>CM062635.1:25137328-25564828 GCA_025617555.3 Puccinia polysora
GATTTCTAATTATCTTCTGATCATTTTGATTGTTTGTAATGATTTTTAAAACCACTTCTTGATTTGTTTTGTGATACTTCAAGATCTGGATCAGTTTGTGTTGTGGTGGTTCTCAATATTTGTTTCTTAATTTGTAATACTTTAAAATTTATTATATATTTTATTTTTTTTAACTGTGTACCATGCATTCGTCATTTTATTACATATGCGTGATTGATCCTTCCAGGTTTTAGCTGTTATTGGCGTTACCTTTGGTTGTTACTGCTTTCTGATGCATGGAGCAGTCTGATCTACTGTGTGCAGGAATCTTGCATGTGGGAATTTGAGCTAATGCATGCACTTTTGGCTGGTTTATGCGTATTCAGAAGTATTCAAGCGTGAAGAGAGTGTTTGGGGATGCGGGGCTGCGCGCAGGAATTGTTACCAAACGCATTTTCATGTGTAAATCCTAAGAGAATCTACCACCGTCTCAATAAATCCCCTCAATAAGCAGACTTATCAAGGGTTTTTCCAATAAAGGCACCATTATGCGCTTGATAGTTCTCAATAGGTGTGTAATTGAAAAAATCCTTGACAAGGATCAAAAAATTTATGAATCCTGATCAAGTCTTGACAAGCAAAATTTTGTCAAGCCCCACTGTAATCTTTCTTCCCCCTGCCCTCCCCCTCCATAACTTCACCCCTACCATACCCCCCCTCCCTTTGAACTTCATTGGTTCAATAAACAACCCACCACTTGTTTTACGTTCTCCTCTAATAAATTAATTTTTTTATGAAATCTGAATGATGCAACTGTTCCCCCCCCCCTGTTTGGGCGCGGTCCCAACCCTTATTGAGTGGGGATCCGCAGAAGGGACAATGGTGGGACCCACTACATAACTGCTCAATGACTTTCGCGTGTTTATTGAAACAAGGGTGAAAAATCAGGTTTTGACAGTTATCCACCCTTGCGCGCCTCCACAACTTGTCAAAGTTGTCAAGGTATTTGTTGAAAAGGTGCTAGATGCTCTAAAATATACACAACACCTCAGTTTTGACTGAAATTTGGGTGTAAAACCCAAATGTGACAAACAGTGTGAAATATTAAAAGTCCAAAAGGTGCCATGGTGGTGCCATGACCTTTTGGTGAATTTTTGTTTGATTATTTATAATATGAAGGAGTAATAATTTAAGGGTGGGGTAAGTGAGTGACCATACCTAATTTTGGGTGATAAATTCATTTCTGTAATAATATCTTTGGATTTCCCACTTCATTTTGGTTTATTAATTATTTTTTGTTACTTATTTTATTTTTGTATACTTTGAAAGGATTCTCTGTGCAAGTAGCAAGCTGAAACAAATCCAAACTCTTTGGAAACCTTATTCTTGCTTCCACTTCCATCCAAATCCAAACTCCTTGGAAATTTCATCCTTGCTTCCCACTTTCATCCAACTCCAACCTCCTTGGAAATCTCATCCTTGCTTCCCACTTCCATCCAGCTCAGACCTACTTGGAAATCTCATCCTTGCTTCCCACTTCCATCCAAATCCAACCTCCTTGGACATCCCATCCTTGCTTTCCGCTTCCATCAAACTCCAACTTCCTTGGACATGTTTTCCATGCTTCCCACTTCCATCCAAATGCAACCTCCTTGGACATCTAATCCTTGCTTCCGACTTCAATCCAACTCTGACCTCCTTGGACATCTCATTGTTACTTCCCACTTCCATCCAACTCCAACCTCCTTGAAAATCTCATCATCCTCACTGCTCATGACACTATCCACTGAAACCTCACACTATTAAAATGGCCCGTCAGCAATCAAAAATCAAAAACCAACTACGGAAAAAAACAAACCCAAGAAATTCAAAAGCAAACAATCCTCCTCCCTCAGCTTGCAAATCATCTTGCCAACTCAAGCAAGAAGACAACCTAATCCTGGCAACTGGCTCAAAGTTGAATCAAACTATGCTGCCTGCTTTAGGTCTGACAAAGAAACAAGATTTGTTCAACCCCCAACTTCAAAGGTAAATGTTTATCTCCTTAGGGCCAATGAGCTCAAGAAAAAAAAATAGGTAGGCTTGAATTTTCTTCAAAGAAAATGCGGGAGCAATCATATCCATCTCAACTGGTTTTTGAATAACTGATGCAAATAAAGCCAAGGGGATAAACTTGCTTCTCAAGGAATTTAATTCAATCTGCCTTTTTACAACTACATGGATTAAATATTTTTTGAAAAAGAAAATATCACCCCTCTGGCTGAGTAAACAGCAGATTAAAATGATATGGAGCAACTTCCCAATGATACTCAGCATAGTGAAACCAATAACAAGGAAACATACAATTGGAAACTCTCAGAGGCAGCATCAGCCACCAAGAACATGTTGCTGAAATTACACCTCAATCAGCCCCAATCCAGACCACAGGCCTCTCAAACACTTTCCTGGATCCATCACTTTTTAGCATAGGTGAACTCAAAAATACCACAAAATTTGGGGAAGACTGTCCCAATTAACAATCCAAACATACAACACCTCAAGTAAGTATGGTTTTTCTTTACTTGAATAGTGAATTTTAACTGATTTTGTATGAAATGACTCATCCTTTTATTCAAAATAATATGACGCTTAAGCCAATGGGGCCTGCTAAATCACCTTCCAATCTTAGTGAAGACAGTCAGCTTCCATAAAAATTTTCCAAGGGAAATTGCAAGGCCTCCAATTCAATGAACATAAACCCAAAAACTCATCAAAAGAGGAGACACACTTCTAGCTTTGGAGGCTTTGAAGAAATCATTGAGGAGCAAGATTCAAGTAAGGAAAATTAATTTGATTTCTAAATATTCCAAAAAATGAAAATAAAATTGATTTATTGACTTTTAAAACAGTGAAAAAAATTTTTGAGGGAAGGAAACATGCCATTGAGAGGGAGTAGTGGGAGTGTAATCATGAAATTGAAGAGAACAAATGGAGATCAGAGCTCATAGCTTAGGAGAAAAAAACAGAGGCGGAAACCCAAAAGAAGAAGATCAATGCTTAAACAAATATAAAAAGAGATGAGTTGGATTTTCTGAAAGAGTAAAAGGACAAATATTGTAATTGATCAGAGAAAATGGATGGTTGTCATTGGCAATCGCCTGTGTAAGTAGTGGTTTACCAATGAAAGAGATTTAAAAGATTACTCAGCTGTTTTGCTTGTAAATATGTTTTGATATCACCAGGGGGAAAATGGAGGCACATGCTAGCATGTGCCCCCCCTGTAATGTTGGTTTTACTGCCAGAAAACACTCTGGTATAACTGGAGGTTAAGCAAACTATATATCCAACATAAAAAACACACAACTCATTCCCAACCAACATCAACCTCAGTTCTAATTCTGATGCAATGCAAATTTTTCTGTCACACAGAGACTTGACAAAGATCCAGGGTGGCATTAACTAGCAGATGAAGGAACACTAGTACCAGAGGGGGGGGGCATCCACAATTGATTGAGGTGAGAGATTCAGCAGAAAGGATTGAAGACTCCAAGGTGGGTAAGAACCCAAGGAAGACTTAAAATGAGTTTGGATGGTACTAATAGGAGGTTAAATCCAGAAAGGAGTGGAATGAAATTGCAGATGTAGAACAAGAAGAATTTATTTCATAAGGAAAGGAGGAGAAATATCATGAGAGTTAAGGTTTATATATTGCTAGATACAAAATTTCATTCTCCTACTTGTAACATATTTGTAATATATTCAAAGAAATAATCAGGACATAATATTTATGTGAATAAGATCAACTGAATATTTAACAAGTGTGACGGAATCCCCAATGAAGAATAGGTGTACTCCTGAAAACCCTTGAAAAATGAAGTAGGTTTAGAAAAAAATCCTAACTAAGAAATTTTAGTATGCTCATGTAGAAAGATACTGAATTCACACATAATAATAGATTCTGGGAGTGTTGATTGAGTTTTTTTTGATGAATTGGAGCTTGAAATCAAATGTTTTTTGTGATTTGGAGGAGATTTAGTCTATTTTTAATTCATATCAATGTACTAGCACTAACTCTTGCACTGCTACTTGTCAAGAAAAGCATTTTTGGACACCCTAATGGGATCTTGAGAGAATTTTCAAGTAATAATTCCATCCCTGCAAAAAATAATGCTAAAAACATCAATTTAACAAGTTTGTGAAACATACTTGAACTCACATTCCAGATACCAATTGGAGTTCCCAAATTATTCAAAATAGATTGCAAAGAGATTGTGGATAAATCCTAGGGATTCTATGACAAGGATGAAGAGGGTGGAAGAGCAAATGGAGTATCCAAAGAAATGGAGGACCTAGAGGCCATTATACCTGCACAAATGGCACCAAGCCTTCCATTTCAACCACAACTGGATCAATATCCAACATCAAGGTTCTGATTGGTAAGAGAAACACCAAAAGCCTGTTGAAAAGTGGGAGAAGAGAGGTACCAGTGAAGGGACTTCTGTTTCTAAGAGTGATTCCACTAAAAGCACTAGAGTGGCACCAACTGCCTATACTACCCACGCTGGGGTCTTGAATACATAAAGTGTCACCCAGAACTTGGGGCAAATTTCAGGTGGAAATTTCTGTCACAATTTTAAAACTTGTGGGGAATAAAATGATGTCAGGAATATGTTTAAAAAAAATTAAAACCCCAATCACATACTTTGAACATCTAAAAATCCATCAATCCTGGATTTTAATTATATTCCAACGGGGCTGCAACTCAATTTCCACAATTCAAAATACCTTGAATCTGTGTTCTCCCTTCTCCAAGAGAAAAACTGAAATATTTTTTCCTGAAATTTATCTACCTGTAAAAAAGTTAAGAGATATTTTGAGAAAAGTGATAAGTGCAATATAAAAAAAACACATTCTACTCATAAAATCTTCTTGACCATTCACTGGTTGGAAAAAAATTAGCCATGATTTTTGGAAGGGTAGCAGCCAGAAATTTCGAATATTTGAGTGGTGAAAAAGGTTATTTGATAAATTTAGAAATAATGTAATATAAGAATTCCCTGCTAAAGAAATTTAAAAATTTATTCAGTACAAAGAAGATGCTGTGGATTCAATGAAAAAAACTAAAGCAAGATTGCACTCAATCATCCACATATATCTAACCAAGAAATCTGCAGGTAAATCAGGAGGGCTGGTACATAATCCTAGCTTTCAAATTCTCCTAATTGATTGGTTTTCTACAATTGTGCCACCAAAAAAGAATATCAGCAAGGAGAAAAAATTGGAAAGAAATTATAGATTGGTTTTGCCTTACTGAATCACCAATTATTTCTATCCACTTCTGTTGTGGTGTTTATGAATCTAATGATTCAGCTCTGCATAATAGGTGAACAAGATTAACCTATAAAAAAAATTATTTTTTCAGATTTGAAATTGGGGTGCTTTTTTAAAAATTCCAGCTAAAATTATGTTGTTATTGTGTAGTTAATTCATGACCTTCATGGATCAATTTTTCAGAAAATCGATTTTGAAAGTCCTAAAAATGATGGAAAATCAGAACCAAGAGTGATAATTCTATCCAATATCAACTAAAAACATGGGGAAAAAGCCCCTGAAAGATTTTTAAAATTTGAGGAATACACTTCTAGTATGAATAAAGTAGCCAATTAAACTCTGGAGATATTTTTTGTTTTTAATAATGAGCTTATGAGAATCTCTTTCAAATCTTAAATTCATAATAGAATATTCCTGCAATACTGGTGTTTTAATAAAATTTGTGATGCATATAAAGGCCCATCCTGGTTTTTATATTAGTTTTAAGAAACAATTTGAAAAAAGGATATATTTTTTTTCTTCATAATGAATAAATGCTCAGCTGGGGTGGTTTTGTGTTCCAAATTTCAAGGTTCAGATTGGAAGCAGTCCCATTCTCCCAATATTTATTGATTCATTTGATTTTGAATTTTTTTTGAAAGGTACTTGAAATTTTATCACAAATTTCCAAGAATAAAACAATTAAAAAAATGGTATAATCTGTATCGAACTGATTTTTTGATCATAAATCACCAAAATATATTAGCAATTTGAAAGAAAGCTTGAGTTAAAATTGAAACTCATTTTAAGCATGAATAATATTTTATTGAAAATTTGTTTTAGATTTTTCAACAGAAGTTCTGGTGTGGGTATTTGGGAGTTATTTGAATAGATTTCCTGAATTAGGACAGAGTTACAACCCAGTTGTAACCAAGTTGAAAAATTTTTAAAGGTTGGCACATGCTAGCATGTGCTTCCATTTTTTCCCTGGTCTATATTTCTATGCATTCAAAAAAAAAGTACAAATTTAATTATTTACAAGCATTTTTGATCTGTTCTTCATACCCACCAATGTTTGAGAATGTTGAAATTTCATCAAAATATTTCTGGACTGCTATTGCCATTTTTTTGGATATTTGAAAAGATAAGCCTATTTGTGTATAATTTGTGGATGTTGAAAGTCCTCCACAAGTTTGATGAGTAAAATCTTTGGATTTGAAAACAGCTAAAATAAACCATGAAATTTAGCCAAATAAAGATATACCTGATAATTCCTAAATGGAAACTGCCCTCCAATCATATTGAAATTATCATCAGCCCAAATATCAGTGTAAATTTCATTGGCTATACTCTTGGGATTGAAGATGGGAATCCATCCTACCAAAGTCCAGGAATTAATGTAAGAATCTTGATCGGGGAGGTTTTGAAAATCATAAAGGATAAATTTTAAGAAGGAAGAAAAATTAGAAATAATTTATCCTTCATAATACCCCATATTGTTCATTAAAGGAATTTTATTTTTAATGAGTTCCCTCTGAAACTCCTCAAACATTTCTGGAGAAAATTCTCTGAGTTTTTTCAAAAGCCACTATCCAGCCCAGATGATTTTGTATTTTGATGCTTGAGGCTGGAATCCAATTCTTCTCATAGCCTTGCGGAGTTCTTTGGCTGAACCATACTTTCCAAAAGATTCTTGGTTGCTTCATTTTCTCCATCCATCAGCCCACATAAATCCAGAACCTAGGGCCTTGTTTGTTTTCAAAGGTTGAAGGTGTGTAGTGTTTTGGATTAGATGGCAAGATGAACTTTCCCATCCAAGTTTATCCTCAGGTGGAATTTTGGAGAAAGTGAACAACTCAGAAAGAGAAAAAGCAGGTTTGTTGATTGGGTGAATGATGGTATGTCCCATGTTTACCTTGGTGTAAAACTTCATGGTGGATTCAGTGATGTGAATCTCTATTGGGTTTGGATCAACTTGCCTACTTGCTTGATGCAGAAAAAATTAATGGATTGGTTACTGCTTTTCCACAGAACTTTAAAATTCATCCTCTTCTTCATTTTCATCCTTAAGCTGTTGTTCTTCTTCTTATCCCAATATTAACTGATTCACAAAGGAAACCAAAAAAAAAACATAAATTGAGCATAAGTAAGGCAGGGTGGAAAATAAATGGATTAGACTGAATCATCCCCCCAATCGCCATGATCCTGATTATATAATCAAGTTGAAAGACACCATAGGTAAGATTAAGTAGGGGGAAAATCCAAGGATTGGAATGAATAACTTTCCCAATGGCCATGATCCTCATTGTATAATCAAGTCAACAGACACCATAGGGAAGATGAAGCAGGGGGGACATCCAGGGAAGAAATGGGGGTAATTCACTCACTGCTTTTTGGTTACAGGCTTCATCACATTTCTAATAGGCCTTGGGGAGGATGGTGCCATTTATTTGGCCAAGGAAGAAGTGAGGGGGAGGATCATATTTCAGTGGGTTGGTTGGTCAAGGGTGGGGGGTGGATGCTAGTTTTCTCACTCAAGGATTGGGGGCCTGTTGTTGTTCAGAGAGGGGGGCGGGCAATCTGTTGGAAAGGGGGGTGCTGGTTGTTGGTAAATTTTTTCTGGTGGCCGGTCAATTTTTGGAGAGGGGGGGGGGGGCAATTGGTCAGAGAAGGGGGGGCAGAATTGCTTGCCAGTGGGGGGGGCGCTTGTTTGTCAATTGTTGCTGGCGGCCAATCAATTGGTTGGAGATGGGGGGGGGGAATCCATTTGTTGGAGATGGGGGGGCAATGGCCAAGGAGGGATGAAGAAAGGGCAGCAGTTAGCACAAGTGCAACAAGGAGGGTAGGGAATACCTGGGTGTGCTGGAAAAATAAATGGGAGATGAGAGGGGGGTTTTAGCAAGGCAATCAAAAAGGGAGTTGAGATAAGGAGACTGACCTGGAGATAGAGATGGTGATTTTGGGTTGGTGGGTGTGGTGAGGTGGTTGTTGGAGGGGAGGAGGAGGACAAGGGTGAGTGGGAGAGGAGGAGGGTGAGTGGTTGAATCTGAAGACTGGGAGAGAGGAGGAGGAAGAGAACAGTGGTGGGGCTGACTGAGATCCACTTGTGGGTGACTGAAAAGATCAATTCAGTCAGTGGGGGAGGAAAAAAAGAAAAAAAAAATATATACTTGTGTGTTTGTCTCTTCACTAAGTCTGAAATTAGACTGTCATGATTCAAACTGAGCAAGGGTGAGAGGTAGAATTTGCTCTCTCAGGGAAAAAGAGGATTGATGAGATTAAAATGGAATAATTTGAGGAGGATCAGGCACATCATCCTCAAATATTTCATCCCATTCATCTTTGATGTTGGCCAAAAACTTATGGAGAAAAAAACAACAGAAAATCTAGTTGATGAGTAACTTCATGTATTTGGAATTTTGGAGAGAGCTTTGCATTTCTCTTAAGCTGGCTCATCTTCCTTTTGGGACTCCTATTGCATGCTCATCCAAACTTGTGATTGGGAACAATGATAGTTTAAATACATTATGGATTGATAATTGGAAAAAACATTATGGTATGGTGGAACCACATATTTACAACTGGAATAAGCAGAGTCAACCAGAAGTTATTTGTCTTCATCAAAGTAGCTCTGAGGTTGCTGAGAAATCAGCATTTGGATGAAGCCATCATAATCATGACAGGAAACTGGAAGGCCAGCATGGAGGGAAATGAAATTTTTGTTGTTGTTTAAAACAAGTTGAACAGGAATGGAGCATCTATATCAAAAAAGGAAGCATGGTTGGTCATTTTTGAGTAAAGAAAAATTGCTATTAAGAGATTGAATTAGCCTTTCTTCAAATCAAAGTAGTGGTTTCCATCAAGCTTGGGTTTTTGACTCAAAGGGATGGTGGTTACATCAAGAAATTAAATAAAAAATTGAAAACCTTCACTCCCCATGAAACAAAAGATCTCAATGTGCTCTTCCTTTGTTGGCCAGCATAGAAGTGAGAAAAAATCCTGGGACAGAATTGATAAAACGTTGGTTGTAAAATTTGACTGTTACATATTCAATAGAGATAAAAGTTTTCCAATCAATGAACAGCAGCACCATTAACTTTGGATCCAAAGCAACAAAGAGCAAAAGAAATTTTGATAGCAGGATTGGGATGGGGATTCCAAGATTTGTTTTGGAAGACAGGATGGTTCTCAATCATATCCAATAGTTTCATGAATGATGGTAAAGTATTTCAAAAGAGTTGATGGAATTTTAAGTCAGGGAGGAGATGGAGCTTCTTCCATTTATAAATAGGATGGTGAAATAGATGTTTTTGGGGATTAAGTGGCTGTTTTCCAATAGAGAATTCAAGGATAACCAGTTGGATACAAAATCACAGTTGGAATTGGGTTCTGAATTGGAGTCAAATATTAATAAAAGTTCATTCAGCTTTATTAAATTTTTGACTAGCTTCCTGGAGGTCAGTTTTTACATGCTGAGAATTGAAGAGTTTGGGGAGGGGCGGTTTTTGTGAATTGAAGTGATGAGGAGGTGTATGGGGTGTTGGTATAAGGCTTTGGGTTTGATATGGATGATGTGAAGGTGTGGATGGATTTTTTGCATGTTGATGGTGGATAGATGATGATTCATAAATGGCGCATTCAATGTTTGAAATCTGTCATTTTCAAATACACAAGTTAAGGGGTACGTTTATTTCAGAAAACTGCCATTGAAAATGGTGAATTTTGGGAAAAAAGGCGGGTTTCTAATGGAATATTTGTTGAATTTGGTGCAACTTATTGGAATTCTTCAAATCAAAATCTCTTTCTAAACACAATTCTAGGATAAAAATTTATTTTCTTAGATAAAAGAAAATCTCTCTCCAATCATCTTAAAAAGGACTAAAAGGTATGGTGGTATTATTTGATTTAAATATTCAATTTTATCAATTCTTCTGTCATGGACTTGGTGACATGATTCAATCCAAACAAGTAATTGTTTTTGAAAATATTCCTCTTTACCATTCTGAAATTCATTTTTATGATTCTCAATTTGGTCCCATTATTTCTTTAGAAAAAAATGTTCTTGATCTTCTAAATTACTCAAATCATCCTTCCTCCAATTTAACTTGTGTCCCCAATCTGTCATCCATCTCCAATTCCTGCTCTTCTAAGTCTTCTGATCTCCCCATTTCCTAAGCTTTTTCTGACCATCCTTGTAATGGAAAATAAACTAACTTTTATTCTCCCTCCTCCAATTCTCCTGAACAAAACAACTCCAATCCAATTCAAAAATTGAATTTATAGGACAAGAATTGACACAATTTCTGTCAAAGAATCTGTAAAAATTGGCTTATACTTAAAACTCCCACATGCAATGGCTTTTTTTGCTTGAGATAATTCAAAAAACTAACCAATGTCCTTGAATCTTCCAAAAACTGCATTGGTTGAAATCAATGAAATTAAGAACAGATTGAATAGAAAATTTTTCAGTTTTTGGAAGTCTGCTACTTTATCAAACTAGGTAAAAAAGCCCTTAAAACCATGTGGGTCTATCAAATTAAAGAAAATCCAATTGGATACAGAACCATCTGTGAATATTTCCCCTGTTTACAAATATTTTAAAAACTTGAATTCTAAGACTACAGAGAAACCTATGCCCCCACTTGTCAAATTAACACAATTTGCACCTGTATTGTGTGCTCTCTTCACCATAAGTTTGCAATGATCCAGATGGACATAAAAGATGCATTTCTGCAAGCTCCACTCAACAAAGAAACATACATAAAAATTTTGGAAATTTATAATTTGCAAAATCCCTAATTCAAACTAAAGAAGGCTTTCTAAAGATTGAAAAAAGCACAAAAAATCTGGAGCAATACTCTTTAACAGCAGGTGTTGTTGCAAAGCTTCAAAGGGTTTTGTTAAATTCACGGCCCCAGTTTGAAAACAGGCATGAAACACCATTTGCAACCCATATGAGTTGTGAAAAAAGGTTCACAAATCAACAAGCTGCAAGAAAAGATGTTTAAAACTTGTGCAGCCCCTGGTTGGTTGAAAAAGTGTATTATGGAACCCCAGCGGATGCATAAGTTGTACATGGGGTTGCATGTGTCTTTCATGAAACCTTTGGCCCATTTGGGACAAAACAGCCCCAAGTGGGCCATTTCAGGGTGGAATTCAGGATCCCTATGCACCCCTGGAACCCCTTTGAGGTTTTTAAATTCAAATTTGGGGATGTTTCATACATTGTGGGACTATTGGACCACAAAAAGAAAATTGGAAATGAAAAATTATGCCTATTGGAAAAAAAATTTCTTGTTACAAAACGCACACATCACTTCCTTGTCAGATAATTTTGTTTTTCTCAACCAAAAATTGAGAAGAATTTGGAGTTTTTGAGACATTTGGATTGGATAATAAATTGAATTGGGATTTTTTTTAATCATGGGAACATTTGCAAGCCCAAGCCCCCCTGGTTTCAACATGGCTGTGTTAAAGGACTTTATTGAAAGTGTTGTTAAAAAAGCTTTGCCAGAAACTAGGGATTTGGAAAATTAAACATTGGAAGACCCAATTGAATCCCTATCTAGGGTTAAAATTGACAACAGAAAATTTCTGGCAGATCTGGTCAGCCAGTGACATCACATTCTTTCGATGAGATGGTTGCATCCAATTGATTTCTAGAATTTTTCCATCATTTGGAAACACAGCTTACCCCCAGTTTACAATTAGTTGCTTCACAATTTCTCAAATTATTCAAATTTATTTCTGATTAAATTTCATTCTATTTCCCCTTTTAATATTCTATATTTATCCTTCTTTTCTTCTTATCTTACTTATGATTTCAAGTGGTATTCTCCAAGTTTTCTATTTGACTTCCTCCCAGATTCCATTTGGTTTCCAATTTATTCCTCCCTAATTTCCCCCTGATTTCTCCCTTATTTCCCAAGAGTTTACATTTTCCCACCTATTAGCACAATGCCTCCTAGTTTTCTGAAATGAAATTAAAGTATTTTTTGAAAAAAAGTTATCCTCATCATTCATACAATTCCTTCTCTCGTGAAATTTCTGTTATACCTTCAGGTAATGCTTGATAAATTTCATTGGAATTTACTCCAAAAATACTTCAAAGAAAAAATATTAAACAATTGATAACACTTTTCACATTCCATACTTTTTAAATTTCACTTTCAGGAAGATATAATTTTGTGACTATGATCATTCCATCTTGAGATAAATATTCACACTGGCCATCAAGAGCATCACAACAAATGATTTTTTGTTCAATATCATGTTAAAATTTGTAAAAATTGAGATGCTTCCAATTAAATAAAAAATTCCTGTCAATTCAAAATAGGGTCACTTCCAAGAAGTAACCTGGTATGCTCCCATGTGGATCCTCCACACTGCATATGGTTTTTATCAGGCCCAAGAAGGAGACTTTACCCAGATTATATGACACAGTACTGTTTCCAGAATTTGATCCTGTTGTTGATAATGCCATTGTATTCCAATGGAGATAATTCTGATAGTTCCATCATAGTAAGAGATTAACAGTGTTTGGCTCATTGGAACTATTGATTTGATTGAAATCTTGCCAATTTGTAGAAGAGATGAAATTCCTGAGATATTTGAGTGATTTTTAAACAGATTCTGTATTTGCATGGACAGGATTTAATTTTGGGATTGAATTTGAGTTTAGGGTAATTTGACCTGGTGGATGATTCAAGCATTCTTAAAATTTGATTTATCTCCAGTGGTGCACCTGGTGACTTGATCAGAGACTTATTTTGTCTGAGTTTAAAGTAAATTTTAGTCAGAATTGTAGATTTTGTCTGAGTTTAAAGAAAATTTTAGTCAGAATTGTGGTACTCTGCATATCTTTGATTGAAAGTAATTCACACACCCAAAAGATTGCGGCTGTTGAACTTGGAAAATAGCCCATTCATTCACTCATAAGCCCAGGAAGAACATGTGGTTTCATGCCCCCACCTTTGTAAAATCTCAGGTATATTGGATGCAATTGCTCCAGAAAGAGCTTCCTACAAAGTTGGCAATATTTCTTCCAGTTCATGGTGAAATCAGAAACATTTTGGGAGCTGGTATTCTAACTAATGGCAATGTTCAAACAGGTCACTAAATTGAAGGTATTTTCAACAACTGTTTCTGGGAATGGACATTCTTCAAATTGCATGGAAATGATTAAATTGGGAATGTAGAATTTATAAAGAAGAGACCACTCTGGAGCTCTGAGTATTCCATGAATTTCTTCTTCAAGGGTTTTGGTACTCTTTTCCAATCAGATGGGATTAGAGTAATTTTGATGACTTGTTGAAGATTTTTCAGCAGAACAGAATAAAACTTGGATTTTGATGAAATTTGAGGGCTTTGCTCAGGTATATCACTAGTTCTTGGATCCAAAAATGAAACAGGTACATAATATAAAAAAGAGAATGAAGAATATGCCCCCATCAATTCTTCATTAGTTAGAGACAGAGGTTGTTCTCTCCCTTTGCCTTTGGATTTTTGTATATTTCAAATATCTTGCTGGGAATCTCTTTAAGTAATGGAATTATCTAATTTTTTTTTCACTGGGATCTTCATTGTCTCTGCTTTCATCTTCATCATAATTTGATCAATCATCTGATGAGTCTGGTGCCTTTTCCTGTATTTTTTTCCAAGAGGATTCTGGAAGGTTTAATTTTTTGTCAGCATGATCTTTCATGGCTCCAAGAATCATGTTGTGCATTATTTAAAGGGTTTCCATTTCATTCCCATCCAAATGAGGGGGGGGGACCTGGTGAGGAGTTTTGATTTGTTTAGTCTAGTATGATCTAGTTTGATGTGAATCAAATGTAGAATGTTACAAAAAAAAGCGGGGGGGAGGGGGTTTTAAAAAAGAGAAATAATTACAAAACAAAATATTTCTTTTGAGATACAAAATGGGGAAGGGAAGGAGGGGGACAAAGGTGATTGAAGGTTTTTTCTTTCCTAAAAAAAAAAAAAAAAAAAAAAAAAAAAAAAAAAAAAAAAAAACAACAACAACAACAACAAAATTGAATGAAGATAGAGGGAAGGAAATATGGTCCCTTTTCTTTTCAAAAACAAGATAAATACCATGTAAAACCCAAGATTATCAGAAATCTCTTTCATCCACAACCACCCAATCAATAAATAATTCAAAAAAAAAGAAAAAGAAAAAAAGAAAAAAAGGGGGATTTCTACACTAATCACAAAACTGGGTAAGGGGAAGGAGTAGGATGTAAGAGGAACATAATAATGACCACTGCTTGGGACTTTGGGGGGAGATGAAGATCATGTATGATTCTTCTTGTTAATCTTTGGAAGGGGATGAGGATGATGATCAGTTTTAGAAGGAAAAGGATGGTAGAGAAAAGGATGATGATGTGAAGCCATTTTGTTGGTGTTTGTGGTTTTGATGGTGGTAATATTCATTGGTGTGAGAGTAGGAGGAGAGGTAATTTTCTTAGTAGGAATCCAAAATTGAATCTTGAAATAAAGTGTAGTATCATGTTGATAAGGATGATGCTCATTTGAGGAGGGATGATGTTCTAAAGTTTTTTTGGTATGTTTGAGCCAAGGATGATTTAGTTGATTGATGATGATTGGATCACCATTGATTCTACATTAATTATACTCATAAACTTCTACCACCTCTTCTCCTAATACAACATCTTCTTCTGGTTATGGTCCTACCTATTTACCCGTCAATCCCAAAATTTGATCATCATCATCAGTGAGTTCCAAGTAATAATTTTTTGACCTCTTTTGATTGATCTCCTCCCACTCTAATCTAACCAAATGACAAATCAATATTTGAATGATTTCAATCAACCTGATTAAAAATGATAATTGGATTCCCATCATCTTGGGTGGTCTGACAGAGATACCTATTTTCCAAGTCATCCTCAACGTCAGATTGATGAAAATCAGGATCAAGTAGGCCCACCAAGAATTTTAATTCAACAAGATCTTTTGGTTTACAGGTTTTTTTGCCTCCCTTTGCTTATCTTCACAAAATTTGTGCATCATTGAGCCCTCCAACCAACACTCTATTGCATGGATTACCTCAAAGTATGGGGTTGGGAGGAGAGATTTCAACTTAACCAACATCACTTGGATTGAGAGTTGAAGTTCCCCCAGACCATTGTTTATCAATAAGTGCTGTTGTTGATACCAATTTTTTTCCTCCAGGGAGACAAAAATAAATACTGATGGCCAGTTGTTAGAAACCGGTGTAAGACTCCAAATGGTGCTAGGCTGTGGTATTTCTGTCAAGGGGAAAGGTGCTGTTTTATGCTTCCCTCCTGAGTGTTAAAAAAATATTTAAATGTAACCAAGATCAAGGTACAGAACCTGGTAAATGAGGAATCAAGTAGTAGAGGATAACAATGATAGTATTTTGGTAGCGATGGAACAGCAATATCTGAGCCAAGATTATGCGGGAAAAAATTGGACAAAAGAAGCTAAAGTTTTTTCAAAGTTCAAAGAAAAAAGCTGTTGTATGTAAACAACGCCACAAGCTAATAACTCTGGTTGTCAGCAGAAGATTGGGGATGATCAACTCAAACCCAAACAACATCCAGGTTCTCAATGAACCTGCCCAAATCTCTGCAATCAAGTGCTTGAAGGGTACCAGATAACTGAGGGTGGCTGTACAAGACAAAGCACTATGTTTAAGAAGCTCTAAAATCAAAAAGTCAACTGATTTGAAGCAAGGATAACCTCAAAACTTCTCAAGGAACTCAAGAGAAGGCTGGCAGAATGCAACTCCAAAAAAGATAAGGTAGGTATAACACTCCAGGCCTTGAGCTTAATAAGACCTCTTCAATCAATTGTGATTGGCTCCAGAAAGATGATCAAGGAAGGATCAAGACCAGTATGGTCATAGAAAGGGATCAAGGAGTGGTATAACACACTCAAGAATTCCAAAAGACAGAATTCTCTTAAACCAGCAAGGCTATTGGTTGGTGATAAGGATCAGGCCACAGAGGGGCAAAGAATCAGGATCAATAGATCTGGGGGCAATCATAGATATACCCAGGATGAGGATGAGGATTTGATTTCAATGATTAAGGGGGAACATATGCACACACTCCCTTCAATCTTTTTTAGAAAAGGCAGGGGAGAGCCCTGCTTTTATGGTCCATGGGTCCTGTCAGCTTGCTACTATGTACAGAGCAACCTGTCAATAGCAACACAAAAATATGAAAAATAAGAATATCTCAATTAACAAAATAAGGAGTGAGAAATCCATGGATATTATTACAGAAATGGATTCCTCACCCAAAATTAGGTAGGGTCACTCACTGACCCCACCCTTCAATTCCAAGTCCTTACATTTTTAAAATAATTAAAAAGAAAAGTACTAAAAATTACAACACCAGTATGGCACTTTTTGTTCATTCTAATATTTCACATGTATTGTCACGTATAGGGTTTACACCTAAAATTCACTCAGAATTAAGGTGTTGTGTATATTTTAGGAGTTACACACAGAAATGTGTTATGTCACAATTCCCGCCCGCAGCCCCGCATCATTACATAACCCTACGTACTAGTAGCAGCAGGTTCCCGCGTACTAGAGACCCGCGCGCAGCTGATTTTGCCACGCACGCAGCGGATCCTACCCCGCGCGCATCTGTACTGACTGATCCCCGCGCCTGGATCAGTCGTGACTAATCTGACAACCAGGTACCGCTCAGAAGAGCTACAATCTAGTTAGGGTTGCCTAGTATATGTAACAAACGGACATATGCATTACTAATGATCTAAAAAGATAAAAAATTAAATAAAATTAATGAAAATTAAGTTTTAAACATTTTTTAATAAATAATCAAACATCAAGGACTACCACGTAAATCACTGATCCTGATCTTGGAAACCATGAAACACTACAAGAAGTGTTCATAAAAATTACTAAAAATTATCTACATGATTAGCAGATGATGGCCAATCAATAAAAATCCACATCTGCACGCTTCAAAACAACATCAGTAGTACAAATGAAGGATGAGTACAGAATGATCAAATTTACGCCATAACAGATTAACAGATCCTGTGGCTAAAATAGTACAGAAATCCTGCAGATCTAAGGACAGCTGATTGAAAGCACAAATTGGACGTGCTAATCGTGCCCTGACTGGCTTTCCAGCCTCAGCCCACGAGCAGAACCCTCTCTAAATGCCCTGAGAAGACCAAAAATCACCCCAAAAAGGTATTTATACAGACCTTTTTGGATCCATTATTCCATCATCAGTTTACCAGGAATTATTAATTATCAATCAGACACCATTTCATTGTTAATCAAGTGCTTATATGAATATAAGCAAGTGATTTATGACTTAGTCTGCAGTAGTATTATTTACCTATATTAACCAATCAACCATTGAAGTTTAGTAAACCAATCTACCCCATCTGCTCTGAAACCCTTCCAATTATTCCAGGATTTTCGTGGTGAAGTTCTCAGAGTGAGTTTTACCCTTCCTGTCTAGGCCATTTGTGCTTTTAAGCCCGGCCATTAGTGGAATAAGTCCTTTCTAAGGCACCCATATTTATTCCAAGGTTATTAAACTGCCTAAGGAGGCCCCTTGAAGAGAGGTTGCTAGTCTGTAAAGATCCCCAGTAGTATAATACTGTGGCCCCTATTTTATATTATATTGAAAACCATTTACTACCAAACCAATTAAACCTTGCAACTGCTCTTATTAAATCATTTATTTGAGCTTCTAAGCGTTTATTATTGGAATAATAATTATTATTATCATTCCAGCATTTTTATCACTCTCTGTAGCTAAAGGACCGCAAGGTTCCTGGTATCAGAGAGCTGACAGATCCCTATAGACTATGTACAGGTGATAAAACACATAGAGCAGAAAGAAGCACAATTTGATTTTTTTTTTTAAAAAAAATAATTGAAATAATAAAAAAAATCTGGAGTGAGCAGGAATGGAACGGTCACCAGCCCATTCCAATAATGGGCATGGGCAGGAGACCCGTGGGTGAGAAACCACGTGGACAGGATGAAAGTCCCCGGCAATTGCTGGCCCGCAGATGGTTGCGCAAGAGTGGCCGGAGGAGACAGTTGAAGCGGACGCAGCAGGGGGGTGCTAATTGGGTTGATGGGGGGAGATGAGAATGCAAGACTGGCCGTGGGAAGAATGGGGTGATGATGATTGGAGGAGAGAAATTGGGTGATGATGGATGATCAATCTTGTGCCGGAACAGTTTTTTTAGAAGTTGGTGACCATCCCAATATTCAAAAAGATGATTGAGATGAGCCCAGATGATAGGTCTTTTGGTTGTTTTTGTTGATGGTTTTAGTTGGTTGTTTGAGTTGTGATTGATTTATTGACAGGAATGAAGGTGGTTAGAAGATGTCAGCGTGAAGCTTGACTGAGAGGGTGTTATTGATAATCGTCTGATCCTGGGTCTTTTAATTACTAAATTTGTTGTGGGACTGATACTCTCTTTCAACCAATAAAGGATGGTGATTGTGGATGACTGCCATGGAGAGATGAGGGTGCAAGATCAGGTGAGGAGGACAAGGTTGATGGCCATCTCCAGCAAGATTGTTGGTTTTTTCCATACTGGTCCAGAGGTTTCCCAGATTGGGCACCACACTGGACATCACAGGACATGTTATTCCCCATAGATCATGAAAAACCCCATGATGCAAAGTAAAAGAAATCTGATCAAATGTGAAGTTCTGTTTCAGTTTCTTACTAATTTCTTTTCTACGGGGGCATAAAATTCTCCAAGGTTGATGTCTGGTTTCTGGAAACCGCGCATCAATGTATGTTTAACTAGCCACATAGAGTGAAAGTATGGGGTGAAGAAGGAACAATAAAAAGCATAATGTGGCTTTTAGATAGTCTAGTTTTCAGGTGTTCTATGGGGGCATAACACTGCTTCAAGGTGATGCCTGGTTTCTGGAAACTGGGAACTACAAGCATTTTTATGCCCCCGTAGAGAGTGAAGCACCACAAAATGCAAACTAAAATAAATCTTTTCAAATTTGGAGTGCAATAAATTTCTTGGCTTATTATTCTCTACAGGGGGATAACACTGCCCTAGGTTGATTTCTGCTTTCCTGAAACTGGGAATCAACAGCCATTAATTTAACTTGCCATAAAGAGTGGAGGCCTGAGATCAAGAGTATTGGTGGCAAATCTGGGTATTATGTATTCTTCCTAAACTCCTTAATTAAATTTATTCATCAACCAACAAATCATGATTTTATCACCAAATAATCATCAGAGGCTTACTTCTCAAAAACTCCAACCCAATCAAAATACAAACTTAAAATCCAAGAATAAACAAGCATAAATTCAAAAATTAATCCAATCCAATCCATCCAACTCAAATCATCATCAGACTAACACACTCATGCCCACAACAGCAAAAAAAAACAACAAAAATAACAGAAAAAGTTTTCTCAAATTCCTCAACCACTCACAAACCACCAACATCTGGTCATCAAATATTACTTTACTCAACCCCTATAGAAACACCTAATCATTGGAATCCACTTTTTCCTTGGCATACTCCCTCTGGTTCAATTAATCAACATTCTTCTGCCACCCAATTAGGGTTTCTATTGGCCAAACAAGTTAATAAAGTTTGTATTCCACCCAACCTATATTGTTTCATTTCTTTTTCCATAACATCATTTTTGCTTTTTTTTCTAACCAACCCATCATCTCTTTCTCAAAAATTTCAATTGTCCACTTTTCAATATTTTCCGCATCATAAAATATTTTCAGGTCTCATCTGCTATAGATTCTTTAAGAGAAAAATCTAGACCATCTTCTAGGTTGAATCCTAATTCAAAAGCAAAGCAAAACTCAAAATACAACTTATCTCATAAGCTTCCATCAGGTCAGTTTAATGTTTCTCAAATCAAACTATCCACCCATCCTCCCTTGTTATTTGAGAATCATGAACTTGATGTTTCTGACTGTTTGGGGGGTTTCATTCTTTATAAAAACTATTTGGGGAGTTTTATTCTTTATAAAAACCAGCTGAAAACAAACCGTCATCATTTTCACATGCACAATTGAATTCAAGGTTACCAGCTTTAAACCCTAGAAAAGCAAGTAATTGAAGTGCACCCTATCACAGGGAAGGTAAGTGAAAAAGTTTCAAATTTACCAAATCAAGGCAAAAAGGCTGACTGACTGACAGTTTTAATGAGGAAGGTGATGAAGATGAAGATGAAGATGAGGATGAAATGGATCATGATAAGACTAAAGAATTTTTAGGAAAGTTATGGATCTCAAATAATCAACCTGCTTATCACCAGAAACACAAGAAGAAACATGAGAAAAAAGTTTCACATAAGGAAAATTTAAAGAAGATTCTAACAAATCCATCATCACTCACACCACCATTACCTTCATCATACTCACTTCCTACTAAGGATAGCATCAAAAACCAATAAGATGCTCATGATGATCATCATAATCATCAATTGATTGGGAGTGGAATTGAATACGAAGAGTTAATCATAATTGAAGATTTTTTCTTTGTCTTACTTGGGATCAAAGGTAATCTTACTGAATTTAATGAAAAATTCTCACCCAATGATATTTTCAAAAGATTACAAGGTTCTAAATTTCATATTGATGATGACTTGGGTCTTTTCATTCACTTTTACTCTCAAAAATAGCCCCATCCATGTTTATATCCCTCCAATATGAAGGCAGTTAGATTCCCCCCCTGTTGAACCTTTCACCAGCTTCCAAGTTGGATTGGCAAAGTCCTTGATCATTACTATTCCACAACAGCCTTTTTTTAAAACCTTACATCTCTTTACCCTTTTTCATGGGAAATCAATTATTTTTTTCAGCTCTTTAGGGATTAATTGATTCCCTTTTTTTAATCTTTTCTTTTCATTTGTTTATTTTCTTTCTTCATCATCATCAAATCTTTATCCTTCAATCCAAGAAATTTTCAAGTGGATTTTTCCCTTGGCGACTTATTAAAACTCTATCAATGCTTTTGTTGCTGCTCATAGTCATTTGTATTGTGGAATTGTCAATAATTCCCTATGTGCTTCAATTTTGGATATTCTAAAGGTGGTTTTTTTGTTTTTAATCTTTCTACTCAATATCCTCCCTTGAAAATCTTAATTGATGGTTGCTCTGTTTTTCCTTTGCTGAAATCATTCAAAAATGAAATAAAAATAAAAATTATTATTATCATCAATTCTATTCCAACCACTGGCATGCCATGATATATTGATGACTTGATTAGGATTATATGACCTAGTTAGTTCAATTAGAGGATCAATTCAATAAATCACCTGATTTTGAATTAAAACAATTTTGGTTTTACATTGATGATATATTACATTCCTTGAAGTTTCTCTACTTGTTTAAAACCAAATTGGTATGATTGAACTCTCCAGATTTATTATATTCTTCTTTGGATGCCTGAGGGGATTGATTGGATGAAGAAGATTGGGCTCAAGAGCCAGATCTGAGGGTCATCTTGAAGAATTATGATCCCAATCATCCCCAATCATGTAAATGAACTTTTCAAGCACATGTCAGCCATAGTGGTGGTGGTGGTGGAACAAGTTTTGGTGTGGCCAACTTTGGATTGCTCATGCACTTTTATTCACTTACCAATATTAAAGCCATCAGTTAATATATCCTTCTTGCTTCTCAGCTTGAAAATATAAGCAATATGACTCACATTTCAATTAAAATGAAAAATTACATACCCTAAAAAATTTTACATGTGTCTCAATTTTTTGTCTCATTGAATATTGGATGAAAATAATTTGATTCCCCTTTGTATAACCAATACTCTTCTGATTAAAAAAATTCAAATATAGAGAGAAGAAACTTCACACTCTCTGGTAAGAAACTCTACAAACAATTCCACATAATATTTTGCAAATATTCTCAATTGAAAGTAATGATTTCCTTGTGCTCATATTCAATTAAACGGAAATCAAAGTAAATCAATATCATCCCTATACACATTTCAAGTTCTAGTTTTGATATCCTAAATGCAAGAGCATATCATCCTGCAGAAAAATTTAATTCCTCCTATTTTACTCTGGGATTCTTTAAAATACCAATATTTCAAAAAAGTACCATGGTTGAGCAAGTAAGCACCTAAGGCTATTTTTGGCAAATGCGCACATGTATCTGTATGTGTATATGGGAGAAAACAAGGCCCAAAACAACATTTGCCCCCAAACAATATACAGGTCAACCCTGTATGTCCATCCCCAGTGGAAATGTGGGATGCAAGATAAAGTGTGCATGGCAAATGCACATGCACACATACACATTTCCAAACTACCATGTATGCCACATCTGGGACATACAAGGTGTATATTTTGTTTTTGGTGTGGGGGTGGAGATTAAACCCTGGTTGCTGAACCAAGCCTATGCTTTGACATTGCATATTTATTTCTTGTAAAAATTAATCATGTATTTCAAATAGCATTCCTTCTTGATTGGTGGACCTGCCAAGATGATAAGTCATTCTCTGATCTAGAAATATTATAAAAAATGTACATGGCATCAAACTTTTCCAAGCTGTTTACAATGCTTGGTCCAAATTTTTTAAAATTCAGGGATTTGGGTTTCATTCATTCCCATGGAAACTGCTTGACAAATTGCTCCATTCCATTGATGCTCTAAATTTTGAAGGAATCTATTATCTTGTCAGATATTGTTAATCCCAGTTCTTCTATCATCAAAAGGGTCAAGCTCATAAATATTTTTGAGAATTCTAAATCTTAGCAGGCTCATAAAATAAACTTGAGAATCACCCAGATTATTGCTCATAGTAAGCTGCTCCTTGCAATTGCTTGGTGGATTGAAATATTTATTATGACATAAATAGCTTATAATTTGTAAATTGGAGGGATGAGAAGGTTTGAGAGAAGTGGAGAAAGAAACAAAATCATCTATTTGTACTCTAAATTCCAGCTGATTTGCAGCACAAAAATGAATCTCACTCATCATGCACGCCTACCTAGATAATGCTTCAAGAAGAAGTTCACAAAATTTTTCAAAATTTAATTTATTTTTATTTAGAATAATCCATTTAAAAATATTGAAAATTCATTTATTAATTTCTGAAAGGTGTGAAATTAAGATAAAAAAAATTAATTCTCCTGCAATTAAACATATGTAGCTCAATCTCCAGCACAGATAATTTTTACATGCCATGTTTTCCAGGGAATTTTGTGAACAGTTTCAGCTTCTCATTTCTAGAACTTGAGCAATCCAATTTTCAGAATTTCAGAAAAAATAAGACCAAGCAAAAATTTCCCTGTTTATTCAAATTTTTCTGCTTATGTGCACACTTGAGGAAGCTGTTGCATGGTGGATCTAAAATATGTATGATCCCCCGCCATTATTACCAGTTTTTTGGGCTACTTTTTACTTGGCTCTGAATTTAATCAAATTATATTTTTCAATTTTTATACCATTGTGACCTCATCAGATATTTATCTTTTGATCTGTGACTTTACTTAGCAGAAGGAGAGTGAGCCTATGCATAGCTGCAAAATGGGAGCGCAAATGTATCATATCATGAAATTCTGATTCAAGATGAAAACTGCTAGTGGTACAATGGTAAAGTAGGTCCTTTGAAATTATGTTAGCTGCTTTCAATCCCCAAGAGGGTCATTCCTTTTATGATTATCAGAATTTTTTTAATTTGAAACCCCTCAAAATAATTTAATGGACAACAAAAAATGTGATATAAGAATTTTATTCAGTTTTTTCTGATTTAAATGTGAAATTATAATTTTAAAATGTGTATTTAAATTTCTTTTTTGAAATAAATGCATGGTGTTCTCTTTGGAAATCAAAAAGTTTTTAATTCCTTAATTTTTTTAAAGCAGTATGCAGAAGCTAAAACTTGGTTTGCTAAAATGGTCATGGGAGATAATTTCAGCTTTTTCACATTATCCTTATACAATGAAAATTTCATATCACCTACTTTTTCTTCAATATTAAAGGATCCATTGCAACAAAGAATTTACTGGTTTCTGGACCATTTTAAATGGTAGGTGATATTTTTGACCGTTTATGAATCAAATAAGAGGAAAAAAGGTGAGTAATTGAAGAAATATTTACTTGGAAGGGACAAAATTGGGTTAAATACTTTGAAAATCATACATCTCTGAAAGAGATTAAAATCAATTTGAAGAAAATCAGAGCAAAACCAGTGATAAATTAAGGGATTCCTTGGGGAAAAATAATGGAAAATTAAAAGAAACCTCTGATAAGTCCTACAGAAACCAATTAGAAACATAGTAGAAAATTTGAAGAATCAAATATAATTCATTGGCCACCTTTGATGAATTTTAAAGGAGAATCAGGGGAAATCACGGATCAACTATGTTTCCATCTTAGTGAACTCTACCAAAAAAAAAACAGATTTCATGGTGATTTTCTCTAAAAATTGATCATAAAATTTGAATAAATTGGGGAAACCATCATGGTTAAGTGAAGCCTCTGGTCATCCAGAGGTGCCTGATTTTTCCTGGTGTGAGAAACAAGATGTTTCAAAAATGGAATTTACTCAAACTGGTGGGTAAAATTTCATATGCCATTTCACGGAGAATTATTTGGCTTGATAAATACTAATTTAACCATGGTGGTTGTACGTATGTAAACACGTGACTAGGAGGTTCCAGAGCCCCTTGAACCTCCTCCTATGAGAGCCTTTCCTAGTATAAAAGAAGCCAAGAAATATTTTCAAAAATGGTAAGGAATGCATGGCTACGCATTGACACCATTCAATTCAAAAAGGGGATAGATATTTTGACCTAGCCTGTGACAAATATGGATTATAAAAAGGGATTTTTCTCACCATAAGGAAAAGACAAACTCACACCAGCAATTTTGGGTTTCAATTCATGATCTGTGTAAGCTGCACAGTAGCAGATTCCACATGGTACCTCTTCATTAGAAATTACCAAAACAATCATAAAACATCTGAAAACCCCTAAGTGCATCCTCAACTAAGAAGAATATTTGGTGTTGCCTTAGATCAACTTAAGAATTGAATGAAAGATGGGCTCAATAAAATTTATCTCAGAACGAAATTGAGCCAGTTTGATAGGGGATAATACATTAACAATAGAAAAATCTATGACACAAAGCAAAAGTTAAAAGCAGAAGGACTCAAGGGGAAAAGTGTAATGGTTGTGCTATTTGAAATGATCCAAGAGATGCAGTGGGTCTCCAGGTTAAAATTCAGTGGAGAGGGTCATGCAGAGGCTCTGTTCTTGAATAATCTTGATTCTATAAAACTTTGTAAAACATGCCATCATATTTGATAAGATTCAAGTTTGAGGCAGAAGATTAAAACCAAAAGACTGGATTTCAAGGTTAGAAATAGCATAGAGACTTGAAAAAATGAAGCAGAAAAAAGGGATACCAACAGCTGGCGGAGATAGAAGGATTCAGAGTGATTAGATAAGTAGAGCAGAGTGAGGATATTCAGGAAAGAGAGCTTGAAACAAGAGTAAGCTGTTGGAGCGTATGTTTGAGATAGCATTTTCAGGTTATACCAGGCAATGAGATGATGAGTAGCAAGTTGCCTTACTGGGAAGAGATCAAGAGATGAGTTTTGACGGTTTTGACAAGGACAGCAGTGACGTGTATGAAAAAGAGTATTTTGAGAGGCATAGACGAGTTGGAGTTGAAAGAACAAAATAAGAAAGACAAATAGAAAGACAAATAAAGAGAGAAAGGAAGCAGAAAAAAAAAGAAGGGAGAATGAAGAATCCAGAATCAGGAACTTGGAGACCAAGCTGAAGAAATTTGTAGATCTGGAGTGAGGCCTCCCATGTTCAAGTATCCTCACCCCATGGGAGCCCAGGAGATGGAATGTAGGAGGACTAATATCTCAACACCCCTTGTGACTGGTAAGGTGGCAAGAGGAGACTGATCAGGTGTGAACAAGAGAAAAGATTTATTTTTGAAGAAGATGTAGGAAGTTTCAACTAGATGCCTTAGTTAAGGATTTGGCAACCATTGAGTTGGTGGAGATGAGAGACAGATTGAATTCCGAATTGTTATAATCTTCTCTTAAACCTTTGGTATTGATGTCAATATTTCAAGATTTAGAGTGGGACCCAAAGTATTTTATTTTGTCTTCCAGTCCCTTATTTTAAATGAATATAATGGGCTTGTTCTTGGGCAATTGATAAATTTCACTCACTCAGTGAGTAATCCACTTGAGCTCAAGGAAGCAGTCAAGGAGAGCATTGAGCTCAGATTTGGTAGAAGAGTAGGTTACATTCCTTTTCCTAGAAGAGTTCCAGAAAATGGGACTGCCATAGTGAAAGACAACAAAACAGGTTTGAGATTTCCTAGAGGTTGGATCATCTCCCCATGTAGCATCACTGTAGCTGTAAATCATTTCCTCCCCAGGATTATACCTGAGGACAAGTTTGAGGTTCTTGGTAGTCTTGAGGTACTTCTAGACCTTGCCCACTTCTCTCCAATGGTTCATTCCAGGTTTGGTGTTAAACCTTGCCAGGTTTGAGACTGAAAACACAATTTACGGGTGGTTATATTGAGCAAAATGGTTGAGAAGTCCAGTGAAGGACCAAAAGTTGATGTTGAGTTGTACAAAATCCTTGTGGTCTTCATCTGCAGCTGGTTTGAGGTGAAGATTTTGACTGAGTGGTGAGTGGGTGTCTCTATAACCTGATAGGCCTAAGTCATCCAAACCAAAATCAATGTGATTAGGTTTGCTAAGTAGAATTCAATCATTATCCACTTCCATCAGCATTCCAAGAATAGTATTTGGGGGGTGACAGGAGGAATTCTTGAATCTATTGAGAAAATTGAACTTGAAGGTCTCATTTCTTCTGAAATGGATAAGATAATCTACATGGAAGTAGAGGAATTCCGTTGAGTTGGAGTTGATGTAAAGACATGGGTTTCTGCTAGATTCTTGAAATCCTTGAGATTTGATCTAAAGAGTTAGCGTTTTATACCAATTTTTAGGGGATTGTTTGAGACCATATAGGGATTTCTTCAGCTTGAGGTATGGAAATTTTCTGTGTGAGCCCTCTGGATTCCTCATGATAAATGTTTCATTTAGAGGGGCATGGAGGAAAGCAACCTTGACATCAAACTGTGTGAAAGTCATCTTCTCTTTCAGACCATACAGAAGGGAAATACACGGTGAGCTGAGTTTGCCTGTAGGCTCCCAGGTTTTGTCACATTTGATCCCCAGAACTTGATTGAACCCTTGAACGCATAGCCTTGCTTTGTATTTAACAGGTTCTCTGTGACAATTTTCTTTAACTATGAAAACCCACGTAGTGTTTAGAATATTTTTGGGTTTTCCGTAATACTCTTCCCATACTTCTTGCAATTCAATAGATTCTAGTTTTTCTTCCAAAGATTTCCCCCACTTGGGCCAATCTGGAAACTTACGCATGGCCTTTTATGAAGGAGTTTTGTGATAGTGGTGGAAGCCGTAGAATTGGGGTTTTTGAGTTTCTTGTTTTGGTCGTTGGGAGGTCTCATGGGTAGTTGGCATAGGAGAAGATATTTGAGGAGGATCTGGTTGAGGAGAGTCTGAAGATTCTGAGTTGAGAGAGGAAGAGTTGTCACAATTACAGTCAGATTGTGGAGAGTCACTTTCAGGATTCCTGGCCACAAAGTGCTTTTCTGGAAAGGAGAAAACAGATTTTTTAGAGTCTTGATTAGCTTGGGAGAAGATATCCATTTGGTATGGTTCAAGAAGAGGGAAGTTGGTTGTGTGAGTTTTGAGGAAGGTGACGTGCTTAGTTTCAATAACAGAACCCAATGATTTAAGAACAAGGTAAGAGTGAAAATTGGGATTGAAACCAAATAGTATTCACTTGTATCCTTTCTCATCATACTTGCGTCCATTTTGGATGTGATTTGCCAGTTAGAAAAGAGGAGAACCTGCAGGTCTCAGGTAGTTAGCAGGGAGTTTCTTACCAAACACAAGCTCCCAAGGAGAAAGGTGATTACCTTCTCTAGGAATTTGATTGAGGATGAAGAAGAAGCTTCTGGTGATGATGCGCCAATAGTTTTCTGGTAATTGGGAGGAGGAGAAGGAAGCTTTGGCCAACTCCACAATAGCTTGGTTTTCTCTTTCAGCTTGGCAGTTGTTTTTAGAATGGTAAGATTCAGAGGTGAGTAACTTCATGCTTTTTGCCTTGGCAAATTCCTTAAGCTTGACTTTGGTGAATTCAGTGAGTTTGTCTGAGTAGATTTATGAGGGATAGTACTTGAGTCTTTTGAATTCAACTTTGAGTAAATTGATGATTGTCTCAGGGGTTTCATCCTTGCAATGTAATGGAAAAGCCGCAAGGTAGCCAGAGTAGTTGTCAACCAGGATCAACATGTAGCAATGGCAAGCCTTTGATTGAGTGGTAATGGGTCCAACCAAGTCAAGATGGATTTGCTTGAGTGGGTAATTGGATAGAGTAGAGAAGTCTGGAAAGGAAGAGCATGTGATTTAACCTTGGGCAAAAGCATCAAATTGGAAGTGAGTTAGTTTTTCTCTAGGGAAAAGGTCCTTTAACATAGGTTGGAGAGTGGAGATTGAGGTGTGGCCATACATTTTGTGGATTTCTATCAGAGATTGAGTTGCATTGGATGAATTGCAAGAAGATTGTTTGATGTGGTGACCACATTATTTAAACCTATCATCCAAGGTTTCTCAATTGTAAAAAGGTTATCACAAATCAATCCGTTGAGAATAGTTTCCCAGTTCTTGGTGACTGAGAATTTGTCTTGATTTTGAGTTAAGCAGCAACCTTTCTTGGAAAGGACACTGGTTCTGATGAGTTTGAAAACAATTTTGGGTATAAAAACACAGTCTGCTAGGGTGATAACTGAATCTTTCCATTTGAGTCTTACCATTCCCGTTCCATGGATTTTGAGATTAGCTTCAAGCTTGCCCATTGTCACCACTTGGTGTTCCTCTTGCATTTTAATGTCCATGAAGTATTTGAGATCATTAAAAACATGTATGTTTCCACCAGAGTCCAGAAGGAGGTTGGTAGTGCTGTCAGTGTTGATCCAGAGGGTCAGGAGATTATGTTAGTTAATGGTCAGTTTTTGTCTCTTATTCTTGTTTTTTCATTCATTTCTTTTTTCAATCCACCAACTTGGGGAAGTTTGAGGATGCAGGTGAAAAAAACAAGGTTTCTAGATGAGTAGCATTGGGATTGTGATACCCTCTCTACATTGCATCCTTGCCTTCTTATTGTCTTTTGTTATCTGAGTCCTTCTTTTCACCAGAGAGATGTTGGAAGAGTTTTTGGACACCTTCTCTTGAGCCTTACATTCTTTATTATATTGGAATAGGTGATTGAAGAATAAATTAATTGTTATGAGTTTCTCCACATGCATGATTTGTTGCTTGAGATTCTTGAGAACAGGCAGGAATATGAAGAGGACCAGGTAGGCAAGAATGTTTTTGGGCAGTTCTATACCCACATCATTCATTCTGGTGAGGGCCTTCTTTGTGTATGTTACAAAACTGTCAATGGTGTGTTTGTTGAAGATGATGTGAAGGAAGTGATTCAATATTCTAGCGCAGTTGAATGTCTCGTAGAAAGCAAAACAACAAGTTATCTCAGCCCAGAGTATTTTTGACAAATTGAAGTTATTTGAGCTCACCACATTGTCATGGGTTTTGCTTTCCAACTTCAAAAGAAGAACTGCTCTGCTTTCTTTGTCCTGTTTGATGGATAATTGTACTGAATTCATTTTAATAGCATCTGTGATATCTTTGAGATCAAAGAGCATCAACATCTCTTCTTGCTATATGGAGTAGTTTTTGTTGTTGAGCAGGGGTATGGCATTGATGGCGGCCTTCAAGGCAACTTGGTGGAAGTAGTCCGTTGCTCCTGTTGGTTTGTTCATCTTTCAGTTTTTGAGTTTTTTGGTGAGATTTTGGATTTTAACCATGATAAGATTTCAATTTTGAGGCAGAAGACTAAAACCAACAGACTGGAGTTCAAGGTTAGAAATAGCATAGAGACTTAAAAAAATGAAGCAGAAAGAAGGGATACCAACAGCTGGCAGAGATAGAAGTATTAAGAGTGATTAGAAAAGTAGAGAAGAATGAGTATATTCAGGACTGAAAGCTTGAAACAGAAGTAAGCTGTTGGAGAATATATTTGAGACAGCATTGTCAGGTTATACCAGGCAATGAAATGATTAGTAGCCAGTTGTCTTACTGGGCAGAGATTGAGTGATGAGTTTTGACGTTTTTGACAAGGACAGCAGTGAAGTGTATGAAGAGGAGTGTTTTGAGAGGCATAGATGAGTTGGAGTGGAAATAGAGAAAATAAGAAAGACAAATAGAAAGACATATAAAGAGAGAAAAGAAGCAGAAAAAAAAAGAAGAGAGAATGAAGAATCCAGAATCAGGAACTTGGAGACAAAGCTGAAGAAAGCTGTATATCTGGAGTGAGGCCTCCCATGTTCAAGTATCCTCACCCCGTAGGAGCGCAGGAGATGGAATGTAGGCGGACTGAGATCTCAAAAATATTGCTTTGTTGGATTTTACTTATAAAGCAAATGGGTAAAACATCCCTCTATTTCATGTTGTAGGAATGGAAGCAACAGGAAAACATTTACAAAGGCTTTTGTTCTTATAACAAAAGAAACATTTGAGTTCTACAGTTGGAAATTAAATTCACTAAAGGAATTGGCTTATCATCCAGAGAGGCTTCCAAAAGTGTTTGTGAAAGATTGTGAAAAAGCTCTGGTTTGTGAAATTGAACGTAGTTTCCCTGAGTCATTCAGACAGGTGTGCTCTTGGCACTTGTCCAGAAATATTCAAGAAAATTGCAAAATTTGCTTCAGTAATGACAAAAAAGGATTGAAATGTGTTATGTCTGTGTAGGAAAGTATGAGGCCCCTGAAACCAAGGGGGAGGAATATTTCAATTATGGGGAACTCAGAGTAGGCCAATTTATTGCTTCTTCTGTTCATCTCTGCTAGAATTGCTTATGTTAAAACTTGTATACAGTATTCCTCGAAAGAACGTGAGGATTTGATCAAGTATATGGAAAAGAAAATGTTCCATATCAAAGAGACATTATTAATGGCATGGACTTATGTCAACCCAGAATTTGGAAATAAAAAAAAGTCTTGAGTAGAAGGGGCCCATGCTACATTCAAACAATTCCTTGTGGGATCTTTGGGGAAAATTTTGGGTGTGTGGAAACACCTGGAATGAACAATTGATAGGTAAAAAATTCTGGAAATGTGTTTCTAAAGAACTCTCAAATAAATTTAGGAACTTTTCTTCCAAAAGAACTTTAAACTTTGGGCTGAAAATTGTTGATTGATGCAATTAAATTCATTGGGGAACCATGCAAGGAGTTAAATTGTGACAATGCTGGCAAGGTGTGCTAAAATTCATATTCAAAGACAATGAGATTTCCCTTTTCCCAAATCTTATGAGAAATACTAGCATTGAGAGCATCCATTGTGCCTGAGTGTTCAGCCTCAGTGGCTGTTAGACTATAACATTTTCAGTTCAGCAAGTAGGATTGTTGGATTTTTTGAAATTAATTTGGGATGAAGGCTTTCAATTCCCAATTGAATTAAAAATTAATAAATGAGTTTACTAATGGGTGTTTGTTTTTCTAGGTGAAAGCTTGAAACGGATCCAGTGCTTGAATCATTTCAATTGCTTGAAAATCTCAGGTTGATTCTTATGGGACAACCTGAAGAAGTTAAATTTCAGATTTTAAACAAACTGGTGAAGAATGCAACCACAGTGGTTTCTAAGCCAAGGCTTGAGCCAAATTTCTTACATTCCAGAAATGGTTGAACCAAATTGAAAGACACCTGTCCTAAAATTTCAGGATTTGAGCATGTAGATAGGGAAATTAATAAGGAAAAAATGGTTAGAAGGGCACCAAAAAGACTGAAATCAGTAAATCTTTCATTTTGAGAAGTGTTCATTTGTTTGGTTGAATGAAATGATGGAGAAGTGATGAATATATCACAATTCCTTAGGCTCAGAATTGGAATTTCATAGTTCATAGGAAAAGAATGAAAGTGAATTAGTCTCCCTTCATTTGGAATCAGAATACTCTTCTGAGGAAGAAGAAAAAGTGGATAAGTCAAATAGGAGCTCATTTTTAGTGAGCCTCTCTTTTATCAATGTGATGAAAATTTTGGCTAAGTAAGTTTTGATCATAGGAACTCAATTTAAAATACCTCAATCAAATAACTGATAAATTAGATAAGTTCTTGGGTGCGTTTTGGGATCCCATTGGCAATGTTTATTGTGGATTTTAAGTCATTTCTAAATAAATTTGGTACAATCACAATGGGTGTTGCAAAGTGTAAAGGGAAATGATTGAAAAATTGAGGAAAAATAAGGCATGCTATGCTAATATACTTTATAGTATTAATGAGTTTTAAAATATTGAAAAAAGACTTGAAATTAAAAAGATCAATGGAAAGATCCCCTCTTCAAAATGGCTTGCAGAGTTAGATATTGACCCAATCATAACAGAAAATTATGGAAGGCCAATTTGTTGCATTTTTTTTGCTTAATGTTTTACTTTGACTCCTATGAAAATGGGTTTAAAAGAACCCTTGGATGCCATGTTCATTTTATTTGTAAAAATACCACTGGGTTCATTTGATACTTTAGGGGGATATGATTCCAATCCACCCCTGTTGTATCAAAACCATCTTCTTTCAATTCAAAGAAAGAATATGGTTGGGTTGATCACCTCAAAGATCAACTGGATTTGTATTCCAATTTATAAAAATCATATAATTTCCTCATTTGGGTTTTTTCTAACATTTACTTCTGATTCTGATCTTGAAATTCTATTAATATAAAGGTTTACCATATTTTTTAAATCATTATTTTGGGTGTTTTGAGTAAAAATCATTATTTTGAGTGTTTTGAATAGGATTTTATGGGTGAGTAAGTTCAACTTGTGTCGGGATGATCCCATCATAAGGAGTATTTTTACTTCTTATGATGGGATCAGCTTAACAGAAGTTAAACTTGTTTTTTTGTGGCATTTTGAATTTAGGGCTAGTCCATTGATGTGTTTTTGGACTTCTTATGATGGAATCAGCTTAAAAAAATGTGAATTATTATTATTTTTGCATTTTTACTATAGGGCTAGTCAATTGAGGTGGACTTGTATCAAGTCAATCTCAATGCATTAGACCTATTTTTGGGGGGTTTTATTTAGTTGGAAACTAGTCAAATGAAATAAGCCCAATTTGTGTTGGGCTGATCCCATCATAAGAATTCTTTCTACTTCTTATGATGATATCAGCTTAACACAAGTTGAAATTTTTTTGGCATTTTTAATTAAGGGCTAGTCTATTGAGGTGGCTTCATTGTATTTAATTCAAATTTTCTATTGCTTCAGGGCTGTACTTTATGTACATTGCTCCTTTTAATTTTTGTTTACCCATTGTTTTATTTCTTTGGAAACAATTTTTGATTTGCTAGAATTTCTAATTTTTTACTTTTATTTATTCACAGGGCCATGTATGGGCATTAATGGCGCTGGAGTTGTGAAATATTCACCATTTTTTGTTCAATTTGTCTTTAATTTTTATTTTTTAAATTGTTTTAATGTTTTTTTTTTTTTTTGAAGTTGGAAAATATTTGGCTAATAAATCCAGTAGATTTCAATCATCAATAAGCAAAGGAGGAGGGAGAAAATGGAAGAAAAGAGAAGGAAATGATAAAGAAGAAAACAACTATGGACCTAATAAAGCCAGGTTACGAGTGAGGTCAGACAAAGAGTAGTATGAGCTGTAGCTGATTAGAGGTGCAGGTCTATGTTGAGGTCCGATGCAGGGCTGACGGAATCGCGGTGGATGGTTGATGAGGAGTAAAATTTGGAGTGACTGGACTTGAGGTTTGGCTGATCCTAGTGCCCTGGGTGTTGGTGGTTCAATCTATTGGTTGCACAAGGAGAAGAGACACCCAGGATCCAGGATCAGTGAGGTAGATAAGTTCGAGCTGGTCACTGGTCTTGAAGTTGGAGTATCCACACTTGAGCAGCTATTCCAGTTGTGCGAGTGCTTCTGAGTCAAGGGTGAGATTGAGTAGCCAGTAGGAGCAGCTTCTAAGACTGAGTTAACATAGTAAAAAGGAAAAAAGAGCTCATAGAATAAGAATTAGAAATGATCTGAAAACAAAAACACACAGCACACGGAATTGAAGATCAACAGAAGATTAGTAGACAGCTCATTCTCAGCATTATCAGGAATCCAAGATTCCAACATTTTTCAATTTTTTCAATTTTTCTTTTAATTTGGTTTTAATTTTTAATTTTTTTTCCAATTTTTTTTTTTCAATTTTTTCAATCTTCTTTTAAATGTTTTTTTGGTTTTTTTTTCTTGTTAAATTTTTTATTCTTTTTTATTCATTTTGATTATTTTATGGGTGATGTTAAATTCACAACTTCCAGTTGCATGAGAATTGTGTAGGGACCCACATAACCCAATCAATGTGTGGGGGCCTATACACACGTTGAATGGGTTGCTTCAAACAAGATTTATCTATTTAGTTAGTTACTTATTCATCTATCTATCTATTTATCTATTAATTTATCTATTTTTTAATTTATCTATTTATTAATTCATTTATTTATTTATTCATTTATTTATCAATTTATTTATCAATTTATTTTCTTAATTTATTTATTTTTATTTATTTATTTATTCACTCATTCATTTATTTATTGATTTGTTAATTAATTGTTTAATTAATTAATCAATCCATCAACTAATTCATTAATTTATTTTGATCAAAAAATCAACATATTTTGACTTTTTGATTGATTTCTGTATTTTTTGGTTTTTTATTCAATTTATTTTACTTTTTTATTGTGGCCCACAACACTTGTAGTTGTGTGGCATGCTACACAACTACATTTGAGTCATGTACAGCCCCAAACTACTCCAATGTAGTTGTTTAGGGTGCCACACGACTCAAATGTAGTTGTGTAGGGTTCCATAAAACATGGAACCCTTGTGTGAGGGCTACAAAATTACAGTCAAGTCGTGTAGAGGCCACATGAATCAATTTTATTTGTGTAGCGTGCCACATGGCCCATTTAGGCCATGTACAGGAATAAAATGAGTTTTGAATTTATCATCACCCTTATTTTATTTTATTTTTTCTCAAAAAAATTAAAAACATGGAGTAGTGAACAGGTTTTGAATGGCTGTTCACAACTCAGGTGGATTGCAAACAGTCGGTCAGAACCCATGTCAAGTTTTGAACAAAAATTTACAACTCTGCAGGTGGAAAACGGCTGTTCATGGCTTGGATGCGCTGTGAACCATGCCACATAACACATTTTGGGTTGTAGTGGGCCACAAATTTAACACTGCCAAACTTCAAATAACCCAGTGACACTTCTTGCTTAAACATAAAAAATTCAGAAAATTTGCTTGTAATTTTCAATGTGGAGGACCTCTTGATTATTGGAGAGTCCAACACATTTCAATCTAAACTCAAAAATTGATTTAAAATCTCTAATGAAGGGCCCTTGAAACAACCCTGGACAATCATCTCATAAAACACTGAGACTCTGTCTTACTTCATCAACCTAAGCATGTAAATGTAGCTCTCACAGAATTGGGTCTCCCCAATTCCAAACCCATTTTTGCCCCTATGAACCCTAATCTAGAATGAATGGCTGCAAGTGATGAAAAAAACAATGAATTCCTGAAATTTAGAATCAATTCTAGATTTTACACTGGCTATTTAAATTTCATTGCAAGCTGCACAAGACCCAATGTATCTTACACCATTTTAGATCCATCTCAATTTTAAAATTGACCCCAAAGGACCCACCGGGTCCAAGCCCAACATTTCTGGAGATATCTGAATAAAAATACCCTTTCTATGAATCTCTCCTTGCCTAAATTCAAGTAAATTATCAAATGCTACAGAAACTCCAGTGGAAGTGAAAATCCTTTCCAGTAAAAGTCACATTAATTTAATTATTTTTTTCTATAGATTTCCTGTTTCCTGGAATAGAAAAAAAAATTCAATATATCTTTCATCAAATGAAGGAGAACTGAAATCCCCAGTACTAGCTCGCCAAGAAAAGTTTTGGCTGAGAAATTTATTACTGGAACTTAATCCTGAAATAAAAATGACTCACTGCATATATTTAAACAATCAAGCTCTCCACAGTTCAGTAAATCTTTACTCTCATCAAAACACCCTGAAGCACATCAAAATCAAGATAAAGTGGTAAAGATAAAAAAACTGAAGGAAACCTACTCACCACACTGATCCCATCTGGAAAAATACTTGATGAATCCCTGAATAAGCCTTCAATCAAGCCATCAGTGATTCACCTAAACTCAAAATTACTCACATGATCTAGTCACTTCTAGACACAGCTGCAAATTGTAATATGCAATCTGATCTCTTGTATTTCACCTACAGCCCTGTGCATTTAACCCAATTTTGAAGCCTCAATACATTCATACTTTGCAAAAGTAGAAACCCTAGTTCATTATTGCAACTAGTTCATTAAAATTGTCAATCCTCCTCTCAGGATACTCTTTACCTCCTTCCTCTCCTCTCTTGATTTTCTCTTATCATCCAGAAAATCTCCTCCCAGCATCACATTCTATTCATCTCTTCTGTAAACCTCCTGTTTCCTCTCATTGATTAAATTCTAATTCTTTCCTGATCATCCCTCAATGATCCTACAACAAGTTCCCTCAATTGAATCTCAAGCTTAAAGAATCTTGACTCTGTCTTCAATTCCCAAAAAGCAAGTAACCAATAAAAGCTCAATCATTCCTTATCTCAAGTTTAAAAGCACTGAGATCACTCAGAACTTCCCAAAAATGTTTTATCTCGAAAATCATCTTCATTCTATTTCTTATAGTTCTCCTATGGCCTCTGCCCGATTCACTTCCCCACTCAAATTCTCATAAAAAATAAAAATAATAAAAAAAACTAAAAAATTCAGTAAGTAAGAGCTTCATCATTTGTCAATTCTGAGATTTCCTTTATTCAAATCTTTTTCTACTATCTGCTGGTCTTATTTTCAAATAATCTCATGTTTCACTCTTCAAAAAGAATCATCATAGGCTTAATAAATAAACTTGAGTTCAGCTTTGCAGGCACACAGGTCTTAGCCCTCTACCCAGTAAGACATTCCTCTCTTCTCAGGCTAGATTTCTTCCCTAAACTAGTCATACCACATATTTTCCTGTATAATAATTCAAATATACAAAGGTGCAAATTTCCAAGATGCATGGTCCCCTGATGAGAGGTGTTAAATATTGCCAGTTCCAAATTCAACCACTCTTTTTCATTAATAAATGATTTATAAATTAATTAATTCAAAATCAAACCATATTAAACCATCTTGCTGAATCTGCTTTATCCATGTATTTATGGACCATTGCTCCCTTAACTTGATTATTTTATTTATTCCAACTCTATCACATCCAGTAGATAAAGGTTTTCAAGCTTCCTGGCATCTAGTAGGCCAGAACTATCACTGCTATTTTTCAATATTATTAAACTATTTTTGGTTTCATTTTTCTGCTTGGTTTTATTCAAGGAAAGAAAATCTTCACTACCAAGCTCCATGTTTTTATGAACCATTGTCTTCCATGATTTGGAACCCTGAGTCAAAAATCTTTTCAAAATCAGATCATATTTGGCTACTGGCCCAGGATCAGACTGAAACTTGAAGGAAAGTATATGTTTTAAGTTTTCTAAATTAAAGCAAATAGGAGAAGATAGGGAATGTGCTTTAGGGGAGGGAATGAAGAGGAATATAGGCTCAAAAAATTAAGGAATAAGATAGAAACACCCAAAAATTGTATTTTTCATCAAGAAGCAAAAAATGGAAATTAAATTTGATTTAAATGTTTATTGAAGCTTTTCCAGGAATTTCATTGATTTTTCTGTCTACTTCCTTCTTAAAAAGTTTCACCCCAGATTTCATGCATTAATTTGGGTTCCTAGAAGATTGGGTTGGAATCCAGCCTTTAGACAATTTCTTTCCTTATTTCAATCTAGTATTCATATTTCTTTTCAAAACAAAAAGCTGCTTCTCTTAATCTCCAGTTTCAATTCACTATGAGAGCTTCAACATGGTATATGTGTAGAATAGATTTTGCAGAGGAAATGAAGTCTTTGTATTGGAACTAAAAACAAAAATCAGAATTTCTTATGAAATGAAATATATTTTGAAGATAAAAATCAGTTGTGAATTAAAAATTTTTCAAAAATTTCAGAAGAAGAACATCATATTGTACCAGTCATCACAATAAAAAATCCAAAAACAATCTGAAAAACTGAAAAAATGAGATATCATGAAATTTTCTCACTTTCTCACTAATTGTTGTTTTTGTTTGTGCTAATAAATGATTTTGAGAACGATGGTAAGGAGCTTACCAATGTTCATTTTCTTGCTTTCTATCCTTGATTCTGGGACCAAGATTGTATTCAGGAAAATTAACCCTCTCATTTGCAATAGTTCAAGACCTTTGAGAAAGATTAAACACACACATTATTAAACAATAATATAAAAAGAAATTTAAAAAAATGAAAGAAAATTAAATATACGTGTCTTAGAAACATCCAAGCCTGGGAGGTACTCATGTTCTGAAGAATCTTCCTCAGTAATAAAATCATCCTATTTTTGAAAAATGAAAAGGAACTATTAGAAAAATTAGTTCATATTTTGAAAAAATAAGTATATAGATAAATTGAACTCTTCCCCTTATTTCTAATTCTTATTTACCTTGTCCTTTTCCTTTTTGGACTTCCACTTTATCAAAAAATGAATAAATACATAAAAACTATTAATTATGAAATTTGATATTTTCTTTTTTTCAAAAATGGTTAGTGACCATTGAATTTTCGGTAAATATTTTCCTTGGCCTTCCTCTCCTCTTTTGTGGTTCTAAATATTCAAAATTAGAAACATTTTTTTCAATTGAGGATTTAAATATTTTCCAGAGCTTATTGGCTGATTCTTTGGACCTTTCTCTTACTTTGGATCTTTGTGCAGACTTTTGTTCTTGAATCATGACAAGTCACTATTTTTCACTATAAATATTCTTTTTTTCAACCAGTTTCAATGTTGTTCTCCAGGAGGAAACTCAGGGAATCCTTGATATAATTCATTCCCATATCAATTTTAATGAGATGTTTTGGAGGGAACTTTGCTGGTTTCTGATTCTTCACCTGAATCAGGATTTGTAGTTAACTGGAGAAGTAAAAATAGAAATCATTCAAGAAATTATTAATTTGGATATGAATAAAAATAAAAATAAAAACTTACTGAGAATGACGTTTAAACATGCCATTGACAAAGGAAATCCTCAATTTGTAGATTTTCACCCTTTATGATAGCCAATTTAAATTTTGAAATACATGGTATGGTTTGTAAAGAACATCTTTGAGCCTGTCCAATTTTTAAATTTATATGTGCCCTGCAGGCCTTGGATTTGTGCCTAGTTTGTTTGATTGTTTTGTGTTGGTGGGCGTGAAAACTTGGCCCCTCTGGCCACCCACTAAGCTCCCCTTGATTTGAATAAAAACTGGTCTCACCAAACTGAATAGCCTCCCTCCCCTTGAATTTTAAAAAATCAATTCATTTTCAAAATCTATTCATGCATTATGTGGGTGAATGCAAGCAAATTTGATTTGCACAAGGATAAATTTTCCCAGGCAGAAAATGTTTTTGGCAGGGCTTCAATTCAATTTTCTCCAGGAGTCAAGGTTGCTTTGATTGAAACCAATTTGAATTTTATTGGTTCAATGGATGCTTGAAAAAAATATTGAATAAATTTATGCGCCACCTAAAAAGGCTTTACAAACCATATACCCATATGGGGAAATTGATCACATTTAATGCAATAGGTGGAAGATTCAGGAAATTGAAATGAATGATTGATTTTAGGGAAAATTGCCTGATTTTCCCAGATAGATTATCCACACAGTGGGGAAGACAAATGAGATGCTTGAAATTGTTCTTGGGGGCCTCAATAGCTCTCTCATGGATTTGAAGAGTGATTTAATTTTTAATCTTATGAAATGCTTTAGAAAAAGAACAATTAGATGAACCAATAAAAAATTTAATTTATAAATTCAGGCCTTCTATTCTTGAGGTACTTTCATTTCCAAAGTGAATATTGTTTTTGTGAAAGTAAGTGAAAATTTTACTTTGTTTGGGGGCCAGTTTCCAGGCAGTTAGCCTGATTTAGGGGTATTACAAACTAGATAAATTTTTTTCAATTTTTCATGATAGATTGATTCATATTTTGAATGTACCAACTGATGCCATTGTTTCTGGAAAATCTTCAATGAATCATCATATTTGAATTTCTTCCTGAAAGAGGTTTGAATATTTCTAAAACTTTGCCAGAGACAGAGAGAATTGTGAAAAGAAGGGAAAATGTTTTCAATAGCACTAATGAGGGCTTGTTCTTTGTCTGTTAAATACCCTGGGTTCTTCATGTTCTAATATTTCCTGAAATTTAGTGAGGGCTTATTCATAGTTATCTATTTCCTCTGGATATTGAAAGCAGAAAGAAACTGAACTAGTTCTTGAAAAATTGATTACCCCAAAAAATGAAGAAGTGGCATTCCAATTTTTTTATTTTATTTTTGCAATCAATCATGAACCCATTAGGGAACAGTTTGGGACATTTTATGGAATAAGGGGTTGAAAGCAATAAAGAAGTGATGTATTGTTTAATATTGTTAATTTTTTAGAATAAATAAAAATTGTGGATTTCAAGTATGAGCACTTCAATTAGATATTTCCCATAAAGATGATTTTGTTGAATTTTTGATGTTTTATTTCAAATATTTCAGAGTTTTGTATGAACCAGAGATGAGGAGGATTTGAAAAGAGAATTCAAAGTTTTTAAGGGGGTAAAATCAGCTTTGGTTAAATTTTCCACAGTATCATGTTGCTTCCCTTGGATTCTTCTGGGGCTTGATTTAGTTGAAGGATCATTTGATGGTGGATCAATTTAGTTTGGAAATAAAACTTCAACTAAAAAGAGACTCAATATTTTTTTGAAATATTCCTGGATAATCTGAATTGAAAATTGTTCTCTCTTGATTTTTACAACCTCTTGGAATCTTTCCCAGGTTTCTATTCCTTATATTTGTCACATTGATATTTGTAGGTATGTATCTTGCAATTGGATACTCTGGTAGATATGACATGTCCATGTGACTTTTCCTATGATTTTATGGCATCAAGTAGCACCTTGTTATAATCATAAGATTTATCAGGTGGAGGAGGTCCAGAGGCCTGGAATAAGGAGTTTGATTAGATGAGGAAGGAGAAAGAGGAGTTGAATCAATATATTTATTCAATGAGAAAATGGAGTATTTTCCTTGTGAAACAGCTTTGAAAAGTGGGTGGATTTTTCTTTAAGCCATTTTTTAAAAGGGATTCAATTTTCTAAAAAGGAAGTGACAACAGGAGTTGGTGCTTCAAAAAGATATTTCTCAGGAATTGATAAAAATAAATTTTTCTGAGACTTGATACAAGATGGAAAATATTTTTTTTGAAGTATTGATTGAGGGTTATTCATTAGTCAAATATTTGAGGTGAAAATTTCATAGTTTTTGAAAGCTGTTGTTGAGGAAATAAATTTTTGAATTTTTGGGGGAATATTCAAATAAAGGACATTTGATTTTTTAGTTTTGGAGCTTTAGCGTTTTTTTATTGAGGTGTGGTGATGGATGATTACTGGTGTGTGGTTTGGTTTTGGGTGGAGTGGAGTGGTTTTGAGTGGAGTGGTTTTGAGTGGTTTGGTTTTGTGTGGAGTGGAGTGGATTGGTGTGGTGTGGTGTGGTGTGGTGTGGTGTGGTGTGGTGTGGTGTGGTGTGGTGTGGTGTGGTGTGGTGTGGTGTGGTGTGGTGTGGTGTGGTGTGGTGTGGTGTGGTGTGGTGTGGTGTGGTGTGGTGTGGTGTGGTGTGGTGTGGTGTGGTGTGGTGTGGTGTGGTGTGGTGTGGTGTGGTGTGGTGTGGTGTGGTGTGGTGTGGTGTGGTGTGGTGTGGTGTGGTGTGGTGTGTTGTGGGGGGTGATGGGTGGGTTGCAGAGGTTATGGCAACATTTTATAAGTTTGCTGGAGATCTTCAAGATGGGAGGAGGTTCCTTGGAAAAATATAATTTGGTTTGAATTTATGCATGCCAAAGGGCTCAACAAAGCAGACCAAAACCCACAATGTTATGATCCGTTTTTGGTTTGCTTTAGAGAAAAACAAAAAGTGCCTCAAAAATTACCAAAAATTCTGTTAGGAAACCTTCAAAGTCTTCATTTAAAGCTGCATCTTTGAATATTTCAAATCATAATTCATTTTTCAGGAAAAGAAAACAAAAAAAGTGATGAATGAAGACAGACCACCCCTTTTATTTTGAATTTTGTTCATTGTGTTCTATGATTTATGGGTTAAAACATGTGATAAGCTTTTGGGAATATTTTATGGTTTCATCTTTGAATTCTTTTAAAAAGTTCTGTTAAAAAAAGGATTAGAGAGAATTTAATGCCTGATGTAAAAAAAAGGATTTGTTATTTTGAAGTGTTTTTACATTGAATTAAATTTTTTGAGGCCAAGAATAAATCTGAAAAATCCCAAAAAAAAATTTGGAAGATCTTTGATTGATTTCAAAACTTTTTGGGAGTTCAAATCACTAAAGAAAATATAATAGAAAGTGTTTCAGCATCAAATTTTCAAAAAAGAAATCTTGAGACATCCTTGTAATAAAGGATTTTTCCCCATGGCGATGACAGTGCAGGGACATGTGGCATTCATAAGTTAAAGGATAGCACCTGTGAGAAAATTAATTCCCTTAAAATAATAACAATAAAAAATATCTAATTCAAATAACTGTAAATTATGAAATAGTATTAAAGAAATGGATTCCCCAACCATCAGCTTGCTACTATTTACAGAGCAATCTGTCAAAGTAATAAAAATACAAAAAAAAAAAAAAAAAAAATTAAGAAGGAGTGGGAAATACATAAATATTATTGCAGAAATGGATTCCCCACCCAAAATAAGGTAGGGTCACTCACTGACCCCACCCTTGAAATATAACTCCTTCATATTTTAAATAATTAAATAAAAATTGATCAAAAGGTCACCCTATCAATATGGTACCTTTTGACTAAGTTAATACTTCACATGTATCATCATGTAAAGTTTTCAAACTAAAATTCATTCAGAATTGAGGTGTTTTGTATATTTTAGGAGTTACACACAGAAATGTGTTATGTCACAATTCCCGCGCGCAGTCCTGCGTCCCTAAACAACCTCTATGTACCTGTAGCATTACATTCCCGCGTACAGAAGTCATGCGCGCAGAAAATTGTGCCACACACGCAGCGGATCCTACCCCGCGCACATCTGAATGGACTGATTCCCACATCAGGATCATTCATGACAAATCTGACAGCAGGTACCACTCACAGGAGCTACAACCTCGTAGGGTTTACCTGGCATATGTAATAATGTGACATATGCATTACAAATGATCTAAAAAACTTAAAATATAGATAAAAATTTATATAATTAATTTTAAAGTGTTTTAAATAATAAATCAAATATTGAAGGTTACCACAAAACAGACAGATCCTAATCTTTGAAGACCACAAAACACTACAAGGAGTGGCTGTGAAAATTATTAAAAATTGCCTACGTACTCAACAGATGATGGAAAATCAATTAATATCCACATCTTTCTACTTTAAACCAATAGTAATAGTAAAAATGAAGGATAAGTGCAGAATGATCAGAATCACTCCATTTACAGATTAACAGATCCTGTGGCTAAAATAGTAAATACATAAATCCAGCAGATTTGATGACAGCTTATTGACAGCACCAAGTGGAAGTGCTAAAATGGCCTTGAATGGCTTGCAAGTCTCATCCCATGAGCAAAAACCTCTCTATGTGCCCTGAGAAGCTCATTATCACCCCAGAAATTGATTTATACAGACCTCTTTGGATCCATTATTCCCCATCAGTTTTATCAGGAATTTATTATTATCAACCAGAAACTGTGTCATTTTTAATTAAGTGCTTATGAATAGATAAGCAAGTGATTTATGACTTAGTCTGAAGTATTATTTTTTATTTACCAAAAACCAATCAACACCCCTGAAGTTTAGTCAAGAAATCAACCCCATCTGCTCTGAAACCCTTCAACTGAATCTTTTCAGGTTTTTCTTTTGGAATATTTCTCAGATTAAGTTCTTTCCCTTCCTACCTTGGAAAGAGTTCTGTTTTGCCCATCCATATCAGTGCATAAGTCCTTATAAGGCAACCATTATTCATTCCAAGGTTCATAAGCTGCCTAAGGAGGCCCCTTGAAGAGAGGTTGTCTGTCTTTAAAGATCCCCAGTATTATGATACTTTGGCCCCTTTTTTTATAAAAAATTGAAAACCTTTTTAACAAAAACAATTAAACCTTGCACCAGCTCTTAAAATATTTATTGTTTGAGCTTTTTAATTGTTTATCTGTGGAATATTATTATTATTAATATTCCAGTATTTTTATTGCTCTCTGTAGCTAAAGCACTGAAAGGTTCCAGGTATCAGAGAGCTGACACCAACTAAAATTGGGTAGGGTCACCCACTAAACCTACCCAAAAATTATGCTTGCTTAACAATTTAATTAATGATGCAATAAGAAACCCAAATTGGAACTTTTTGGACACTTTAATATTTTGCATGAAATATCACACCCATTTTAACAAACACAAATCCAGTCATAAACTGACTTTTGTCTATAGTTTAGCATTTATGGGAAAATTTATGTTTTTTCCAAATTCCTGCATGCAGCCATCCACACCACTAACTGGCCTGAAACATGCATGCAGCCCTATTCTACAAAATTTCTGCATGCATCTGTATCAAGGCCAGGCCATGGTCATCACACAGGCTGACAGCTGTGCCTCCAGATGTCAGAGCCAAAATGACCACAAAACCCCTGAAAAAGATTTAAAATGCACATGGCAAAAGAATGCCTATTTAATATGAATTCCAACCAATAAACCATGTCACATATTACCTGTTAAGTCCAAATATGACACAAAAAACCCGTGGGAACCCTACAAAATGGGAATTAAATTTTATTACCAAAATCACCAAATTTGCCAAAATCCACTTTTAACAAATTTTCAAGCCTGAAAAATTAACACCTTCACTAATTAAATAACCTAGAAATGGTCAGAAAATGATAACTAATTGCATAGAATGTCACAAACACTTAAAAAAATACAAATTTATTCACCAACAGGATGTATACATGGATTTCCTGCTCATTTCCCCTGCCAATATAATCTAAAAAATGCCAGAAATAACATATTTCTTGAAGTTTGTTAAGGCCATCTTGCCCACAACACAAAAATTAGCCTGTGGGACATGCTCGAATCCACTGCTGACCCCAGAACATGGTTTTTTCCCCTCAATTCACCCTGATAAACCCCATGGAAGCAGCTGATATACTGAAAAGGGAGAAATACAGGCTTCCTTCAAACTATTTATCCCCCAGCTACTAATTATATACATACAGAAACCATTCCATGCAGGAATCAAGTAAACATTATGATAATTAAGTGGTTGATGGCTTTTAGTCTGACCATTTTATTGACAAGTCAACCCTTATAAATCAACTTTTTCACTGTGATAAGTCCTCAAAGAATCATGATAGGCCAATCAATTACCCTTGAGATCAATTATTGTTGGTACCTGGGTATCAACTTTCTACCCAGGGTGTTATTCTTCTCTGCTTTTACTTTTTTTCTACCCTATACAAGCCATACCCCATATTTCCTGGATAATAATTGCCTTGTATCAAGGTTCCCAACTAACAGATGCATGGATTAAAATTTTAATCCCCTGAAGAGAGGTTTTCAAGATTGCCAGTGTTAGCTGTAGCCCCTCTTTTTATTCAATTAACAATTTATTTCTTGATTAATTCACCCTTTAAACATACAACACCACTTGCTTGCATTAGATTTTTTTGTATATTTACACATTATTGGTGCATTTTACCTTGAATAATTCATTTATTCCAACTCTATCACCTCTATTAGCTAAAGGAATGCAAGGGTCCATAGTTTGAGGTTCATAGTTTCACAAATAGCTCCAATTTATGATGAAAATGGGATCACAGCATTGCAATTCCATTTCCAGATAGCTATGGATCTCGCACAAGCCTAGCTACCACTTTCAATCCTTTTCTGTTAATCACCAAACATTCCATTCACACCTTGTATATTCAATTTTCAAACTACTTGCTAACAGTAATCACACTTTTTCTCATACCCAGAGTTCACTCCACTTTTTTTGCTCTCAATAGGGCGTATCAGAGTTAAGAAAACCCACCATTAAAAACAAAAAAAAAACCACTTATTTCACATCAGACATATCAGAGTTACCCAGAAATAAGTGGTTTTTTTCAAATAAATTATTTAAATGCTTCCACCACCTATCTACATCATCCACCCCTGGCTTCCCACCTCCTTCTAACTCCAACCTCATCATAAAAAATTTGATTCATTGCTCTTCTTCTGTTCATCACTATCCTCATCACTTAATAACTCTCATCACTTTATTGCTCTCATCACATCCAGCTAACTCTCATTGGATCACTTTCCTCATCACTTCATCACTCTCATCACTTTATTGCTTTCATCACATCCTAACCCTCATCTCTTTATCCCTCTTGTCACTTCATCACTCTCATCTCTTCCTATTCTCTTTGGTTCATCACTATCATGCTCTCATCACATCATCACTATCACCAATTGAACACTCCTATAGCCCTTCATCCCTTCATCCCTCTTCCTATTTTTAAATGGCCCCTCAGCAATCATCCACCCACAAGTCCACTAAAAAATCCAATGGACCAAATCAAAAATCCCCCAGGAACTCAACATCCAACAATCCTCCTCCATCAGCTTCCAAAGGCTCAAGTCAGCTCAAGAGAGCTGATCACATCATCCTGGTAAACTGGCTCAAAATTCCATCCAACTAAAATGCTTACTTTGGATTTGACAATGAAACATGCTTTGGCCAACCTCCATCCTCTAAGGTCAATTGTTATCTCCTGATGGCCAATGAAATAAAGAACAAAACAAAAGGTAGGCTGTATCTGTCATCAAAACAGATGAGGGAGCAATTCAAGAATTATCAATCCAAGTACAAAAAGGACCACTCTATGTCAATCTCCACCCGCTTTGGTATCACCAACTCTGACAAAGCCAAGGGAATCAACTTGGTTGTTGATAAGTTGGACTCCATTTGTCCTGTTAATATTCAGATGGATGAAATATTTGGAAAGAAGGCCAACATCACCCCTTTAGCCGCTTTTTATTCCAACAATCCAATTGAGTCCACGCTGAGGACTTGGCTGGAGATGCTCAGCCTAGAAATGGTGATCCTGAAGAAACCTTTTCCTTGGAGTGGCCCCCATCAAATTTCAAGGAGGATATTCAAACACAATCAGCTCCAATCACATCTGCTTCCGTGTTGATTGGGGATTCAAACCCAACCTTGGACCCCTCCCCTCATTCTTTCAATTTCTCTCTTCCTGGGATGGAAGAACTGGAGAAATTGACCAATGAGGAGGATGTCATTCCTGTATCACCATTGCCATCAACATCTGCTCAAGTAAGGAACCAAGTTCTTTTCCCTTCTTTTCAGTGAATCCTGACTGATTTAGATTCAAAAGAAACTGGCTCATCCATTCCTTAATGGCCAAAAACTCAAGCCGATGGGGCCTCCAACATCCCCTTCAAATGAGAGCAATGATGTTCCCACACAAACCCCCTCTGCAAAGGGAAAGCAAAAGGCCTCCAATTCAATCAAAATAAACCCCAATAGCATTCAAAAGAGGAGAAACACTTCAAATTTTTTGGGCTTTGAGGAGATCATGGAGAAGGGGGATTCAAGTAAGCCCATTGGATTTTGCTTGCTGTCAAAATCAAGCTTATTCCTATTCCCCTCTGAAAAACAGTGAAATCACAAATTGAATCTGAAAAACTTCAGTTTTAAAAGGAGAAGTGGGATTGTCAACTGCCTATTTATTTTTAAAAGCAGAAAGCCAAGAGTTTGGCTCATCAGAAAAAATGGGATTCTGAGTGGAAGTTGAAACAGGCTGAGCTAGAATTTCAAAAAGAGGAAAAGGAGAAGGATCAACAGAAAGTGCAACTTCAAATGGAGAGGGAACAACTGGCAACAGAAAAAAAGGATAAGTGGTCAGTAGCCATGGCATGCATTGGCAGAAGTAGAACAGTAGATGAATTAAAGCATATTACTCAAATGCTGGGCTTGTAAATATATTTGCTTTGATGAAAAACTTAAAAAGAAAGAAAAAATCATTTTTGATTACAAAAATGCTTAAGACTATTTTTAACCCCACCAATAAAAAAATATTTTTTCTTTTTATTTATATTTTTTTCCTGGAGTATATTTTCCCACCCCCCAAGTCCCTGCAAGTTTTTCTAGTTGTTTTGTTGACTTGCATTGAAATTGCCATTCTTGTATGATTTGCAGTCTCCACAGCAGGAAAAGTAACGTGCTTGTACTTATTTTCTTCCCAAACCATTTTCACTACCCCTTTTTGCTTGAAATCAATTCCAAACCCCAGGTCAGTAAAAACAAAATGGCTTTCTGATACTCCATATTCATCTTTAATTCCAATAAGTTGTCCATTATATTTCTTGGTTGGAGCTTCAAGTGAAACGGAATACTCAGAGATGTCACCTTTGTCAATGTGAGGTGAGTTGTAAAAAGAGTCAGATGTGAAGGTGAAATTTGGAGATCAGTCAAAGGGAGTAGGCCAAGAACAAAATTCAAGTGATGAGAAGGAGGGGATGCAATTTTCCTTCATTATTTCGCAGTTTGATTCAAAGGGAAGTCTGGCCAAATTTAAAAACATTTTCCCTAAAATTTGAGAGACTTTTTCTGCCTTAAGATTGAGAAAAGCATACGCTTGAGGGGAAGATTAAATAGATGATTTCTTGCGTAGTGTCCAAATAACTCAAAGGGGTCCATCAATTTTTGCCATCCAATTGAACACATTTTTCCACCCCAAGATCTTGAAGGACCAACGGTGTTGACAAATATTTTTGACTGGTGAAGGAAAGTTGTCACAAATTTGATGACCTTCTTGTCTTGATCAGAAAGTTTATCCAATGGGACAAATTCAATTATTACCACAAGACTGTTGTGATCAGACTTATTTAAAACAATTTCTTTTCCACGGTAGAAGAAATGGAATCGCTTGATTTTCTGCTTTGCAAGTTCAAACTCAGCCAGTGATGGGTTTAAATTGTTCTTTTTGTTTTCAGTGGTGATTGCAGGATACAGATCCAAAGGCCTTAGTTTCCATTCAGACCATACAAACTTTTCATTGATTCCCCCATGCAAGTTCCAAAGAGATTTTGTAGGCCCTCATTTGATCCCTCTTTTTCTTCAAAGCCCTCTGCTTGCCACCTCTCTTTATGTTTGTCAACTCATCTCCTTCCATCTTGTTCCCTCCCAGGCAAATGCTCCGCTTGGGGTGAGTATCAAAAAGGGATCCAATTTGGAGTATAACATTGTGAGTGCGGTGGGAGAAGGGTTGGGCTGAGTCAGAAAGGGGTGGAAGGTGCCCTGTGGCGGAGGGGGGGGGCGCTGGGTGTTGGTTGGTAGCCAAGCAAGGGAGGGGGGGCCGTGGCCAACTGAGAAAGGGGGGGGCCCTGGGTGTTGGTTGGTGGCCAAGCAAGGGAGGCGGGGGCCGGAAGCCGACTGCGCAAGGGGGGGCTGCTGGGTGTCTGTTGGCAGCCAAACAAGGGAGGGAGGCCGGCAGCCAACTGAGCAAGGGGGGAAAGCCGCTGGGTGTTGGTTGGCTGCCAAAAAAGGGAGGGGGGGCCGGCAGCCAACTGAGCAAAGGGGGGGCTGCTGGGTGTTGTTTGGCAGCCAAACAAGGGAGGGGGGGCCGGCGGCCTACTGAAAAAAGGGGGGGCTTCTGGGTGTTGGTTGGCAGCTAAGCAAGGGAGGCAGGGGGCCGGTGGCCGACTGCGCAAGGGGGGGCCACTGGGTGTTGGTTGGTGGTGTCACGCTTCAAGCTTAAGGGTTATTTTCCTCCCACTTTGACATACTCTTTTTCAAGTACCATCTACCTCATTCCATAAGCATGACAAACTAGCAGCAAAAAATCAATGGTGCCTTCCGCTTATCAACTCTGGCTTGCATAAAAACCTTCCATTCTTGGCGACTGACTCAGCATCCACTTGCAAACCTTGCAGTCAACTCTACCTTGGTCAACCATCCATTTGGCTTCTGCCCTTTTTACCCTGGGTTTCAATAACCCTTGGGTATCCATTTACAGTCACATGCTATTGCTAGTTCACACTCACGCTAGTCAATCCATCTCAACTGTATAGTTTGCAAATGGACTAGTTGCTTACCCTGCATAAACTACATCTTCATATTTGCATTTCTTCTGACATCATTCCCTCATGTCTCAACCGTTACATCCCAATACATTCTTCCCCTATTGTCTTGCACTTACGTTAAGACCTTGGAAACAATTCATACTTTCATTTCATTTTGTACTCTGTCCATGTCATTCATTGCCTCATTGCTCAAAGCTGTAGTTGACCATCCATCAGGTTTTATCTAGTCATTTTGGGTTATCTTATAAAGGCTACTCCGTTTGCCTGGGGATTGTCTCCTCAGTTAGTTAATTTCATACAATCTTGCTTTTGCTAAATCCAGTCATCACATTGAGCTTGGATTTGGTTTCCCTCCATTGGAACATTCATCCCTCTTGCTGTGTGTTAAGTTACTGCACCATGAGTTTGCACTTTGCAGTTAGCCCTCACTACCTTGCACTTGCCCTTGCACTCAGTTTTCCTTTTGTGCTCACAATCATCTAAGATTTCCCTATAGTAAATGGGGCGGTTGTGTGACAGGCGGCCAAGCAACAGAGGCAGGGTGCCGGCGGCCAACTGCGCAAGGGGGGGGGGCTGCTGGGTGTTGGTTGGCGGCCAAACAAGGGAGTGGGGGGCCGTTGGCCAACTGAGCAAGGGGGGGGGCTGCTGGGTATTGGTGGGTGGCCAAACAAGGGAGGGGGGGCTGGCACCTGACTGAGCAAGGGGGGGGGGGGGCTGCTGGGTGTTGGTTGGTGGCCAAACAAGGGAGGGGGGGCTGGCGGTGGACAGAGAAAGGGGAGGGGCGCTGGGTGTTGGTTGGCGGCCAAACAAGGGTGGGGGGGCCAGCAGCAGACTGAGCAAGGGGGGGGCCAGCGGCGAACTGAGAAAGGGGGGGCGCTGGGTGTTGGTTGGTGGCCAAAATAGGGAGGGGGGGCCAGCAGCCAACTGTACAAGGGGGGGGGCTCTGGGTTTCAGTTGGGGCCAAACAAGAGAGGGGGGGTCCAGTAGCGGACTGAGCAAGGGGGGGCTGCTGGGTGTCAGTTGGCAGCCAAATGAGTGAGGGGGGGCCGCTGGATGTTGGTCAGCAACCAAAAAAGGGAGCGGGGGGCCGGCGGCCAACTGAACAAGGGGGGGGGCGCTGGGTGTTGGTCGGCAGCCAAGCAAGCAAGGGGGGGCTGCTGGGTGTTGGTTGATGGCCAAGCAAGGGAGGGGGGGGGGCCGGCTGCCAAGCGGGCAAGAGGGGGGCTGACTGGGTCAGCCGAGCAAGCAAGGGGGGGTGGGGCCGGCGTGTTGAGTGAGATGGGAGGCGGGAGAGGAGTGGTGTTGGTGAGTGAGTGGGAAAAAGTGAGAGTGGGTGAGAGGAAGGGAAAAGTGGAATGAGGAGGAGGGAGGGGGGAGCTTACCTGGGGAATCAACCAAGGGGGTGGGGGGCCTGAAAGGGGATGGATGTGGATAAATCAACCTATGAGCATTGGATGATGGGGAGGATGAGGAAGAGGGGGGAAAGCTTACCAGGGGAGCCAACCAAAGGAGGAGGGGAGGTGGTGGGTGAGGTGGAGGTGATGTATGAGGTGGAGGTGATGGGTGAGGTGGAGGTGGTTGGTGAGGAGGAGGAAGGAGTGGACTGACCCTGAACGGTGGTTTGGTGGGATGAGGTGGGTGGTTTTTCTGGTGGTTTGGTGTGGTGAGGTGGGGGGTTTGGAAGTTTTGAGTCTGTTTTGTCTAAGACCACCCCACCAAATGAGAAAAAAAAAATACCGACTCAGACAAATTGTTTTGGTTGTTCCAACCAAAACCATTTGTCTAAGTCCACCCCACCAAATGAGAAAAAAAACAAGTGAGTCAGCAAATGAATCTAGGGTTAACAACCAAAACCAAAAAAAATTTGTTGAAGGGATTTTTTACCTAATTCATAATCAAACAATACTCATCAAAGCAAGAAAGGGTAAGAGGAAGAATCTGTTCTCTCATAGAAGAAGATGAGGGACAAGATGAGACAGGGGTGACTTGAGGCGGATCTGGAATATCATCTTAAAATATTTTGTCCCATTCATCTTTGATGTTGGCCAAAAGATTTTGAAGGATTACACAAGTGATAATCCAGTTGATGAGGAACATCATGTCTTTGAGATTTTGAAGCTGGTTTTGCATTTACCTTAGGCTGGCCCATCTTCCTTTCAGGACTCCTATGGCATGCTCAATCCGAACTTGTGATTGGGCAAGATAATAGTTGAAATTGTTTTTTCCTTGATTGTTGGACAAAACATTCCGGTATGATGGAACCACATATTTCCCACTAGCATAAGCTGAATTGGCCAGAAGGTATTGATTGTGGTCAAATTAGTTCTCTGGTTGTTGGGCAATCTGCATCCAATTGAACATGTATGAATCATTACAAGAACTTGGAAGGCCAGCATGGAGGGATATGAACTTCTTGTTGTTATTGCAAACAAGTTGTAGTGCCACAGAGTATCTAAAAAAACACAAAAAACATATTTTGTCAGTTTGTGATCAAAGTTGTTATCAAAGCAATTGGAAAAGATATGAATCAATTACCTTTTTTTCTGATCAAAATAGTGGTTGCCATCTAGCTTGGGTTTTTGACTCAAGGGGATGGTGGTTCCATCAACAAAACCAATGCAAACAGGAAATCCTTTGGTTTCCATTACTTGAGATATCTCCTTGCCTTATTCTTTTGTTGGCCAAGAAAGGACTGAGTGACAGAAAGATAGGATAGCAACCATTACTCTTTTGGTGTATGAGTCAATGGTTCCATATCCAACTGAGAATAGATTTTCTAATTGATGAATTGCTGCTCCATTTCCATTTGATCCCAATCTAAGAAGAACAACAGCCAGTTGGATAGCTGGATTGCGTTGAGGATTCCAAGAATTCTTCTGGAAGATGTGGTTGTCTTCAATCATCTCCAAAATTTTTATGAATGAAGGCAATAGAGTTTGGAACAGTTGCTGGAAGCTTAGGTTGGGGAGGAGATGAAGCTTTTGCCTTTCATACATAGGGTTGTGGAGAGTTTGTCTTCTTGGAACCATGTATTGCTTTTGTAATAGAGCATTCAAAGCCAACCAAGTTGATAATTCCAAATTGGAGTCTGAATCAGAGTCTAAATGGCAGTCAAATACTAACAAAATTTCAGTCAGCTTTTTTGCATTTTCAACTTGCTGCCAAGAAGTTTGATGGGACATGTTAAGAAAGATGGTGGATTTGGTGTGGGGTGATGAGATGATGATGGGATTTGTGTTAAGATGGAGATGTGAAGCAACAGAGATGTGAAGCAATAGAGATGTGAAGCAATAGATATGTGAAGTGATGGAGATGTGAAGCAAAGGAGATGAGATGTGTGTGATGTGATGGAGATGGGACCAATATGGATTTGCTCATGTGGATGGGTGTTTTAGATGTGATGGATGTTGGATGGATGATGATGCATAAATGGTGGGTTTAATGGCGGATTTGATGTTTGAAATCCGCCATTTTCATGAAACCCGCAATTTTGAAATACACCAGTTAGGGGGTATGTGTATTTCAGAAACCCACCATTTTTAATGGTGGGTTTGGTAAAAAAAATGGCGGGTTTGGTAAAAAAAATGGCGGGTTTGGTAAAAAAAATGGCGGGTTTCTAATGGTGGGTTTGCTAACTCTGATACGCCCTAATACATTTATTACACTGCCTCTTGCATTTCATTGTCTTCTGCATGTGCATGTCATCATCCTTTTCTTTCACCTTGATGTCAACATTTCATTTAGCTTTGCTTTCCCATACATTTGCTGCATCCTTTCTTTTTCTAGCTAGAGATGACATCTACCAGGTCATATCTATTCATCTGCACTAAATTTTAGATCAGCTTCAAAGAAAAAGACCTTTTCAGCAGATTGTTTCCTCAGTCAGTTAATTTCATACATTCTTGCATCATTGCTGAGTCTGAGTCTTTACATCAAGCTTTGCCTCAGTTTCTGTATCAAAAGAATTCTCCTTGCAACTTGCACCTGACTTTGAGCTTTAGCTTTGAAATTCAAAGGACAGCCTTACTAACTTCAAGAATTCTTGGAGCATTGGCCTTTCTGATTTGCACCACATCCGCCTAAATCCTTGCCTCTTATTAGTACGTGGGCTGGGTGGGTGACAGGGTCTTGGCATCTAGTAGGCTGACATTTGTTGTTTGTTTGCTGTTCCTCCAGTTCCCCAGCATTTTCTTTTGTTTTGAGTCTGCAATAAACTTTCACCCACTAAACACACTTGTCCTGCCATTGAACTTCTGTGATCCAATCCATAAAAATCATCGATCCACAAATTCTTCAGGCCGTTCCCCCGTCCTCGCGGCGGCTGATGACACGGGGGCGGGCGCCAAACCGTGATTCAGTCGAAAAGCATGCGTCAAAGTATCGCAGCTTTTCGTAGGTCGTTTGGTAACTGTTAATCTGTCCTTTGCTCCTCGCGGAGTTGAGCTCAGTGAAAAGCCCACTTTCGCCTACCACCGAAAGCAAGAACTCACGGCTTATGGTTGCGCATCGCTTCCTCGGCGATAGTCAAGTCGGACTGAGTTTCTAAAAAGGAGAGGCTGAAATCAAATGTTGATTAGAAGCAGATGAGCGTGTGTTTTGCAGCTATTGTTACTTTCGTCTTCCTTACCCTTCATAACGTTGTAATGCTTTCCCGATTGCAATGGTACTGCTTTTCGTGCCACCCGTTGCTTTTCCGTCGACTCGAGTTAGCGTCGGGGATGAGTCACGACACAGGCTACGAAAATGGTGCACATAGACTCAAGGTACTTGATGGCAGCTTTTGCGACCCTTAGGCTAATGTATGCACGCTCTGCTGTCGGCTTGGCGCTATATAAGAGTCACCAGCTGACCCAGTGCCCCTCTTTCTTCAGCTAGCACTTAGGATTCCCAGTTGCGTGCTGCCGACCAGCTCTCGCCGAACGATACGTGCTGCGACTCAAAGCTCAAAAAGAACAAAAAACAAAAAATCCACAGCGTTCCCCCAGCTTCCTCGCTATTCAGACTGCGTCGCAGGCGAACTCCTTCCCCTCACCCAATCCAGTTCCCCATGACTTCACGTCCCTCCACGACCCTCCCCTCCGAGACAGGTTCCCCATCGGATATCCCACCCTCTCATCGCGCTATGCCCCAGTCATCCAAGCGTCGGTGCGAATCGGGAAAGATGGCCACGTCATCAAAGCTGAGGAGGATGGAACCTTTCATTCGCCCGGCCCCCCTCACCTCTGAGGAGCTGAGGACACTCGGCGCTGAAGAAGCCCGCAGTGAAACTTCGACTACTTCCGATGACTGGATGCTTGAGCGTCGATGCGCCCGGCACTTCCCTGATGTCTTTCGAAGGTTGCTGCTTGAGATGTTCTCGACCGCGGACGATCATGGGGCCCTTCCAGTCCAACAAAGCAATCACGCAATTCCCAACCCATCACGGGGGCCCCTGTCTGTACGCCAAAGTTACTTGTCAGCGGATGAAGTGGCCTTGATTGAGAAGTGGAGAATTCAAGTTTACTTGGAGTACGCGATCCAACAAACAAGACAAGAATAGCTGTCATAGGATCCAGGGGCGGCTTCGCCGCCTTGGTTAATTTACATTGCTTGCCTTTGTTCTGTCAAAATAATCATTTATTTAAATAAAAATGTGATTGTATGAATGATTAAATCCTATTTGCTGTACAAGCCAATCCAGCGGGTATAAACGTGTAATAAATACTAGGATCCAGGGGCGGCTGCGCCGCCTCGGTTGAAGATGGCTTCCATCCTCCTTTGCACAAGATTGTTTTCGTGCGGATTTGATAGGAGGGTCAAGCCCCAGGAAGTTAAGGAACAATGGGATATGAGTGGGACAGATGTCGGCTTGACAAGTGCTCGTGCTAATATTTGAGGATTCCTGCAAACTATAAAGCGCACAGGGGTTGCCTGATTTGGCGTGTTGTCATAAGGCCTCAAATGCAAGAAAAGCTCGTCTATTGAGAAAGGCTTGCCCATTGAGTCTTTGAGGACATGGCATCTGAATTTATTCCTACCTGGCTAGGATAATTGCAATACAAACTTGAAAAGGTCCTTAGACGGAATTCAAAAGAAGTTGCCAAATGAAGGCGGACAGAGAGTCACGGTGGGCGGGGTAAGGAGATAACAAAAAAATAGAAGAATAGGATTCGGTTCACCATTTTTTTGCTATTGTCGTTTTATTGTCACGGTTTGAATTGGGAGACAACACGGTAATCCTCAAGGGATTCAGGATGAAGGTAACAGTAAGGTATGAGTGAAACAAGGAACAGCTCCAGATTGAAATTTGGGATTCACAACAATATATAAGGATAAGGGAAAGGTTGTTGGGCATGCACCAGGTCACCCCATATCAAGCCAACAACGCTCAATGGTGTGAACTCAAGAGAAGGTGAACGGCTGCGCCAGCTTTGATCTTTCAAGTTAGGTTTTCAATTTTTAGGAAGCTGGGGAAGAGAAGACTTCCTGCCCTTTCATCAATCACTTTGAGCAATCCAACGGCTAACTACATTTACCATTTGATAATTCTTGTCTTTTACTTTTCCCACAAAGATTATTTCAGGAGACTAAGCTCTTGAGACCGCAACATACAACTTATCACGTGAGAAAACAGGATGGGGCAAGAAAACCCCCACCTTTTCATACCCTTTAACCTGAGATTTGTTTATTGTCATTGAAAACGCCACAGCCACTGGAAATTGGCACCTGAAAAAGCTTACCCCTATCTTTTTTTTCCTTGTGCAACAACTTGATATTTTGTAAGAGTATTGCTGTGCCACTTCCAGACCCATTGGGTACCTGTCATTTCAGACAATTACTCTTTATTTCAAGCACCATAAAACAAGTTGCATTAGGGAGGCCCTGTGCCAGATTCACAATTGTCAATACCTTTAAAAACATGTATTTATTCACAGTTAATATATGCGGTGGGAATTCAGGGGGATTTAGCAAGTGGAGTATTTCTTCAGGGACTGATTGTGGACTGTTGCTTTCAACAATATCAATTGAATTGGATGTGAAACAAAGGCCCAGCATTTTTGAGATTGTTACTTGGTTTAGGTTGTGAAACTCTTCATTCAATGGACAATCAACCCCGCACCCAGTGAGGAATTGGGCAATATTTACTAAATGATTCCTTCAAATCACACTTGGTAAATCGCCAAAAAGTAGTCCTTTATCTTAGTCTTTACCTTTACATTGAAAATTTCTTAAATTTTTCATTCACACTATTGTTGATAGCTGGAGCAAGCCATAATTTTTGCTTAAAATTGAATTTGACGCAGAGCTTATACAGTCCAGACACTTTGAAACACCCATTTTCTTGATCTTCGAGACTCCCTTGTGGGATGACTTGCAGAATCTGTTGAAAATATCCACAAAATAAAACAGTAAAAAGGCCAAGACTCATACAATGGGACCGTGTGAGATTTTATTTTTCCCAGTCAACAATAATACCCATTAACATAACCTCTTGCCCAATTTCAAATAATTCAATCAAATTGGCCAGGGGACCTTTCTTTAAGGTAAGATAGATAAACTTGAAGGACCCAAACTTTTGAATGTGTCATACAGGATTAGGCACAGTGTCCCAATAGATAGATGATCAACAGGCATCTCACCTTGCTGTCCCAGTCTGAGTGCACAACTTTGGCTAGAAGCATTTCTTCCATTTTTCCAGGGGTAAATATCTCTTCTTGGGAATTTAAAACACCAAGACCTACAATTTTTACATGGTTAATAAGATTCAATTTAATGGCAGGATTCTTTGGTATCATATAAGGTTGATTAAGCCGTAAAGACATTGGCTCCTTCCTGATTAACAAATTGTATTGATGCCAAATAAGTTTCACCAGGGATCAGTGAATGTTTCTGTGAAGTGTTTGCCATAACTTGGACTGAAATTTCACAAGATGAGTCTTTCATTAGGCCTCCATGAGAAGGTGATTCCTTTATTATTGAGGCAATGATATATTTAAAACCAGAAAAACTAAACAGAACAATTAGACAAGTTAAAATATTATGACAACTGGAGATCAGAGATGCCCGTACCCAAGCTAGAGTAGATGAGAAGATTCAAGGACACAAGAGATAGGAGATGTTCTGGAAGCAACCACTGTACGAGCTAAAAGTGACGTCGTAGCTAATTAAGAGGGATGAGTGAAGATGGGAAGATTAGAGGGGTTCAATGAAACTCGATTAATAACAGCTCATCGCACCGGATTATCCAAAGTCGACCACGGTGGCCAAAATCTTCTGATTGAAGTCCTCGTCGTCGATGCTTGAACTTGAGGTTGATTCAAAGAGTGGAGAAAGAAGATTGGCAAGGAGAGGAAACTTCTGCGTCTCCTGAGAGCGCAATACTTGAATGGACTGTAGTCATTATTGAATATGCATAAGTCCCAAGGTCGTGAGATGCGCGCTCGAAGTGAGAGACGCCGCATGATTTCTAAGTAACTGATGCGCATGCGTCGAAGATGATAAGAAGACAGGGGAAACCGTGAGAAACCGTGAAGTAGTATAATTCCAACACCCCCCCAGAATTCGGTGTGATGTAGGCTAAAAACATTTGGACGTCAAGAGATGTAGTGCTCGTTTGTTGGCTGCCTTTGTGAGTGAGTCGGCGACCATCTCATTGGTAACAATCAGTTTTACCTGAATATTCCCAGAGCCGGATTGTTCCCTTAACCACTTCATCTTCATATCGATGTATTTGGTCTTCGAATTGGACCCAAAGTGTTTGATCTTATCGACCAAGCCCTTATTGTCCACGTAGAAGATCGACGGCTGAAGCTGAGAGTTCCTCCAAAGGTCATTGATGATGGATTGGATCCATAAGGATTCTTGAGCCCCATCTGTTAGAGCATTAAGTTTGGCTTCTGTAGACGAAAGAGTGATATTGGCTTGTTTCCGACTTTTCCAAGCGATGGGAGACGATTTCCAAAACACTACAAAACCAGTCTGAGACTTACGGCTGTGTGGATCTTCCGCCCAAGTCGAGTCGGTGAACACTTGCAGTGAATTAGGTGCAGACGTATTGGGTCTTAGGGTAAGAGAAGCGGACAATGTTCCCAACAGGTATTTCCAGACGTGAAGGACCTCTTTCCAATGACTCAAACCCGGATTTTGATTGAACTGCGACAGGATTGATGATGCAGCGGCTATGTCTGGTCTGGTGCGACAAGCCAAGTAGTTCAGTAACCCAGTATATTTCCTGTAATTTATTCCAAGTTTCTTGAATTCTGAGATATCTTCATCCAAAGCCGGAAGTTAGTGAATTCCAGGAGTGAGAGGAATGATAACCGCCTTAGCATCCAATAAATTCAGTTCAACCAGGGTTTTCTGAATCAATTTGGATTGATGTAGCATAATCGCGTGCTTCGTTTTGGAAAATTCCATGCCAAGAATCATGTCAGGATCTTGCGCCAAGGATCGAGGAAATTTGGTTAAGAATTTTTCTTCAAACCATTCAACTTCACCGCAAACAATCAAATCATCAACATGAAAAAAAACAGACGAGTATCAATCCTTGTGAGTGTAAAGACACGGATCAGCATCAGATTGCTTGTACCCAATATCTTCCAACCACCCGGTGAGAGTTCTATACCAATTCGAAGGTGCCTGTCGGAGACCATAAAGCAACTTTTTCAATTTTAGGAATTTTGACGACCTCGCACACTCCTTTGGTTTAAGAATGTATATTTCCTCATCCAGAGGAGCGAACAAAAAGGCTGCTTTGACATCAAATTGCCTGATTTTGAGGTTAAGATCCAGACCACTTAGCAGAAGGAGAAGGAGAGTTGTGAACTTCCCTGTGGGAGCATACGTGTCTCCAAAGTCTATTCCCGGAGTTTGCAAATTCCCCAAGATACATAATCGTGACTTCCATCTTTCCGGGGACAAACTGGTTGCTGGTTTGACTTTGTTGACCCACATTGTACGGAGAAAGTGGGCTGGTACAACGTCCGTTTTCTCCCAAACGTCTTGATTCTCAATCTCGTTGATCTCGATCAGTCGTTCTTGGGTAACATCTGATTCTTCTGCCTTTGCTATGGTGCCGTAGGAGTATTTAGACGTTTTGACGGTGGATACTTGCTTGCGTAAGTTTTACGGCCGTGAAGAACTTGATTGAACCTCTTCAGTGGAGTTGACAGAATCCAGAGGAGGTGATACTTTACCTGTGTCACAGACTGGTGAATCCACAGTAGGAGATGCGGAATCCGGAGTTGACTCAATAATAACATTGTTGGAGGAGTCTTCTTTGGAGAAATCCATACACCAATCCCCAACTTGCACGTCATTATTAGCCTTAGTCTTAAGAACCGAGTCGAAGTCGAGTGGAGTTATGTGTTTTGTGTCAACAACTTTATCGTTGGAGGTCAATATTTTATAAGATAAGAGATCCTCGTTGTATCCCACCAACCTACCAACCAAGCCGCAAGGTTTGAGTTTTGAAAATGAAGGACGATCCTTGAGAATATAGCTCACTGGATTTCCTATGGGATGAAAGTAGTCTATATTCAGTGTTTTTCCTTTGAATAATTCGTAAGGAGACTTCTTTGATTTATGAGCGGGGATTTGATTGAGGGCTAACGCGCAAGATTTGATAATTACGTTCCAAAAGCATTTATTCAATTTAGAGTCCAAAAGTACCGTCCTGAGAGATTCTAAAACAAGACGATTAAACCGCTTGGCCAACCCGTTTTGTTGAGGAGTGTAAGAATCTGAAAAGGTTTGTCTAATTTTGTTTTCCTTGCAATAGTTGGATAAATTATGATTCCAGAATTCCAAACCGCAATCTGAATGGATAATCATAGGTTTGTAGTTGAAACGTTTGGATTCAACATCGATTAAAAATTCTAAGGTACTCGCCGCGTCACCTTTATTTTTGATGGGTATAGCTGTAAAAAATCTGGTACAACTATCAACGACGGTCAGGAAGTAGGAATCTCCGTTGATGCTCAAAGGGTGAATCGGCCCAACCAAATCGCAGTGCAGTTCCATAAAGGGTCTTTCTGCTCGCGTATGTTTATTATTGAAGGGATTTTGACTTATTTTGGCAACCGCGCACGCTTTACAGATGGATGGTTTCTTGATTGCTATACCTAGTTTTTGACGGATTCTTGCATAACTTGCATGTCCCAGGGATTTGTGAAGGATTTCGTCACTGGTAAGCAGAGCAATCTGAGAGCGTTTAAGGTTTGGGAAATGTACAACGGGTATATTGCAATCATAGAATCCAGACATTTTCCATTTGTTTTTCTCCAGTAAAAAATCATCCTCCCTAAAATTAACGGTAAACCCATCTAAAACAAGGCATCGCATTGATAGGAGATTCACGGTGGAGTTAGGAGAAAAAAAAACGTTAGGAAGAATAAACTTCTGATTCAACTCGTCCGAGAGAGTTATCGAACCGATTCCTTCAAATTTGAGGGAATCCTTTCCAGAGCTAGTTGAGATCAGTCCGGTCATCAATCGGTATAAATGGGTAAACAATTGAGAATCAGATACCATATGCCTTGAGGATCCCGAATCGACTACGAAGTGGTCAGAAGAAAAAACTGAGCTCGTAAGAAAGGAGCTAACAGACGTACCCTCCGATGTGGACTCCAATCCGTTCTTCTTTTTTCTAGGAAATGATGGCTTGAGATGTGGATACAATTTCCAGCATCTTCCTTCTGGGTGAGCAGCCTTTGGGTTATGCCACTTATCATCACATGGCTTGAGGCTAGTGGTGAGGAACAAGACCAAGTTTGAACTATCATTGGGTTTGTCCTTTGGTAGGTCTTGATTTAAGAATCTATTGTTATTAAACATTTGTAAATGGTCTATTACTTGTTCTGGCGAGACTTTCTTATCTGAGTGTGTGATTTGTTGGATCACCGTATCCATGCTTGATGGCAACCTTTCCAGAATTAAGTACGCGATAATATTGCTTGGAAGATCAATACCAACCTCGTGAAGTCTAGACAGTGCAGTTTTGGTGTCCGTAATGAATCCAGGTATATTTACAAAAGAGAAAGGGGTTCGAAGGAATTCTTTAAAAATCCTGGCTTGGTTGGAAGCGTGATTCGAGGCGAAGTATTCGTTGATATCCGCCCAAATCTGATGCGCGTCTTTCTTGTTGTCTGGAGTAATGATGTTCGCTTGAACGGTGGTGTCGAGTTTAGACGTTAGGATGGTTCGGATTTGGACGTTTTCAAGGTTACTGAGCCCAATTGGATTCCCATTTGCATCCCTCTTTTCCTTGGTGAGCTTGGAATACAGGTCTTCCTGGAGGTCAATCATATTAACAACTTGGTTTCGCCAGATTGAGAAGTTGTCCAGCATCAAGAGTGGAATGGCCTCTATGGCTGTTTTAAGAATGGTCGCTGTGAGTGAATCAGTCATTGTTGGGTTTCCTGGTTGATCGCCCCTTCGACTGTTAATCGTGAGAAGGTGATTCCTTTATTATTGAGGCAATGATATATTTAAAACCAGAAAAACTAAACAGAACAATTAGACAAGTTAAAATATTATGACAACTGGAGATCAGAGATGCCCGTACCCAAGCTAGAGTAGATGAGAAGATTCAAGGACACAAGAGATAGGAGATGTTCTGGAAGCAACCACTGTACAAGCTAAAAGTGACGTTGTAGCTAATTAAGAGGGATGAGTGAAGATGGGAAGATTAGAGGGTTTCAATGAAACTCGATTAATAACAGCTCATCGCACCGGATTATCCAAAGTCGACCACGGTGGCCAAAATCTTCTGATTGAAGTCCTTGTCGTCGATGCTTGAACTTGAGGTTGATTCAAAGAGTGGAGAAAGAAGATTGGCAAGGAGAGGAAACTTCTGCGTCTCCTGAGAGCGCAATACTTGAATGGACTGTAGTCATTATTGAATATGCATAAGTCCCAAGGTCGTGAGATGCGCGCTCGAAGTGAGAGAGGCCGCATGATTTCTAAGTAACTGACGTGCATGCGTCGAAGATGATAAGAAGACAGGGGAAACCATGAGAAACCGTGAAGTAGTATAATTCCAACACTCCAAAACCTATATCAGCCAGGAAATTCAATTTAATGGAAGAATTATTTGGTATCATATAAGTTTTTTCAGGTTTAAATTAAGCCCTAAGCACATTGGCTCCTTCCTTCTTAACCTATTGTATTGATGCCAAATACATTTTGCCAGGGATCAGTGCGTGTTGCTGTGAAGTTTTTACCATAAATTGGACTGCAATGTCACAAGGTGACTCTTTCATTAGGCCCCCAACACCTATAGCAGCAAGGCAACAATGAAAGCCATACTAGAATCCAGAAGGGGTGTTTTGTTCAATCTTTGGTCCCAGGGAAAATCATTAATTAAATAATCTCTTTCCCATCTTGAGAAATTGAATAATTATGCTTTATTAAAGTATCAGTAGTGATATTCAACTCCTCCATAATTTTGGTGAGACCATGGGAATTGGTGGGCTTTTTGGAGGGCTTACAGATGAAAGAAATTTTACTGGTTAAATTAATCAGTTCTGGTGTTATCCTTGAATAGAGACCTCAAGTGGATTGGAAAAATCAAATTCTAGAGAAGGCTCCATCTTCAAAACATCCCCCCACAATAGCTAAATTAGAAGTTATCAAGTAGAAGCTGGGGATGATGCAGTTGTTTAGTATGAAAACTCAAAAGTGTCAGCCTCCTGGATGCCAAGACCCTTGCTATCCTTTAGCTACCAGAGGTGATAGGATAAATAATAAATATATTATTTAATAAATGCATCAAAAATCTGTAAAATATTTGGATTAAGCTTATTGCAAGGTTAAGTGGTTTGGTTATGGTTTATTGTTTTAAATCAATATGAATAAATTGGTTAAATATTTTTATAGAGGGGCCACACTTATATTGGGGATCTTTCACACCTTTCTTCAGGGATTTAAGTATGAAAACACGTAGTCCTGGTTACTTTGGGCTCTTTAGTTTAAAGGATATTTTACCCAAAGATAATATGTATATAAAATACACGGTGGAGTGACAGGGCCTTGTAACCAAGCTGCCAAGAAAGAGAAAGGATAATAAAACTCACTGGTATATTATTAGATCCTTTGGGTATCTGTTTGAAACCTGCACTGATGGGTAAAATCTGTATACTGGGGTTATAAGGTTGTTCAGCAGTTTTAATTGATAAAAAAAGGAGGTTGAGGACGGATATTATTGATCAAACTTAGCCATAAATCACTTACTTCTCCCTTATAAGTACTTGATTAACTTGGCAAAGTGTCTGTATATAAATCTAACTGGGTCTCTGCCCATCAATATCCTCAAAAGAACTCTTTATTTATAGCTTTTGGAGTCCCAATGTTGTCCTTCTGAGGGGTACAGGGGCTCAGAGGGACGGACACTAAGGCTAGCAGGGCAACCAGGGGTAGCCTGTCACGTGTTCTTGGTGCTATAGCACGGGTAGCATCTAATCCCTCAGGGTATGGGAATTATTCTATTTTATAATAGATATTAGGACGTGTGAATAACACTAATCTGTCCCATTTATGTATTATTTAATTAATTATCCTTAGTAAATTTTCCCAGTAATTTAATAATTATATAAATAGAAATTTCTATGGACATCCTGATGTCAGGTGAGTTCTCATTATGTATTAAATAACTGGAGTAAAGTCATGATATTGATTTTACTCCTTATTTTTGAGTTCCAGTTGATTTATTAAAATAGTTACTTAAAAATATAAGTCATGGGAATGCATGTAATATTGTTACATCATTAGTTTTCTTAGTATGTCACAAAGATATGATGTTTTCATTGTCTTATTTTCGACATTCTTGGTACTTTGAATTAAATTTAATAAAAAATATGTATAAGGGTTATTTAAGTATTTTGATATTATATTATGTACTTTTAGACTATCTACTATCCACGGGAACATTCATTACATATGTAGAATGTTCCCGTGTGGGTTGTAGCATTTTTACGCGGTACCTAAGCCTCTCAGGCCGCCTGTCAGTCTGTCAACCCATAGTCCCGCGGCTGCGTACTTGTCAGAGGCCCGGGGCTGCGTACACAACCTTGACAGAGTGACAGGGCTGTATCTCAGCCGCGCACAGGTGCATTGGCTGCCGCAGCTGCGTGCGGGCATTGTGACAAAACACATTTCCATCTGTAACTCCTAAAATATACACAACACCTCAATTCTGACTGAATTTTAGGTGTGAAACCTATACGTGACAATGTGTGTGAAATATTTAATTGACCAAAAGCTCAATAGTCAAGCCGTAGTCTTTTGGTGTTTCTTTTCTTAACTATTTAAGAATATAAGGAGTTGGATTTCAAGGGTGGGGTCAGTGAGTGACCCTACCTAATATTGGGTGGAGAACCCATTTCTGTAACAATATTTATGGTTTTCCTACTCCTTCTTAGTTCAATTGTATTATTATTATTTTTATGTTATTTTTGTTACTTTTGAAGCTTGCTTTGCAATAGTAGCAAGCTGAAAAAAGTCTCCTTACCCTTTCCTAGACAAATGGCTTGTGCCCAAATTTGGAAAATGATGGAATACAGATTAATGATTCCAATGCTTCAGGAATTATTTTTTCAAAAACAGAAAACTCCCTGTTTGGGCACCTCCAGGAAATAGGAATCAATGTATTTTTTGAAAGTTACTGGTGTTTATGCAGTCAGGGATGATGAGACCTTATGAAGTCTCCTTGGCTTTGCCTAAAACCATTGGCTTGTATTCCAATTTTGATAATAATTGGTAGAGTTCCAAAATAAAGTGCACTTCAAAACCCCATGCTAATTTCCTGTTGTCACATATTTTTTATGAATATTCAAAAGGTCTTTTTCTAGCTTGCCTACAACCAATAGCTGGAGTCCAAATTTGGGTCATCTTGAGATAGAGCTCCAGTTGGAATGCTTTCAGGTGAAAAAACTCAACAAAATATTATAAATCACATTCTAGGTACTTTCTGGATGCTTCGAAGTATGGGAGTGGCAGTTGGGGGCTGGGAAAAGAGAAATTCAGATGATAGGTTATCCCCACACAATTGTAAAAGTCAAGATACTGTATAATCCAAAGTATACTTGTGATGCAATTTTGGAATGCTTTGCAATATGCAAGTGTGAGTTACGTAGCTTTATTGCAAGGTATGAAACCATATAAGGCAATCGCATTATAATATTAAACAATCAAATGATTAGCAGGATTCAAATTTAAAATGTGTATTTTTCATTTGTAGTTAGATTTTTTCCAGCAACATGTCTCAAACATGTCCCTAAGTATAACTTAATCTGGCCTTGGGATTTATTTAAGCTGCATCTCTGCAGCAGGTTCCCTTTTAGACAAGATCCCATGGTGCAAGAGATTCCAATGTTTTATAAATAAGGAATGCTTGGGAAGGAATGGTTGAAAAGACCAGATCCCCCATTATCAAGCCAACATTGCTCAAGGGTGGACCATCATCTTTTCAGGGAAAGCACTAGATATTTTTTAAGAAGTTCTTGAGGTTTAGTAAGACAAGATTGTTGTCATGCAGATTCAATGGGAGAGTGGAGCCAGAGGAGCTTACAGGCATTGGGGAATGAATGGTTCAGAACTGTTGGCTTGATAGGTCCTTGTGCTAATATTTGTGGACACCTGCAAACTACAAAGCGTGAAGGGGAGGACAGGATTTGGCCTTTTGTCATGTGGCCTTAAATTCACAAAGGGCTTTTATATTGAGTAGGATTGTCCATGTAGTCTTTAGGGACATGCAATTTGGATTTATTCATGTATGGCTAGGATAAGGGATTAAAAACTTGGTAATTTTCATTAGATGGATTCCAAAAGAAATTTCCAAATTCCAGGAAACGGAGAGTCATGTTAAATGGGGTGAGGAGATAACAAAAGAATGAGGCAATGGATTTAGTTCAACATTTTTTTAAATTTTTATTTTATTTTTGTGGTTTTTCTGGGGAGGAGAGATAACAAAAAATGAGGGAATTAAATTAGTTCACCAGGTTTCAACATTGCTATTTAATTTTTACGGTTTAGATTGGGAATACAGGACAAAAATACTCAAAAGATCCAGGATGAAGGTAACAATAGGATATGAGTCAAACAAGGGACAGCTCCAGATTTTCAATTTGGGATTCACAACAATATATAAGAAAGAGGGGTACATCATCTGGGCATACCCCAGGTCACCCCATATCAAGCCAAAAATGCTCACAAGTGTTACCTCAAGGGAAGTTGGCCCACTGCGCCAGCTTTGATATGTCAGGATAGGTCTTGGAGTTTGAGTAAGGTGGGGACAAGGCTGTTCTCCTGGGAAAGTGAAAATAACCTTTTTTATGCCTTAACCTATATCTGCATTGCAACAGATAAAGTGTTGCCTGAAAGCTGTCAAATCCAAATTTTATATTTTTTTTCTTTATGAATCTATCTTGAAATTAATCACCAATTAAAATATTTTACACTCTATGTATGATCTCCTGCACCAAGTGTATTCCCCTATCTGAGAACATGGTTTATTGTACTTTTTTGGGCTCTAGAACCTACAGGGTTGACTGGCTGCGCTACCCATGGTATTTATAATACCTCCTTGTGGGCTAATAAAACAAATTAATGTTAGACTTGAGTTTAATGATGAGTCTTGCTGCCAATCATTGAAATGCCATTTTTATATTGCAGTGTGTGAAATCAGTCCCTGAGTAGAAAACATAGGCATCTTTACAGCCTATCCCCAATGTCACCAATTGTCCCCTTCGTAAAATTTTGATTTTTGAAAACAACCAGAGGAGAGAATAAAAGTTAGAAGGAAGTTTGATGGCAACAAGGAAGAAAAAGGAAAGAAAAATAGTAGAAAGAGTAAGAGGAAACAAAGAGGTAAAGATGGAAGCTGTAAAAGATAAGAAGATTGAGTGGAATCCCAACTTGGCAGGGAGGAGTTCTGGGAAAATGGAAGATCTGATTGTCAGATCTCTTGGAAAGCAGAAAGCCCCCCCCTCAAAGAGGTTTTTTATCACAGTTTTCTTGCAGTGAAGATGATGCATCAGATGAGTGGTTTGGACAGTTTCATCTGTGAGATTTTGGAATTCCAAGTTTTGTGTTTTTATGCAGAGAACAGATTTGATTAATGGAAAATTCTGCGAACTGAGTATTTATAGTTTTTTTGCTCAGAGTAATGAGCCAGGTGGCATTTCACCAAAGCTTTGAGGATTTGCCTGAGAGAAATCAAAAGATTCTTTATCTAAATCCAGTATTATAAATCTTTTAGTTTTATATTCTAGTGACTGTAAGATAGCCATTCAATGATAGGAGATATGATTTTGGTCAGACAGACATGGAGTGAGAAGAAGGAGATCTAGAAAGGGGAATGAGATTTATCTGAATCTCATACAATACTGGTTAGCTTGGTGTTTAAGGCGTAGATAGGAGTTTTGGAAGTACTAGAAATTCAGGCTGAGAAAGAGAAAGAAAAAACACCTTGAGAAAAAAAGAAAAGCAAAGGAGACAAGAAGCACTGAAGAAGTAGCAGCCGTGAGGAAGTCCATCTAAAATGGGATTGGATTGGTTCATACCTCCACCAAAGCTAGTCCTAGCTCCTCCTAGATTCTATGCTGGTGACCAAGGTCTTTTTGTGTGTACGTTGGATCTTTGGTCACAGTTTCTTAGTGACTTGGAAGAAGGGGAAGTGGTGGAATTGAGAAGGAAGGGATGGGTGAGGGATTTAGTGGAGGACAGGTTGGAAAGTGATGGCAAGGAAGGGGTGACAAGGGAAGGTGTTGCTGAACCTCAGGGGTTGAGCCTTCAAACTCAAGACTTGACGTTTGACCGCAATAGGGGCAGGTAGCTGCATGGGTACGCAGTGCAGCTAGCACGACATCTACTTGACACTCCTCCTAGATTCTGCGGAGTTGAGGTGTAGTTGTAGGTGCGCTTGAATCACTTTGATGTATCCTAGTTTTTTTGTGAAGATTTGCTCTATCATGTTTTCCAAGGGCGTGTGTTCAACCAAAACCAGTGATTTAGAAACTAGGTCTTGCATGTACTGGAAACTTATCTCAATGTGTCTAGAGTTGGGGTTTAACTGAGCTTCCTTTCTTATGAAGTTGGGCCCTTTATTTTTGTTCTTGCTCTTTGGCTTTGAGATTGATATGCTGAGGCCAATAATTAAGGACAAGAGCCATTTGATTTTTTTTGCGCAGAGATTTATAGCCACAAACTGGGCTTTGAGGGTAGATTGAGCTATGATTGTTTGCTTCTTGGTTTTCCAGCTTATGGGATTTCCATAAAGATTCACCACATAGCCAGAGGTTGAATTCTGGGTGGTGGTTGTTTGGCCAGAGGCTGCATCTGCTCAGCTGCATAGCTCATCTCCTGGGTCAGCGGATTATGTGCATAGTAGGCTGACTGAATTGGTTCCCTGTAGGTATCTGAACAGTTGCTTGACCATCTTCCAGTGGGCCTGGGTGGGTTTGTTTGTGAACTGGGAGAGCAGATTGACGGTGAACTGAATTTCTGGTCTAGTGTGCATGCATACATGCAAGCATGCATGTATGGAAAGGTGTACGAGGGTGCCTATGACCTTCTGCATAATTTTGAAATCAAATTCTGGTTATTCTTGTCTAACCATGTTGTGAATGTTCATTGGAGCAGGGGCCTTGACTGCTTTGAAGTTTTTGAAGCCAAATTCTTTCATTCCATTTTTGGTGAAGTTGCATTGGTGAATCTTGAGGGACCCATCCTGATTCCATTCAAGTGTGTAGCCCAAGTGTTGGGATGGTTTTTCTTGAAGCTTTTTATTGTAGTTCCCATCCCAGAAGGTTCAGGAACTGTTTGATTTCACCTTAGTACTTCCCAACCACAGGTCTGTTGTCAAGGTGGATGTGTAGCCTAAGGGACTTGGTCTTGTTTACAAAGATTGATTTGTCTCCTGCCAACACAGTTAGCCCAAGCGCTGATAAAATTTTTGGAAGATGAGACCTCCAGCACTGTGGAGCTTTTTTGGTGCCGTATAAATAATTTATAAGTATCCACACCCAGTCCTCCTTGCCTGGCACTTCAAATCCCACAAATTTTTCCAAGTTTATGATGGCATCAATGTACGCGTAGAGGAAGACTTTCTAGACATCAAATTGAAACACATGCCAGTTGTGTTGAACCCCTGCTGAAAGAATTTTGCTGAGTGATTTTCTAAGACCCAAGGACAATTATGTATCAAGTTAGTGAAAAGGATATTCTTGCTGGTTACCAAAACAGAACAAACAAGATTTTTGCCAAGTGATTTCCCCAAACTTTTTCTTCTTGCGCACCAGAAGCCACCTCCCGCCAATAACCTTGTTGTAACTTGGTTGTGAAACAAGGGTGCCCCTTTTTGTGCATCAGGAGTGATTGATTATCAGAGAAAATTGACTTTATCCAATTTGGTTTTTTTCCAGGTTTGCCATTGCCTTCTCCACAGAAACTAACATGCTGATGAGGAACTCATCCAATTATTTGTTGTTGCCATCAGTGCTTCCCAAGCGCCGTGGTTTGGACATGATTGCAGTGATTTCAATGTCCGAGCAGATTTCTTTTTGTGCTGTGTCATAGTCAGGTACTTATGCATACCTTTTTGGCCTGGATTTGATTGTGCTTGGTGGTTTTGCAGAGGTGGAGTTTGGAGGAGGTGGCAACCAAGGCTGACTAGGAGCGGTAAGTTCTATCCCGTTGCATGAGCTTTTCTGGGATGGGAGCACCAATATGTAGAAAGTGGATGATCTGGTTGCGGGGGAGGCAAGCACCGGAGGCAATGTAGTTCCCTGTGGGATTGAAGAGGGGTATTTCTTTAGGGAATCTCTGGAGTGGTAGGGTAACAAAAAGAGTGTTGAAATTAAATCCCAGCTTAAAAATACTCAACACTTGCTTGGGTCCAGGAAGCAGCCAGCGTTGGAGTAAGGTTTGTAACCCATGAAGATGGTAAGCTTGTATCACACTTCAATCTTGAACAGGGGGGAGCTGTGTAACCTTGAGACCAAATTGAATCAGTGTCAGTACTTTACAGACTGGTTCTATGGTGGAGTTCACATTGAGCAGTGTTCTGAACAACAAGTTCCAGTAGAGGGCAGCCAAGTGAAGTAAGTTTATCAGCATGGAAAATTACCTTGCGGCTTCATCCAATTAATTGATTGGAACAGCCAACTGTTCAAGAATGCACCTTGTCTTTGTGACTATGGTCTGATTGAAACATTCCGCCAGTCTGTTTATCTGAGGAAATTCAGAGGGTCCTTGTTCTATTAATATTCCCTGTGACAAAAGGAAGTTACAAAGTTTGACTCAGCCAAATTCTCAACCTTGATTGCAGTGAAGGAAAGCCAGAGTGATGTCAAGTTAGTTCCTTATTTTGTGGAAATAGCTGACAATTCTGTCCTCCACATCAGAATTGTTCTTTAGGATGTGGATCTGTTTAAAGCATGAGAAATTGTTGCTGATTGGGGAGAATGATCTGAATTATATCTAGATGCAGTTTTTGGAAGTTTTTATCAGATAAAGGTAGTGGATTGGTGTGGGAATTGCGCTTAATCTTGCACTTGGCATAGATATTGCAGCTTTCATACAAGGGGAATGGTTAGGGTACTGGTAGGTTATTGAGGTGAAGGAATTACTTGAGAAAGGGGTCCAAGGGATTCCCAAGCTTTATTTTCCATTATAAATTTGTGCAGGTGACCTTGGATAGGTTGAGATTGGAGTGGGTGTTGTGATAGAAGATGTAATTATTTCTGATGTGAGGGAATTGGTAGACAATGCAATTGGCAAACTTCACCAGTACTTTTCTCTGCTTGTGAGCCACCTTCAAGCCATGATCCTCTAGTTGGGTGGCGAAGATGAGATTACGCAGGCCGTTAGGTGCATAGAATATGCGGTAGATCACCATGCCTCCAAAGTTGAGTTTGCCTACATGTGTAACCTTGATGTTTCCAATGTATGTGCTTAACTGCTTGGAGAAGGGGGTTGAGTCTTGCAGAAGTGATACATTGCAGACTGTAGACCTTGAGGCGCTGGAGTCACAGACAATTTTTCAAGCTAGATCCTTGAAATCTGACGTGTGGTACAGAGTTTCCTTGCAGAAAAAGAAACCACAATCTTCTGGATTGGTAGCTTGGTTGGCCACCTTTTCAGGGCAGTCAACGGTTTTGTTGGGTTGTGATGCGTTGGACTGTTCTTTGGGAACATTGATGGAGTTCATGGTGCAAAGCTGCTTGAGTTCCCAGTCTAGGCTCTCTATTTGGGCGTTGATGGAGGTTGATTTGGGATTCTTCTTGGTAGGAGCCACCAAGTGGGGTTTGAAGCATTGTGGGATTGGCTTTTTGTCTTGTATCTTTGCAGGTGTCTTGAGGTTTGTATGTTGGTGTTGTGATTGGGAGTTTGAGGCGTAGTAGCCTGCGTTGGTGGAGTTGGTTTCTTGCCTTGAGTATTCCAGAAGCACCCAGGTGGACACCAATTCCAGCAAGAAGGGTTGGATGTTGTAGAGTGTGGACGTGATGCTTGAGATTAGGTTGTCCTGTCCAAGGCTTTTGATGAATATGATGGCTGCAAGAGAAGGAGAGATTCTCACAATTTTTTTCTTGTTGGCTTGGTCTTTGGTCATTTTAGCTAGTTCAACCTAGGTGTCCTTAAAAATGGAGGCATGTTCTCAGAAGCTTTTTCCAGGTTGGTAGGTGAGAGTAGAAAGTTGAGTGAGTGAATTGCTTATGACTATGAGAGATTTCTTGCTGAACTTGATGGCTAGGAGGCTGTAGGCTTTGCTGAGGTTTGATTTTCTAAATTTGATGCATGAAAGGAGATCTCTCTCCACCAACTTTCTCATAAGGCTTAGGGCCAATGCATTCTTCCATCAATAGGATTTGGTGTTGGAATTCTCCTTTATCCACTTGTTTTCTAGGATTTGTGTCCCTTGCTGATGATAATGTCCTCAAACGCCTTCTTCCAGTCATGCCAATTGTGCCAATTGAGCCTTATGATTTTTGATTTTGTCAAGTAGTACCCTTCCAAGTTGTCTGGTTGAGGAATGTAGATGGGATTTCCACATCTGTCCGCCATTTGGGAGGTACCTGTTGAAATATGATTTTGCATATCTACTTAAGACTTACTCCAGCATCAAGAGTTGACTCTTGCTACCATGAGAGAAATCACAAGACTCTTTATTTCAATCCACTATTATAATTCTTGAAATAGTATATTGTAGTGACCATAAGATAGAAAATAGATGATAGGAGACAGGATTTCAGCCAGACAGAGATGGAGCAAGAAGAAGGATATCTGGAACAGGGAATGAGTTTTACCTGAATCTCATATGCTACTGGCTAGCTTGGCGTTTCAGGAGTAGATAGGATTTTTGGCAGTACTATCAATTCAGCCTGAGAAAGAGAAAGAAAAAAACATTGAGTGACCAAAGAAATGAAAGGAGATGAGAAGGACTCAAGAAGTAGTGACCCTGAGGATGTCCAGCTTCAATGGGATTTGATTGGTTCATACCTTCACTGAAGCTAGTCCTAGCTCCTCCTAGATTCTACACTGGTGACCAAGGGCTTTTTGTGTGTACGTTTGATCTTTGGGCATAGAAGCTTGGTGAATTGGAAGTAGGGAAGGTGGTGAAAGTGAGAAGGAAAAAATGGGTGAGGAATTGAGCAGAGGACTTGTTATAAAGTGATGGGGAGGAAGGGGTGATGAGGGAAGGTTTGGCTAAACCTCAAAGGTTAAGTCTGCAAAGTCAAGACTTGACAGCTCAACTCCAATAGGGACTGATATCTGGGTGGGTACACAGCGCAGCTTGCGGGATCTCTTCTTGATATTGCCTTTTTGTCTATACTTTTGTTATTGGCACTGCTGTGGTGACCAATCCAGGACACCTTGGAAAAAATTGAAATTTGTTTAAAAAATTTTATATGTTCCTTCATCCAATTTCCATCAAAAAAAAATCCTGTTTTACTATGGGTAATCTTCCCTTTTCCCTTCTACCAAATTCTTCCTGTCCTCGTGCACTAGGAAGGCCTCTCCAGGGTTTTACAATCCCCATATCCTTTGTTCATCCCCCCTTGCTGTACTTTCAGCCCAATTTATTATTATTATTTTTTTGTCCAAGTGCACGCACAGATGGCTATCCAATCTCATCCATCTCATCCAGAGTTCCACCCTCCTTGATCAATTACATTAATTCCCTCTCCTTCATCTGTCCAAAGGCTAGAAAACTTTCCCATCTTTATCACCATGACCACTTTTGCGGTTGCCATTGCAAGATTTGATCCAATGAGGAAAGGGGGGGTGACCGATTTGGTCAATCCTCTGGGGTCAACACCCTGAACCTTTTCATCAGCTTTCCTCCAATATTTCTACCCATCATCCCATCCCTATTTATCCACCTCAACCCTCCTTTGATTCAATCACCTGACAGACTAGCAAACTAGTGTTTGCAGCCATTGGTGCCAAAAGACACCATAAATGCCACTCTCATTGTTCCAAACACCTTGCTTCTCACAAACAGCAATTGAAATTTTATTGGCTCTCATCCCTGGATCTTCCCCCGCAATCACCCATCCATTGAACAATTACCTACCATCTCCAACGCTTTCATCCACAGTCATCCTACATCCAACAGCTGCCTATCAATCAACTACCATTGCCTGTTGCAACCCCCCATGTGTGAAGTTGCGGACGTTCATCCTCTTCCTGCTGTCATCTGTGAAACAGGCTGGTTTTCTTGATCTTTGTCTTTTTTTCAAATTTTCCTATCTTCCTGTTGCCACCATTGTTGTTTATCATTACTAGTTTCCCTGATCCATCTGAAAAAATAAAAGAATTTTCTGCACTCATTTGTAGTTATCTCTTGTAAGTGGTATGCAAGGCCTCTCCCCTGCCTTTTGCCCATGAGAAGGGGTATCTATCATCTGATCATCCATCATCCATGATTAATCATTATCATCTAAGCAATAAATCTGTGGGCCCTTCCCCTTTATCTGAGCATCCTTATCCTGGGTATATGTTTTGATTGCCCCTTGATCCTTGAGCTTCCATACTCAAATGTTTGATCCTTCCTCTGTGATCTTATCTTTTATCACCCACTGATAGCATTTCTGGTTGAAGAAGACTTCATCTAATTCAATTCTTGAGTGTGTTATACCACTCTTTGATCCCTTTTTCAACCATTACGGTCTTGATCATTCTTTGATTATCATTCCAGAACCAGTCACATTTGATTGAGAGGTTTCTTGAAGCTTGGAACCTGGATTGTTAAAACTTCCTTTATTTCCTTGAGGTTGAATTTTGCCATGCTACTATCAAGTACCTTGAGAAGGGTTTGGTTATTCTTGTTTGAATCTTTCATTTCTTTAATTTTAGAGCTTCATAGAACAAATTTCTTTGTTTGAAACAGCCATCCACAGTTATCTGGAAACCTTCAAGCGCTTGATTGAAGAGAGTTGGGCAGGCTCATTGAGAACCTGGAGGTTGGTTGGGATTGAGTTAATCTTTCCTAATTTTCTGCTGACAACAAGAGTTATTAGCTTGTGGGCATTGTTACTTACTACTGCCTTGTTCTATTGAACTCTGAAAAAACTTTAAATTGTTTTTTCAAGTCTTTTCCCACACCATCTTGCCTCAGATAGCATTTGCCGTTGTCACAAAATAATATCAAACTCATCCCTTCCATTGATTTCTCACTCATAAGATTCTGGACCTTTATTCTGGTTACATTTAAATATTTTGTTAAAACTCAGGAGGTCAGCCTAAAACAAACCTTTTCCCCCCACAGAAATGCCTGAATCTCAGCACCATTTGGAGTCTTACATTTGGTCCCCCAGGCCGGGATTGAACCAGCAACCTTGGGATTTACAGTCCCAAAATTTTTGGAATCAACTTTGAAAATCTGATGCTTTCTCTCTTTTCTCTGTTTATCTTTTCTTAGATCTAATCCATGGAGGCAACTTATCTCAGAAGTAAGTCCTCCCAATTGTGCCCCACTAGGGAAAGATTCTTGTTCTTTTTTGGTGAAAACCTACTCTTGCTACACTTGTAAGCCACTTTGAATTCCGCTTTTTGGATCCTCTAGGAACTCTGTCATTCAAAATGGCATCTGCTGGTACCCCCACAACGCCTGTTTGACCTAGGATGGTCAAGATCAAACCTCAGAACAAGAAATTAGGGTTGAACAGAGTAAATGTGGAACAGTTCTTTAGCACTTATGAAATGGCTGCTGAATTTTATGGGGCACATGAATACAATATGGCCTAATGGTTACAATTTTTCATCTCCTCTGATGAATTCATGGAAGTAATTGAGTCTTTCAAAGGATTTTAATCCCATAATTGGAAGCTTCTAAGGGAAGCAATGTAGGAATATTGGGGGAAGATAGATGTAGCTTGATTTACTTTGAAGGATTTGGATGCTCTCATCTCTCAGTGAATCTCAAATGTTGATGTCTCTTAAGTCTCTGAATATCAGTCTGTTAGGAAGCCTTGGAACACAATCAAAAATTAACTTATCCAAAACAATCACATAAATACCTTGAACAAAGTTTGAGTGCAATTTTTCCAATTTTTTTTTCTGGAAGTGCAGGAAAGGATTAGGAATGAATTGGTCAAGTCTGTATCAATCATCACCACCAGGGATAATCAATTCAAGCTCCCTGTTTTCCTTGTCCTTAGGGGTACTGTGGATGAAGTTATGAAAGGTCAAACTTCTTTAAATTTAAAAAAGCCTAGAACCACTGAACCAGTCCATGCTCCTTCTTTCAACATATCTAACACAATTATGAAGAAGATGGAGGCAGATAGCAGGCCTAAAAAAATACCCAGTCCAATTGGGAATCTCCTACTATAGATGAAATCACCAAGATTCTTCAAGCTTTTGAAACAAAATTAATCAAAATATTTCTTCTCTTGCTATTCCTAAACCCTCAACTTCTATCCCTCAATCCACTTTTGTTTGTTACTCCTGTCATATTGAAGGCCATGGAACTGGTCAATGTCTTTAACTCCAGAAGGATAAGGAGGAAAAAATGGTGAAGCAGAAGGGGAAAAATTTCTTTCTTCCTAACAGTGTGTTGATCCCTTTTGATTCATCTCACCCTATTTGTCATGTGGTGGCCTCTTATCAGCCACCACCTCTTGTGAAGGCTTCTTTGGCTTCTTTGGATTTTTGGTCTTCTTGTGGTACCCTTCAACCTTGGTATCCTCCAGCCATCTCCTCCTCCAGTCTTGCTGGGGCTTATCAATCTGATCCAGCTAGAAAAAAACATGAGGAGCCCAAAACTCACAAAGCTCCTTCCTTTCCAAATTAAATTCTTGAAAAAACCATTAAAAATCAATCTTCACTTGAGCCTTCTTCTTCTGATGTAAAAGAAATGGAGGTTGAAAAGGAGCCCCTCATGGAAAGGTTTCAAGATAACTCTGATCATCATCCTTCATCTAAATCACTTCAACATCCTGATACTTTTCCTGCTTCACCTGAGCTTCCTGCCTCCACCCAGCCCAAAGTTTGATTTGAGAGGGGAATTTCAAAGGACCACCCCAATGCTGTTCAAGGGGTATTAAAGAAAATTTCTGATCTATCTTTGGCTGAACTACTATCAATCTCTCCATCTTTTGCTGAAGGAATGAAGAAATGGGTATCTTGTTGACGTGTGGAGATTGGTGCTGACAAATTTAAGGTCTCCTCTGCCACTTTGATTGAGGACTCTGGAAGAACAGATCCCTCCTCAGATTCAAACCTTTGCTCCTTTCCTTTTGGCTTTCTCCCTTGTTATCTTGGTGATCCAGCTAGAAATGTTTCACTCCTTGTCAACTCTTGTTCTCAGCTCAACTTAACTTCCAATGCTATGGCGGTAAACTCAAGCTTAGCCCTTGGGTCAGCTTCAATTATGCAGTTTATGGGATAGTGAATCAACCATGTGAATTGGTTGGTATTGCTGAAGATTTCCCAGTTAGAGTTGGTTGAAATATTTTTGGTACCTTTCACTTTTGGATCACTCATTTGGGATGTCCTATTATCTTGGGTTGACCATTCTTAATGGATTTTGGTGCTACCCTGATGTTTTCTGATCAAGTTGGGGAGATAATTCTTCTCCCTGATGCTGATGGTAGGAAAATTGAATTTTGGATCTGTTCTTTGGATTCTGTTTTTTGGGAAGAGATTTCCCTTTTAATCCCCCTAAATTGCCTTTAAAGGGCAAGGAGAAGGATAATTCCAATTCCTCTCATTTTTTATGGGAATATTTGATCCTGCTGAAAGTTGTAGTTCTTCTCAGCCTTGAACTTCAACTCAACGGTCAACTCCCATCCCTGAGGCTTATTTGCTTTTTCTCATCATTCCCTTCTCATCTGGAAAGTATTGAAAAATAAAAAAAGGATAAAATAGAAAATTCCAAAAATATTTCTTCTCCTTCTCTCTCTGTATATTTTACGTCTTCTTTTCCTTGTACTCTTAAGTCTTCTCAATCTCCTCTTAGTTCCAGCTCAAATACCTGCAATGATTATAAACTAGATGCTGATCTCAATTCTTTCTCAGTGGGTTTGGTATGGAGGAATATGGGCTTCAGTGTAGGCAATTTGGTGTACAAGTAAGTCCCCCCAATTGTGCACCACTACAGCAATCTTGTAGCATTGTTTTCAAAAGCCTACCTAGTGCCACACATGTAAGAAAATTATTATCTCCTGGATCCCGTTTCAGGAAAAATGCACCATTTGAGGACTTTTTGGAAAATAGGACATGGATAATGTTGGAACTTGGTCTCAATTTTGTAGTCAATTATCACTGGTCAACTCTTCAAGGAAACAAGAAATTGGCTCTTTTGCTACCAAGCATAAGCCAGTTTCAAAAAAGTTCCAAACAGTCAACCAGCCCATGCCTCTCAACCTCAATCCTCCTTTAATGTGTCCTCCCTTATCTAATGATCCTTACTGCAGTTTATCTTGATCTTTTACTGGACCCTTTGTGCCCAAAGGTTTGTTCACTGAGGAATGTCTGAAAGTGGTCAACCTTTGTACAGATTTATGGCTTCTTCCTGATGAGTTATTTTTGATCAAAAATGTCTTATCTCTGAGGGAAAAATCTATTGCTTTTTGTAAAAAGGAGAGAGGTCTCTTGAAAGAATCCTATGGTCTTCCCTATATCATCCCTGTAGTTGAAAATGATCCTTTGAAAAAGAAAAAGATCCCAATCCCTGCTGCTAAAGTCAACAAATTTATTAAGTTGGTCTGCAAACAAGTTTGAAGTGGTCTATATGATCATTCAAATTCTATTTATTCCATCCCTGTCTTCTGTGTCCTCAAGAGTAATGGTAAACTTAGAATAGTTCATGATATTCAACCTCTTAACAAAGTTACTATTAAAGACTCTGGGATTCATCCTGCCACTGAAGAATTTGTTGAATCCTTATCTCTGGGAGAGCTTGCTATGGTCTATGGGACATTATGGGAGGTTATGATAAACAATCCTTACATCCCATCTATTGCCCTCTCACTAATTTTGATACTCCTCTTAGTTGATTACAAATTACTCAATTGCCTGAAGGTACCACTAATTGTGTTGCAGTCTATCAGGCTCAGATGATGTGGATCCTCCAGGATGAAATCCCCAATCATTCTGGTATGTTAATTGAAGATGGCGGAATAAAGGTCCGGTTTCTGACTATGATAATGAGCTCTTGCCCCAGCATTCAGGAATTTTTGGTTTCATCTGGGAGAATGCTACAACTTTGGAAAGGATTCTGTCGCAGCTCAAGGAGTCTGGCCTTAGTTTCTCTGGATTAATATTGGTTTCTTGTTTCCCTGCTCTGGAAATTGTTTGTCACGTCTTCTGCAAGGCAGGAAAAATGATGGCACCAGCGGAATTCAACAAAATAATATCTTGGCCTACTCCAATCAATCCTAGTGAAGTTAGAGGCTTCCTAGGTGTTTTCACTTATGTTCCAATCTTTATCCCATCTTTATCAAACATCTGTGCACCCTTGCATTGTCTAACAAGGAAAGATACTGAATGGATTTAGACTCAAGATTGTGAACATTCATTTCAGTTGCTCAAAATGATTGTTGGTAAATGCATAGTTTTGAAAAAGATCTCTTATGGACCTGGAGCTGGCATGATCAAGGTGGCTGTTGATTCTAGTTATCAATCTTTTGGTGATGTCCTTACTCAGGAAGATGATAATGGTTTGAACTGTCCTTCTCTCTATGAATCTTTGTTATTTTCAGATGTAGAATCCAGATAATCTTGACCAAGACTGGAGCTTTGTGGTGTGGCTTGAATGATGAAGAAGCTGCAAAAAGTCCTCTGGGGTTAACATTTTGAATTTAAAGTCAATGTTTGATCCATCATTGAAATTATCACTGCTCCCAGCCTCCCTAATGCTACTATGACATGTGGGGGGGGGCTTTATTCAGGTTTCTCTTTTGATATTTTTCATACGCCTGGAAACTCTTTTACCATGCCTGATGGTTTATCCCAAAGCCCTCTTGGATACAAAGAATTGGATGTTGGAGTGGATTTTGATGATGAAGAACATTTTAAGAAACCTTTCTTCTCATTCTCCTCTCATATTATTCTGGCTTTCAACAAGCGTTCTGGCTTATACTATAAAATTACCTTTTAACCTTTCAAAAAACCCCTGATCTCTCTGCTAAAGAATTTTGATCTCTTAAAAGAAATTCCTCTAATTTCTTTTGAAAAGCTCTAGGCCTATGAAAAGAGGGAATACTTGTTCTCTTATTGTTTTTACTATCCCTTATAATTGAGAATCTATCCTCAAAAGTCTCCATGAAGGTCTTGGCCATTGTGGGGAAACCAAAACTTATCAAAAATTATCCAAAAAAATTCTGGTGGCCATCTATGAAGAAATGTGTCTCTCAATGGTTCAAGAGTTGTGAAGTTTGTCAAAAACATGATCTTAGGTTTTCACATGAAATTTGTTATCCTACTAGGGATTCTACTGTCTTTGGGAGGATTTCTATGGATGTGGTTCATATTAAGGCAGGTGTTGCTAAGTACCTCATTGTGGCCAGAGATGATTTTTCTAGATGGGTTTGAGCAAAATTTATTAATAATCTTAGCTCTGAATCAGTGGAAGATTTCCTTTATGAAACTTGGACAATGCCTTACTGCTTGGCTCAATCCTACTCCACTGATGATGGCTCTGAATTTGGTGGCAGACTTGCTGAAGCTTTCTGATCTCTTCCTGGAAAACATAGAGTTACTACTCATTATTATGCTGAAGGCCAAGGCATGGTGGAACAAGGCAATGCTCCTTTGAAAGCTGCACTTGTTAAACTGGCTGGTAAAAGTGGTAAGAATTGTTGAAAATTTCTTCCTCTTGTTCTCTTCTCTGATTGAATCTCAACAAACCAACCACTGGCTACTCACCTTATGAAATCATCTTTGGTCAAATATCAGTTCTTCCTTTCATTCTGGAAATGGAATCCTTCTTGTGTATCTCATGGGAGGAGGTTTCTTCAACCACTGATCTATTAGTTTTGACATCCAAGAAACTGGAGCAAAGTGAAAATGCTCATGATGAAGCTTATCAGAAGCTGATGGAATCAAGAGAAAAATTGGTTCAGTATTGGGAAGATAAGCAATTAAATCAAATCAGGGATCCCTTCAATCCTGGTGATCTGGTTTTAGCTTAAAATTAATCTTTGGAAACCCAGTGGGGAAAGCTCTTCTCAAATTGCTGGAATGGTCCCTATTGGGTGGTTTGCCAAGTTAGAGGTGGACCATATGTTTTGGAAGAACTGGATGGTACTGAGTTGGACAGAAGGTTCTCTGCTGATCAATTCAAGAAGTTTTAATTTTGTGGAGGAAAATCATATCAGAAGTAAGTCCTCCAAATTGTGCACCACCAGGGTCATTTGCTGTGTTTTTTTTTTTTGTGAAAATCTACTTTATGCCACATATGTGAGCACCTGGGGCACCTTCTTTTTTTATCTCTGCCGCTTCTAGGGCTCTTTTGGATGGATCAATATATTTTTAAGACTGTTCAATCACTCTCAATACCAAGAAATGGCCATTCTTCTGCTTCAATTTCTTTGTATTCCTCCTTTTCTTAATATCTTCAAATTTGAGATGCAGACTAGGGACATTCTGTAAGTTGGGTAGAGATGTGGTGACCAATCTGGGACACCTTGGAAAAAAGGGAAATTGTTGAAAAAAATTTATGTGTTGTTTGATCCAAATTCCAACAAAAAAGAGAAGAAAAAAAAAATTCCTTTGTTACTATGGGTACTCTTCACTTTTTACTTCTCCCAACTTCTTCATGTCCTAGCGGACTAGGAACGCCTTTCCAGGGTGTTCCAATCCCCATATCCTTTGTTCAACCTTCCTTGGGGCACTTGAGACCCAAGTTGTTTCTAATTTTTTTTTTGGTCAAGCACGCGCACAGATGGCTATCCCATCTCATCCAGTGTTCCACCCTCCTTGATAAATTCCATTAATTCCCTCTCCTTCATCTGGCCAAATTCTTGAATAATTTCCCATCTCCATCCCCATCACCACCATCTCTGTTTCTGTTGCAAGATTTGATTGCATGAGCAAAGGGGGGGGTGACCAATTGGGTCAATCCTCTGGGGTCAACCCCCTCAACTTTGTCGTCAGCCCTCCTCCAATTTTCCCACCAATCATCCCATCCCAATTGATCCACCTCAATCCTCAATCAATTTGCTCACCTGACGGACTAGAAAACTATTATTCAAGGACATTGGTGCCAAAAGGCACCACCAATCCCACTCTTATTGTCCCAAACACCTTGCTTCTTGCAACCAGCAATCAAATTTTCATTGGCCGTCATTCCTCAATCTCCCCCCAAAATCACCCATCCATCCTCAAATTACCTACTATCTCCAATGCTTGCTTCCACGGTCATCCTACATCCAATCACTGCCTATCAATCACTTACCATTGCCTCCTGGAACCCCCCGTCAGCAATGTTGCAGACATTCATCCACTGCCTGCTGTCATCTGTGACGCGGGCTTGGTTTTTGGTTCTTCCTATTTTTTTCACATGTTACTATCTTCCTGTCGCCACCATTGTCTTTTTTCATTACTAGTTTCCCTGATCCATCCAAAAAACAATTCCATACTCATTTGTAGTTATCTCTTTTAAGTAGTATACAGTGTCTCTTTCCCATCAAAGGAGTGGCTCTGATCTGCCTTTTTCCCATGAGAAGGGGTATCTATCATCTTACCATCCATGATCCCCAAGCCATCATGATCATCTCAGAAATAAATCTGAGGGCCCTTTCCCTTTATTTGAGCATCCTTATCCTGGCTATATCTTTTGATTTCCCCTTGATCCTTGAGACTTTATACTCAAATCTTTGATCCGCCCTCTGTGATCTTATCTGTTATCACCAACCAATAGCCTTTCAAGTTGAAGAAGACTTCATCTAATTTTATTCTTGAGTGTTTTATACCACTCTTTGATCCCTTTTTTGACCATACTGGTCTTGATAATTTTTATATTATCATTCTGGAACCAGTCATGTTTGATTGAGAGTTTTCTTCAAGCTTGAATCCTGGAGTATTAAACCTCCCTTTATTTCCTTGAAGTTGAATTTTTCCAGGCTAATCTTGATTAACTTGAGAAGTGTTGGGTTATTCTTGTTTGAATCTGTCATTTACCTGCTTCTAGAGCTTCATAGAACAAATTGCTTTGTTTTGAAAACCCACCTCTTGGTTGGGATTTAGTTGATCTTTACTAATCTTCTTCTGACAAACAGAGTAATTAGCTTGACAACTGCCTTGTTCAATTGAAATTGGAACAAAACTTTAACTTGTTTGTTCAAGTCTTTTGCCGCACCATGTTGCCTCAGATAGTGTTTTCCGTTGCTACCTAATACTATCAAACCCATCCCTTTCATTTATTCCTCACTCATAAGGTTCTGGAACATGATTCTGGTTAAATTTAAATATTTTTGTAATGCTCAGGAGGGAAGCCTTAAAAGCACCTTTCCCCTCCACACAACTGCTTGCCGCGCAGCACTTTCTGGATTCCTACAATGCTGAGATGTATTTTATTGCTGGACAACAGAAGAGATCATTCTAAGTTTCAGGGACTTGTTAGCTTCAGAGTGATGGTGGTTCTCACTAGAGTTATGAGGAGCTTTGCCATGATTAATGGTTGATTTTGACCCTTTTGAATGCTGGTAATATATTTTCAAGCTGACAAAAGGGAAGTATTTTGGGTTCCACATTCAGGTCATCCTGACAACTCTATGCAAATGAAAGAGAATTTTCTGATTACCCAACCCATCATTAAATGCTTGATATTGCAAGGTCTTTTATATGCTTAATTTTCATACATTTTGTATTATAGCACAATCATGTTGATCCATGATCCTCAAAGACAAATTTCCCAAGAGTAGCACCAAAATTTATGGCCAAATTAATAAATCAAATTATTTTCATATTGCTTGAAATTCATGCACCAATATAAACCTTTTTATAAGATAATAAATGAATTAATCAAAATATATATATACTTCAAAATGTTTCACATTGCAAATGTAAATTTTCATCATTAATGCCAAAGTAATTGGGACCTGTTTTTGGTAAAATTCCAAAACTATGCCACACAACTCCTGGTAAATCACTCTGATTTTTTTTTTTGAGTAAACACTGAAAGTAAAGAAAAACAGAATGGATAGTACGATTCAAAACAATGATTTTTGTGGCTGTGTAATAAATAATAAAGGAAATAAAAAATATCAAAAACAAACTCAAATGAGTTGCTTGATATGATCATGTTGTATCACATGCACTTTTCTTGGAGTGTCTTTTATGATCTAGGAAATTTTGACTCTAGATTAGTGGATGTTGTTTCTGGGAATGTATATCAAGAATTGAACACCTATTAATCAAAGAAGACAGGGAATTTTACCAACTACTGGGTAATATGGTAAACAGAGTGGGTTAATATGTGTTTTAAAGTTTGAATATAATTGGAATTACATTAATAGTGTTCATATGAGTCATTATAAAGAGAAAGGATAGTGAAATTCAATATAGGCATCTTAACTTACAAATGAAATTTGTTAGTTTTGGGCATGTATTCAACATGGAAATTAAATTGATTTAATATTCTATTCTAACAATATGCTTTTTTCAGAATTATTGCAGGCATTTTCCCAATCAAAAATGTTAGGGATGTAAGGGGGAAGTGACCAAAGCTTCATGAATTATTCTTTTTATATTTTTAATATTTATTGAGAATTTAGCTCTAAGGAAAGAAAAATATTTTTTAAATCTGGAAAAAAAAAATCTATGTTTGAGCCCTGAGACTTATTAAAAGGTTGCAAATGGCCAAAACCAAATCTGGCTGTGAAGAGAAAGAGCTAAATCAAATAAATCTAGCCATTCAATGGAAATTTATATTTATATCCAAATTCTTTATAATGGCAACGTGTAAAAGAGTGGAAAGTATTATAAAAATCCCCAAAAATGCACCAGAAAATTTGTAAACTGTATTTCTCTTGCTAAAAATTGTCAAAATAAGCCCTCACACTTTTAGGTTGTGCAAAAAAAGGAGAAAGTAAATTTGTGTTGAATAACAGATGAAGCTTAGCCCAAGGGGGGTAAAGTTGTAGCCTGAAAGCATGGGGACCAATCAATTTGGTGATTTTGATGGGACCAATGGACATTGAATTGAGTTTTTTAAAGTACCTCAGGTCCTGGCTTATATTTAATTCAAACCAACACATTGAACTACCCCACAATTCCAAAATTAACCCCAAAACTGCTTTGAATGTAGTTCTTGGGTTTTAAAAGATTCTTTGGTTTTCTTGCATGCTGTTTATTCAATATCTAAGAGAGATAACCATAAAAAATTGAATTTGAATTGCTAGAAATTTCCATGAAGGAATTTCCAGCTGAAGCATTCCCCATGCTTCAGATAAACCTTTCTCCATCTTTCAATCAAGTTTTTTGATAGACATGAATGGTGTGAAATGATGCAAAGTGACTGAGAACAATGCAAATTACCAATGAAAATGCACAGTAGCTCCTCACAATGAAAATTGAGTGTACAAAATGCAAAGTAACCATGGAAATGCATAGTAGCTCTACCCAATTTAAAGTGAATGTACACAATGATGCAGAGTAACTGTGCCAAATGCACTGCAAATGTGCACATTGAGTCACTGCAACAGTAAAACCTGGATTTCAACTGTGAAAAATTCCAATTAAGTATGCAGGGGAGTTTTCCTGAAGCTTGACCAAAGTTTTATAAGAAGCTCAACCCAAGATTAAAAATTAGTTAGGCATGAAAGACTTTACCAAGATTTCTAGAAAGTTCCATCAAACTTCTTTAGGTTTATAAGACAGATGTATCTAATTTCACATTTTGAGATTAGTGGGCAACTACCCCTATTTGTGGATGGACAATTCTCTCAAGAAAATAGGGGGATTAAGTGGTGGTAGTGGCAGGGTACTTTTACCAAAAAAGTTCTGTTCTTGCTATCCAAAGTTACCAGTCTTCTGATACTCATTAAAAAGATCCCCTCATATATTTCTTAATAATTTTTTTAAGGATTTTTTCTGGAAGTTTTTTGTGGATAAAATTTGGAAAAACAGGAATGGATAATTCAAAGTTCTTCCAATAAAAATCTTTTAATATTGGAAAAAACAATAGCACCCAAATACAAAAATTCTTTCTGAAAGGCCATTATTAGAAAAAATATTCAATAAATGTTTTGGCTAGGACTTTTTCAAAAAAATGATTTCAAAACTTGTTAAGATTGAGAAACCTTTTTAAAATTTTCCATTATGATCAGAATGAGATCAAAATCCCCAATATTGTTCTGCTTCTCTATAAATTCAATAACTATTGTTTCCCAAAGGAAATCATGTATTTACAGAGGAAGTAGGCCGCTTCTTTTGAAAAAAATGCTTCCAAACCCTCCATAATAAACACAGCCCTTAATGAGCTTCAAAATTTTTGAATGCATGCCTGTCCATAAAATGGTACATATTGGAATTTCAAGAGTTTAAAAGGTGCCCCAATGATGCTCAGTGGGTCCCCATAAAAAATTAAAGATGAAATTAATCCAAAAAAAACATGATTATTTAAAGAATTTTTTTCAGCCATACCACATCTTGATGGACCTGAATTTCTCTCAGCTGAAAGTTTTTGCAGGTGCAGTTGGATAGTTGAAGTTTCAGAAGGAAAATATTAGTCCTATTGGATGGGTGGGGGGGGGCTGAAGTTATTTGATTGAATTTTATTCACTAGGACAGAAAGAATCCCCTCAAGGGGGAGTTTTGGTTCTGGATCATCCTTAGAGGGGTGTTTATGATTTAGGATAGGAGAAGACATTTTATCTTTAGAAATTATTGCAAAGGTCTACTGAGGGGGTTGCAATAGTTCTTTTAGACCTTAAAATTCTTGATATATACATATTTCAGTTCAAAAGGAAAGAGGTTCATCTGGCATCCCATGGGGTTGGGCATGTATATTCCATAAAATAATTCAGTTTTTGAGAAATGGAATTTATAATTCCTGAATTAGGGTTATCAATGGGCCAAGGCTGAAAATTTTTTGAAGAGAAGTAAATGTTTTTAGAAGTTTTATGGAATCAGGATGTGAAATGAATAAAGAAGTGATGTGTCCATCTATATTGTTGATTCTGTAAAAAAAAAAGAAGAATTTTGGAGTTCCAGTATTAAAGCTTCAATTGGGGTTTTTCCATCAAGATAATTTTTTTGGACTTGAGATATTTTATTATAAAAAGTACTGAGGTTTGTATGAACTGGATTTAAGGAGTTTTTTATAAGAGAATTTAAAATTTTTAATGGGGGAACACCAGTCTTGGTTAAGTTTTCTACAGTATCCTTTTGCTTTTCATGAATTTTTCTGTCAATGGGATGAGTAGAAGGATCATCTGAGGGGGAATGGTTATGGTCTGGAAATATAACTTTAACCTGCCAGAGACCTAATCTTTTGGAGAAATTTCAGAATAATTTTAAAGGGCATTTGGTCTTTCTTGTTGTTTGCAATTTTGTGGGATCTTTACTGGGTATATATTCTCAAGATTTATCACATTGATATGTGTAGTTATTATTCTTCAAGTTTGATTCTGTAGTAGAAATTTCATATCCATGGGAATTTGCCCATGATTGGATAGCATCAACTAACTCCACCTTTTGATTATTTGATAGTTCAGGGGGAGGGGTCAGGGGAGTGGTATCATTAGATTGAGTGGATGAGGAAAGGGCCAGAGGAGTTGAAACACTATTTTGATGAGATGAGGTGATTGAGGATGGGTAAGGTGAGACAGTTCTGAAAAGTGGTTGGATGTTTTTTTTGAGACATTTTGAAAGGGGATGTTTTGTTTAGAAAGGAATTTGAGATTTGAGGTGATGATTCAGAGAGATTTTGAGTAGGAATGAAGTGAGAAGAATTTTTGGTTCATGAGGTTTTATTTGGTAGTGGTAGGTTTGGAGTGTGTTGTTTTGTGTGGTGTTGTGTTGTGTTGTTTTTTTTGTTTTGTTTTGTTTTGTTTTGTTTTGTTTTGTTTTGTTTTTTTTGTGTTGTGTTGTGTTGTGTTGTGTTGTGTTGTGTTGTGTTGTGTTGTGTTGTGTTGTGTTGTGTTGTGTTGTGTTGTGTTGTGTTGTGTTGTGTTGTGTTGTGTTGTGTTGTGTTGTGTTTTGTTGTGTTGTGTTGTTTTGTGTTGTTTTGTTTTGTGTTTTGGTGTGGTAATGGGGGGATTGGAGTGATATGGTGTGGTGTGGTGTGGTCTGGTATTGTATGGTGATGGGGGGGTGATGGGGGGTGATGGGGGGTGATGGATGGGGGTGGGTGGGTGGAGGAGGTTTCTTTTATGGATGATTGGAGGATGGGAGTGCTCAAATTGGCCTGGAAAAATTTCAAACTCATATTGAATAGGAATGGTTAGGGTTTTATGCATGTAGGGCTCAAAATAGTGGAACCCAGCCCAGAAGGGGGTTTGTTGCCCTCCTTTTTGGATTTGGGTTTTAGGGCACAAATGGGGATTCAAAAATTAAGAAAAACAATATATTTGAAAACCTTGGGAGGCCTGTTTTAAACTTCTAATTTTAAATAATTCAAATTATCATACTTAAACACAACAAAGAATGCAGAAATAAGGAAAGACCACCCCTTTAATTTGAAATTATTTTCATTTTGAAGTATATTTGGTGGGGTCAAATCTATAATTAAGGCTCAGCCGAATTTTTCATTCAATTTTTGGATGTTAATCTTAAGTTTTTCCAAAAAAAATTGAGAGAAACAATGATTCAAGAAGTGAAAAAAGATCTTGCAAAGGTTACGTTATTTTGAAGTTTTTTTACGTTGGATCCAATTTTTTGAGGTCAATGATACATCCAAAAAATCTCAAAAAAATATTTGAAACTTCTTCAGATCATTGATAAATATTGTGAGAGTTCAAATTGCCAAAAAAACTCCAGCCAAAAGCCAAAGGAATAGCTCCAAAAATGAATTTTTTTGACTGAATTTTTGAAGGGGTTTAACTGGTCCCAAAATTATAACAGATTAGCCATAAGGTTTTAAGACACTTAACTACAGGCATGCTCTGTTAGAATGTCAAAAAACAAAATTATTAAAATTCCTTTGTAACAAGGAATCTTCTGTTTATACTGGATATTTCTGGGACGTAGTACCCCTGTGAGTTTAAGTTTAGCACCTGTGAAAAAAATAATGCACTATTAATAATGGAATAAAAATCATAACACAAATGTTTCACTTTTTTGCCAATCAAATACTGCACACTCTTTTTCACATATAGGTTTCACACCTAAATTTCTTTCAGAATTGATAGATGGTTTATAGTTTGCAATTGATCATCCAAAACAAAATTTTCCAAAGTTCACACATGCAGCTGCAGAGCTACATGTTTTGGAACTAACAGTAAAGTTGAATGCACATTTCTTTCAAGTTAGGGATGTGAAAACTCCACTTTCAGAGTTCCAATTGATGATTCAACTTTCGTCAATGTTACCAGAAAGAAAGGGTTTATTCTCTTTCTTCTGAATACTCTACTCAACACTATTCACTGGTTGACCATATCCTTCAAATAAAATTGTGAATTAAACTCAAAAACTTTAGAATGTTTCTCATTTTCCCTTTTCTCATTCTTTTAATTTATTCATTTCTTGTGCAATCTCCAAAATACACTTTTGTTTCTCAATATTCTTGGCAAGATATTTCTCTTCATGTCTTTTTGTTTCCTTTTAAAATCTTTTTCCCAAACCATTCTTTCAATAGCTCTTAATACCTCTCCTCAAACCAATATCTCAAATATCTGTTCTCAAACTCAAATGACCTATAAAATCTATCATATTCCTCATATCAAATCAATTCATAATCAATAGATCTTCATACCTCTCCTCAAAAAAATAGCTCAAATATCTCTTCTCATACTCAAATCACCTACCAACTCCATCATAGTCCTCATATCAACTAAATTCATAATCAATCCTTGAATTTTTGTGAAGAATATTTTCTCCTCCTTTCATTATTGATGGTTACTTTTTACTTTAGTCTCTGTTTCTATTCTCTCAAATATTTAAATTCCAATTCAATTAATCAAAATGTTTTCCCCAAAAATCTGCATGCAGCCTCTACACCTCTGATATTTATTTTAGGAATAAAAGATTAATCCTACATTAAGATTGAAAATCCAGGCATGAATCCACATAAGCCCCAAATGCAGGAATCCTGATCTGCACACCCTGAATATGCTATGCAAATAAAATAAAAAATAGGTACTCCACTTAACCCTTAAAACTAGTAGGATCACTCATGCATATTTAATAGACAGACCCTTGCATAGCAGATTATCCAAAAACTTATAAAAGAAAGAAGAATGTGTAAAAACAAAGCATCACTTAGTTAAAAATAAAAAATTAAATATTCAAAATTACCACAAAAACCGGTGATCCAATCTTTGATGAAAACAAAATATATCAAAGGATTAACTATCCTAGAACAAAAAAAAACAATAAAATGAACAGACTTAGCTGGAAAATTATTTAAAAATAGCTACAGATAATTTTAAACAAATTTAATTGGTACAATAAAAAATTATGTGCAGAATCACTAAATTAAAAAATTAGCACAAAGACTGATGTAGATCCAAAATTCATGCACTGGTCCTACATATCCAGAATAAGCCTTGCTACAGAACAAGGAGAAATCAAGAACTTTCCCTGGATTCCTTTATATCCTCTTAAAATGTGTGCTTGCCTCTTTATGTGCCCTGAGGAGGTCCTTTCAACCCCAAAAATATATTTATACAGCATCTTTTTGGTCCTGTTTCCACCAATAAATAATAATCAATTATCCAGAAACCATTCAAAAAAAATTCAAGTACTTATAGGGGATAAGAAATTTATCCACAGCCTTAGTATCACAGTAAATTTTGATTCAATTGAAAAATTATAACCATTTTTACTGATATAATTCTTCAAGAATTCCAATGAGATTTAAGACATTCAGGTGTGAATTAATGCAGTCACCCAGATTATAATTAATTAAAAATTAATTTATTTCCTCCCCACTTTGGCTGGAGTTCTACCATAGCCCAGAAATACAACCTCATTTGGGGTAATAATTCCTTATTTTCAATGAATAAGTTTCCAATGTCCCAGTGAGCCAGATGATAAAGTAAATCCCCTGAAGTAGAAGTGTTAAAGACACCCAATTGGTATAAAATGTTGGCCCTCTTAGCCTCTTTTTTAGATCCAAAAAAAAATCTTTAAACCCAACCACTTTGCCTTTTACCCTTAAAAATCATTGAAATTCTTTCAGGATTATTTTTAGTTATTCAAAGGAACATATTTATCTGTTTAATGCATGACTTCTGGAAACTAAAAAATTGCATGGGTCTTGGCATCTTGAAGCTGAAAGCCAGCATGGAGAACCTATAGCAAAGGACCAATGGAAATTTGAAAAGCCCACTGAGTTTCCCCCAGAAAATACAGCATAAAAAATCTGTAAAAAAATTTCTTTCATTGGTCCCCCAAATACCCCTTGAATTCAAAATGAAACCAAAGAAGGTTACCTCCTTTGAAAATAAAGGGAATTTCTTGGGAGATTAATATAGATTATGATTGCTTAAACGTTTTAGAATTGATGTTTGATGTTTTAGATGATCCTAATATGCCTTGGAACAGGCTAAAATTTCATTAATTTAGAAATAGCAAGAATTTTCTCAAAAATCCTCACAAAATTCACTGAATAAAATTTTTGAATTCTTTGGGAATTTTTTCCAAGCTTAATGTCATCAAAAGGTAACCAAAGAGCCCAAACTTGGTGCAGATCCACAGGAATTGGGAATAGGTATATTGATGAAATTATTAATAGTAGAGAATTGAGATATAATGTCAATGATAGGTTTATCTGAAATCAAGGATTGATTTTAAAAAAATGAGAGTTCTGATGGGTATTAATCCAATTTGGTTCCAGCTAAGAGGTAGACTGGGCTCATCAACTATTTAAAGGGAAAGGATAAAATTTTGTTAGTTCTTAATGGTCAACTTGAAATAAGCCTTGTGCAGAAAGAAAACCAAGAAAAATTACCTGGACAAACATACATGATCAAAATATAGAGTAATAATCTGCTTGAGGAAAAAAGATGTATGAGTACAGCATTAGTCATTCTTAAATACAAAGATATACTGATAAACAAAGGTGATACAAATAATTAGAAAGAAGTAAAGTAGGCACAAAGGACCAGGTAAAAAATGGTACAAGCCTAAAATTTAATATTCTAGATTGAGTGGGGGTTAAGTGTTTATTTTTCTGTTTTTTAATTCCCTTTCCTGGTACCTTTTTGCATTATTGATTCTTCACAACTTCTTTTTGGTAATCTGATGCTCATGTTGAAACAAAATTTAGTTGAATACTAATAGAGGACATGGGCCTAACTCCTTCTAGCTACCGGTTGTGATAAAAATATTGGAGAAAAAATAAGGAGAAATGCCAGACATATGATTTGGATAAAAAGGGTACATTTATTTATATATATTTAAAAACAAAATTAAATGGAGGGGCCAAGAAATGATTTGGGTTGTTAAGCCCTCTGAAACACAGGTATATTTATTTTTAGGAAAATATATGAGCAACAGTGCTGCCTGGGGGGATTTCAAGGATTCCTTTCAAGAAGGGTATGAGCAATCTCCTGGGTGATTGTTTTATTCAAAACCATCAAAAAGAGGTTGAGTCAGCAGGATCAACTACTATTTCAGGTTACGGACTTATTTTTGAGGGATTGGCTAATATATAAGGTTCCAGGGTCCTGGAAATGGCACTGGAGCAGAATGAAAAGGGATTGTTGATGATTTGGCCAAAAAGGGAAATTCAAGAGTTTTGGTACAAAGATTAATCAGAAAGTGGTCCAAGATCAGAAAAATATTTTATAATAAGTTTTTGATTGCTTAGGAACAAAATATCTGATTCTATGATGAATATATTACTGGAATGAATGATCTGGAAGTAGTTGGGGGAAAGACCTTTATTTGTACCATTTGGGTCCCCGCTGTAAGACTCCAAACGGTGCTAGGCCGTGGCAGTTCTGTGGAGGGGAAGGGTTCTGTTTAGGCTGCCCTCCTGAGTGTTACAAAAATATTTAAATGTAACCAAGATAAAGGTCCAGAACCTGGTAAATGAGGAATCAAGGAGTTGAGGATAAAGATGACAATGGTTTGGTAGCGATGGAACAGCACTATCTGCGCCAAGATTATGCAGGTAAAAATTTGAACAAAAGAAGTTAAAGTCTGCTTAGAGTTCAAGGAACAAAAGCTGTTTTATGTAAACAAAGCTCACAAGCTAATAGCTCTGGTCGTCAGCAGAATATTGGGGATGATCAACTCAAACCCAAGCAACCTCCAGGTTCTCAATGAACCTGCCCAACTCTCTGCAATCAAGCGCTTGAAGGGTACCAGATAGCTGAGGGTGGCTGTACAAGACAAAGCACAATCTTAAGAAGCTCTAAAAGCAAAAAGTAACTGATTTGAAGCAAGGATAACCTCAACACTTCTCAAGGGACTCAAGAAAAGGCTGGCAGAATGCAACTCCAAAGAAAATAAAGGGAGGTGTAACACTCCAGGTATTAAGCTTAATAAGACCTCTTCAATCAATTGTGAGTGGCTCCAGAAAGATGATCAAGGATCAGGACCAGTATGGTCAGAGAAATGGATTGAGGAGTGGTATAACACACTCAAAAATTCCAACAGACAGAATTTTTCTTCAAGCAGCAAGGCTATTGGTTGGTGATAAGGATCAGGCCACAGAGGGGCAAAGACTCCGGGTCAAAAAAATGGATCAGGGAGCAATCAAAGATATACCCAGGATAAGGATCAGGATCAAATTTCACGATGATGGGGGACACAGGCACACACCCCTATGGATCAATTTCTATGATGATGATATGATATGATATGCCGATCTTCTGAAAAAGCAGGGGAGAGCCCCTCTTTTTATAGAAAAGAGGCCTGTAGACTATTTACAAGAGAGATTTAAAAATAGAGCGGATTTTTTTTTTTTTTTGATAATGATACCTATGAAAGATGATAAGGAAAAAATCATAAAAAATTAAAATCTCCGCACTGGCCAGGGTGTCCAGGATGGGGAACCACACCGCATGGTATAGGTATTTTACCACAAAACAGAGGGCAACCAAAGCTATTTCCAAGGCCAAGAAGCCATCCATGAGTTCTTGTGGAAATTCTCTAGTCATTAAAGAATCCATGTGTTTTCAGCTTGCTACTATTACAGCAAAATCTGCAAAAGTAACAGAAAAAGGAAAAAAATACTAAAAACAAATAAAAACACATTGAGGAGTAGATATTATTCAAATATTAGTCAAATTTAGATTCTCCATCTGAATTAAGTTAGGTTTACTCAGTGACAACTACCCTGCATTCTAACTCTTTATTTTTTAAATATTTAATAAAGAATTCAGAGAAAGCATATCTATAATATTTTGGCCATTTTTAAAATTTCATGTAATATCTCATGTATAGCTTTCAAAGTGAGAATTCAATCCAAATTTTTGATTTCTGTGTATTTTAGACGTTACGCGCAAAAAGTTGATCTGTCAAAATTCCTGCACGCAGCTGGTGTAAGACTTCAAACCGTGCTGAGTGGGAGGCAGTTCTGTGGAGGGGAAAAGGTGCTGCTTAGACTGCCCTCCTGAGGGTTAAAAAATATTTAAGTGTAGGCGGAATCAAGATCCAGAACCTTTTAAATAAGGAATCAATTGGAAGGATGAATTTTGATGGGAGTTGGTAGCAATGGAAACAACACTTTCAGCTTGCTACTATTCCAGAGCAAGCTGCAAAAGTAACAGAAATAAAATAAAAATAATAATATTAAAATTAAAATTAACCTAAAAAGGAGTAGGAAAACCATGAATATTATTACAAAAATGTATTCTCCACCCAAAATTAGGTAGGGTCACTCACTGACCCCAACCTTGAAATCAAACTCCTTATAATCTTAAATAATTAAGAAAAGAAAGAACAAAATACCAAGGCACCACTATTGCACTTTTTGGCCATTTAAATAATTCACATGAATTTTCATGTATAGGTTTCACACCTAAAATTCAGTCAGAATTCAGGTTTTTTGTATATTTTAGGAGTTACAGATGGAAATTTGTTCTGTCACAATTCCCGCACGCAGCCGCGGCAGCCAATATACCCGCGCGCAGCTGAGATAAAGCACTGTCACCCTGTCAAAGCTGCGTACGCTGTTATAATTATGGCCAGCAATTAGCTTAGGCAAATGAGCAGTATTTAAAGCAAAATAAATGCTGGACACCTTGTGTCAATAATTACTTGATGGGCTTTCACAATGGGGTAAGAGCTCCTTAAGTACAAAAGATTGGCCTCTTGTGAGCCCATGATACAACAAGCCAAAAGGCAAATTTTCCCCCCCAAAAGAGCTCTACAGGCTCTACATGCCTTGTTACTTGGTTTGGGCTACATCAGCCCACATAGAATCAGTCCCTGAACCTTTACAACCAGCCCATTCCAGTCCATTCTGGTGTTTCCAACCTTAAGGGGCTGAACCAGCCCCTGTGCTGTTCAATCCCTGGGCCATTTTTCTGTTACCACCGGTCATATTTCCTCACACACTGGCTGGTTGCCTCATGCAACCAGCCCCTGGCCATACAAATGGCCAGGTGGGACCCAGGACAAACCTGGGTCCGGTCTCAGACTCACATGGGGGGGTGTGACCAGCGGAAATGCTTTCCCCCCCTCTTTCTCTCAGATCCATGGAGGGGGAGGTAAATTCCCCCTACCAGGGGCCCTGGGATCAATAACCCCAGGGCTTTGTCAATGGAAGTGGGCTGGGTGGTGGTCAAATCCCCTCAGCCCCGTTGCTCCTCCCCCTAGGTAAAGGGGGGGGAGAGCACCCCTGGTCTCTGCTTTGCTTTGATGGTGGAGGGGTGATCAGATCCCCCCCACTGCCGGTCGCTCTCCTTGCAGCCGGCCTCATCATCCTTTGGGAAAGGGGGTGATGAAATCCCCCATGCCCTGACCAAATACCTTGTTGCAGTCGGTGGCTGGCTGGTTCAACCCAGCCAGCCACTCCCTCCCCCTCACAATGGCAAGCAAGGGGAGGGGGAGGGAGCCAGGGCCAATGGCCCCGCTCCCGTGGCGGTGGCCGTTGTTTGTGACCAGCCGGGCCCGCGCGGCATTGCACTGTGTGGGATCCCTTGGCCCCCGCGAAAGCCCTGCGCGGTGTGGTGACCAAATCTGGACACCCTGGACCAGATGCGGAAAAATTCAAAAATTTTTTACGATTTTTTTATTTAGGTGTTAGACAAAAAAAAAAAAATCAGAATTTCTTTTTCAGTATCACTTCTCCAACTTCCTCATCCTGCCAAACATCCCTTTTTCCCATTTGTCTAGGACAGGCCTCTCTCGGCCTGACCATCTACATAGCACGTTTGATCCCGTCTCTCTTTGTTCTCCCCCTTCTTTTTGGCCAAACGCGCGGGCCGAGACCCGCTTGGCCCAAACTTCCCTTCATCTTCATCCATCTCCACCGCCAAACAGACTTTGATTGACTCCAACAATCTCGCCTCCTCAACCTTGCCCATCATCACCTCATCAACCCTCCGAAATCCACTCTCCATGGCCTCCTCCTTACTGCATATGAGAGGTCCCTCCGCCGATCACGGGACTGGTTTGGATTCAACTTAAAAATCAATTAAATGTGATCCACTATCATGTTCTTGTTTGCCACTGCCCCACAGATCATCCATCTTGGATGTTTTCACTTGTCTATCTTTGTACAAAGGCAATCATAGGCTCTGTTTGCACTGCAATGTTTGTCACACCAGCAATTCATCCTCCCCACTTGGTTTTTTGCTGTTCAAATTTGGAAATGGCCAGTTAGCAAACTTGTTTGGAGGATCAATGACTTGGATTGATCAATGACCGTCCACCAATTCACCCCCCTTCATTCATCCTTTCCCTACCACCACCACCCATCCAGATGTCAACCTATCAATCACGCTCTCCCATCCTCATTTACCCCCAACTTGTCCCACTTGATCAATCACCCGCTCAAGCCTATCATGCACAAAACTCATCCCCTCCCCAACAAATCCATCACCCTTCCTGGGACTCTCCCACCCCCTTCCATCTTTGGGAGGGGGTGGAGAATGTTGTCTACCGCCGGCGGTCTGATCCGTTTTCCTTTCCCACCCCTTCTGCCTTTGGGCAAGGGGTGGGTGATTCCCGTATTGTTGTGCGCGCCCATCCACGGACAGACACAAAAGATGGTGAAGGGATGAGAAGGATCCCACCCCAGTCAGGCAGTCCAGCTTTCCACCGGCCTGCGTCATCAAATTTTTTTCTGATCACCTAAAAATTTGAAAATCAAAAAAAATTCTTTCTTTCTTTTTCCGCTCCATTTGTAGTATCCCTTGTACAGAGTCTAACAGGGCCTCCTGTCCATATAAGGAGGGGCTCTCGCCTACCTTTTGGAGAAGATTGTATCATCACACCTTAGCAGCACAGGGTATCCTAACACACACCATGTCCTAAGATCATCAGTAACCTCTTGAAATACATCATCCATGGGGTCTTCATTCCCCTTTATATGAGACATAAATTTGGGTATATCTATGATTGCCCCTTGATCCTTGAGCCTCCATACTCAAACCCTTGATCCTTGATCCTTATCACCAACCAATAGCTTTGCTGGTTGAAGAAGAATTCAACTAATTGAATTCTTGAGTGTGTTACACCACTCCTAATCCTTTTATCCAACCATAATGGTCCTGATCATCCTCTGATTATCTTTCTGGACCCAGTCACGTTTGACTGAAGAGGTTTTATTAAGCTTAAAACCTGGAGTGTTAAACCTCCCTTCATCTCTTTTGAAGTTGAATTCCGCCACGCTACTCTTGAGTCCCTGGAGAAGTGTTGGGTTATTCTTGTTTGAATCAGTTATTGTTTTGCTTCTGGAGCTTCTTCAAACCATGATCTTTTTCTTGTGCAGCCACCCACAGGTATCCAGTACCCTTCAAGCGCTTGATTGCGGAGACTTGGGCAGGTTCATTGAGAACCTGGAGGTTGTTTGGGATTGAGTTGATCTTTCCCAAGCTTCTGCTGACAACCAGAGCTATCAGCTTGTGGGTGTTTTTACTTGCAATTTCCTTGTCTTGTTGAAATCTGAACAAACCTTGACTTCTTCTATTCAAGTTTTTCCTGGCACCATCTTGCCTCAGATATTGTTGTTTCCCAGCTACTGACAACTATAATCTTTATCCTCTTACATTTGGTCCCCTGTTTACCAGGTTCTGGACTTTGATCTTGGTTACATTTAAATATTTTTGTAACACTCAGGAGGGCAGCCTAAACAGCACCTTTCCCCTCCACAGAACTGCCACGGCCTAGCACTGTTTGGAGTCTTACAGCGAGCATTTGGGCCCGGCGTGGGCCAAAACAAGGAATAAAAGTGTCCCCAAGCGAACCGTGGCACGGGCAGTAGCCCCAAGCGGGCTGAAACACGGGCAGTGGCCCCAATGGGCCGCCCCAAGCCAAAAAACTGAGACAAACACAGTTTGGTGGGCCAGCACGTCTGGCCAAGTATGTCCAAAATAAAACTTGGGCCCAATTATGCCCATAAAAGCTCATCTGGCTGTATTTGCCCATATCTTCCACCGGGCCCGTTAGGACCCTTGTACCAATGAGCCTTTTTCACGCTTTTTGAGGCCAGTTTCCCCAAATAAGTGACATCCACGCAGGCCTATATGTTCTGTGTGAGTGTCCAATGGGCCGGAGAGCCCCATATGTGCATCCCATTTGGATTACACTTATACATAGCACACGCGTAAGTGCATACATATTTTAACATACGCAGCCCCAAGCCTCTGACAAGTATGCAGCCATGGGACTACAAGTTGACAAAGTGAAAGGCGTCCTGAGAAACCTAGGTACTGCGTAAACATGCTAAAACCCACACGTGAACATTCTACATATGTAATAAATGTTCCTGTTGATATTAGATAGTCTTAAAATACATAAAATTATATCAAAACACCCAAATTAACTTTAAAAGTATTTTTATTAAATATAATTCAAAACACCAGAAATGTCGAAAATAAGGTAATGGCTACTTCTAACAATATATTGGAATACTTTAATATACAATTATGGGACTTTCTAGAAATCAATATTTTTTTGAAATACTAAGAAAACTAATGATGTAAAAATATTACCTGAAGACCCATGACTTGTATTTTTCAAGTAATTATTTTAGTAAAGTGACTGAAATTTGAAAATAAGGAGTAAAATAAATATCATGACTTTACTCCAATTATTTGATACATAATGAGAACTCACCTGACATCAGACTATCAGAAGGAATTTCTATTGAAATAATTATTAACTTACTGCGAACATTTACTAAGGATAATTCATTAAATAATAAATAAAATGGAAAGATCAGTGTTATTTACACGTCCAAAAATCAATTATAAAGTAGAATAATTCCCATAAACTGTGAAATTATATTCTACCCATTCTACAGAACCAAAAACACATGACAGGCTACCACTGGTTATCCTGCTAGCCTCAGTGTCCTTCCCTTTGAGCCCCTGTATCCCGCAGAAGGACACTATTGAGACTCAAAAAGCTACAAATAAAGAGCTCTTTTGAGGATATTGATACGCAGAGACCCAGTTTTATTTAAATCCAGACACCGTGCCAAGGTAATCAAATACTTATAAGAGATAAGTAAGTGATTTATGTTATAAGTATGATTAATAATATCCGTCCCCAACCCTTTTTATCAATTTAAATTGCTGAAAAACCCTTCAGCCCCAGTAAACAGGTTTAACCCATCAGTGCACATCCCAAAAAGATAGCAAAAGGATTTAATAAAATACCAGTGAGTCTTATTATCCTTTCTCTATTGTGGCGGCTTGGTTACAAAGCACTGCCCATTTATTACATATGTAGAATGTTCCCATGTGGGTTGTAGCATGTTTAAGCGGTACCTAAGTTTCTCAGGCCGCCTGTTACTTTGTCAACCCCTAGTCCCATGGCTGCAGACTTTTCAGAGGCCCAGGGCTGCATACACAACTTTGACGGAGTGACAGAGCTGTATCTCAGCCGCGGGCGGCCGCATTAGCTGCCGTGGCTGCGTGCAGGAATTGTGACAGAACACATTTCCATCCGTCACTTGTAAAATATACACAACACCTCAATTCTGACTGAATTTTAGGTGTGAAACCTATACGTGAAAATACGTGTGAAATGTAAAATTGGCCATAAAGTTCAATAGTGGTGCCATGGTATTTTGGTCTTTCTTTCCTGAATTATTTGAAAATATAAGGATTTGGATTTTGTTATGATTTATATGTGTTAAGTGATCTGCCCGGATCATTAAAGCCACAAAATTAGCTTCACCCGCTGCCAATGTTGGACTCAAACTCTGATGATCATTACTAACCTGCCTGGATCACCAACGCCACGAAATTAGCTTCACCTGCTGCCGATGTTGGACTCAAACTCTGATGAGGAAAGTCCTCTCTGGTCAGCGGGTGAGGCTAGACTATATACATGAGGATTTTAGTTTAGTAGCATAATCCATACATTATGTTTATAGTCTAGTATCTATGGCTATTCGTGGGTATGGTTTTATACAATTTGCAAAACGTGTTACCATATGTCTTTACACCCCCTCCAAGCGTTTTGGAAATTGTACCGCCTCCAGCTGCAGAGCAGCCAGTGCCGGGCTTACCTTGTTGGGACCAAGTCTTTTTGTGAGGAGGTCCGCCTGTTGAGTGTTAGTGCTTGTCCATTGAAGAGCTACGTTGTGTTGTTGGACAAAATCATTAACAAAGTAGAATGCTTGGGAGAGGTATTTTGTCCGTTTCTTGGAGGCGTTGTCACTGGCAATCAGAATCGCCAATTCATTGTCACAGAATATAGCCAGGCTGGGTCGCTGAAATTCGGAGAGAATATTGTATAGGTAAGCCAGCTGCTGGGTGCCGTCGGATAAGGCAATATACTCCGCTGCACAGGTGGAGAGCGCAATGAGGTTCTGCCTCCTTGAACCCCACGCCACTGGATTACCAAAGTACTTCACAACATGACCAGAAGTCAATCGTTCATGTTCTCCTCCCCAACTCGCGTCGCTCCATAGTTGCAACCCCGGCGCCCCTTTTTTGAAAACTAACTTGACGCCAGCTGTCTGTTTGAGATAACCAATAAGCCAATCAAGAGCCTCCCAATGTGACTGCGATGGTGAGCTAGTGTAGCAAGCCAGGAGATTAACTGGGTAGGACAGATCAGGCCAAGTTCCGGCTGCTAGGTACATCAGGGACCCTATAAAATGTTTGAACCTCTCTGCATCTATAGGTTCACCATTGTTTATTGTCAGGGTTGTTTCTGGAAGTGGGCCTCTCCTCGGGTGAGCCTTGCAATGGTAGTCTTTAATGATTTGGTTCGCCAGGATATGTTGGGAGAGGCAAATGGAGTCCGTGCCCTTGGTCAGGTTTATCCCCACCATCTTAGTAGTCAATGACTGCCACTTCAATTTGACTTCACGTTCCATGCCTTCTTGGAGCAGGAGGAGGAGCTTATCCAACAATGCAACTACAAAGCCGTCATCAACATGCATCCAAACAACTACAAAGTTGTCACCCTTTTGGAGAAGGTAGAGTGACGGTTCCAATTCTTGTGCCTCAAAACCAATTCTTGACATGATCCCATCAAAAATTTTCCACCAACACCAAGCAGCCTGTCTGGTCCCGTAGACAGCTTTCTTCAAGCGCATTACCAGTCCCATCCACTCTGGTCTGACTGCTGTCGGCGGTTGGGCGTACAACTCTTCTTTGAGCAGGCTGTAAAGGTAAGCAGACCTTACATTGAACAACGCCATTGGGAGGTTCAAATTGAGCCCTAGGGAGATGAGGAGCCGGAGGACATTAAGACTAGCGGTGGGTGCATAGGTTTCATGGACGTCCTCTCCCATTTGCAATTTGAAGCCCTTAACCACCAGCCTCGTTCTCCGCTCAATTAGATTTCCAACTTCATCCAGCTTGTTTGCCAGAACCCAACGCATACCTAGTACCCTCATGCCAGGGTGTGGTTTGACCGGCTCCCAGACGTTGAGCTTGTCAAACTTGTCAACTTTGTAGGTTGTCAAAGCCAACCAATCCTTTCAAAGCTCCCCTCATAGGGCCTCTGGCAGGGACTTTGGTAGGTAATGGTCGGTCTTTGCAGGCATCAATCTGATGAATTCTTGCTTGGCTTGCGCGATTTTGTAGGTTTCCTCGCGGCCCAGGTGTAATGTCAGTTGATTCAGGACAAATTCGACGCTCACTTTCTTCGGCTCAGGCTTCACAGGAAGGTGCTGGAAGTCAGGAAAAACCGCCAAAGACAAGTGTATTACTTGTTTTTCCGCCGGTGACCAAAACAACCATCCAGCCCCCACCAACGGGTATGCAAGCAACCAACAGTGTTGGCCCCTATCGTCCAGTTTTTTAGCCTGCTTCTCCTTTGGGATGTGAACAATTGCTCGCGCCCCAAATGGGAAGATGGAATTTGGGTCACACTCAACTCCAAATAAGGCCTTCAAGGGGGAAGCCCCATCTGACCTTGAGTTTGGAATCCTGTTGTGGATGTGTGTTGCCGTATGGTAAGCATAGCTCCAAAACTGATTTGACATTCTGCTCTCATTCAACATTGTCCGTGCAAAATCCCCTATGGTTCTATTGACTCTTTCTGCTTCACCATTTTTTCTTGGCTGAAAAGGCGGTACGGCCTCAAGCCGGATACCCAGGGGTTCTAGTTTGGTTTGCAGGGTGCCTATGTATTCTGTCGCGTTGTCCGAGCAAATTTTTATAGGTACTCTGCTGGTCGCATTCCGTAGGTGTTCAATCCATCCCATGATCTTCCCGGGCACTTTGCTTCTTGAATGGAGCGCAGCCCCAAAAGTGTATGTCGTAGCGTGATCTCTCAAGGTCAACCAAAACCTGGCTCCATTTAATTCCTTCTCAAACAGGCCCACAACATCCGTCACACACATTTCTAGAGGTTCTTGTCTGGGTATTCCGTAATTGGCTCCTAGCACCTTCTGGTCAATCAATTTGGACTGCGCGCAACGTTCACAGAAGAAGGACTTCCATGTCCCCCTAATCTGTTTCCCAAAATGGGATTCAAGGAACTCCTTGACAACAGGTTCAGACACATGAACTAGTTGTTTGTGCCAGGCATAGGGATCTAGGGATGGCTTTTGAGTTATGGCGCGAACAGCAAAATTGGAATTGCAACTGGGGTGGATGGTCCAACAAAAATTATGGAAAAAAGTTGGGAAGCGTTGTCCTTCAGGACTAGTAACAGAGAGATTTGTCCCCTTGTGGAACATCTTCCATCCATTGAAAACCAGCCTGCCGGTTGACAGAATCGTCCCCTTCACTCCTTTGCAGAAGTACACCTTATTCACTCGGAGGACCCCCACCAATGTCGGCATCATCAACCTGCCAATGTATCAGACAGTAGCAGAGTTGGCCGGTAAGGCCATTGTCAGATTTATTGGATGATCTAGCTCTTCAGTGATCTCAAAAAACTTTGAGCTTCCACTTACGTGCGCTGTGGAGCCCAAGTCAAGCAGGATTTGTCCTTCTGAAATTGCCTCTATGTCCAGTTGTTGGATTTGACCCCCGTGAGCAGTCGCCATTTGGGGTTGCGGAGGCGGCATGTATCTGGATCCTCTATTGGCGTGGTCCCCAGGCGGCACCGGAATCAGTCCCATCCGCACGTGGTCCCAGAAATCATTGCAATTGGCGTACCAGTGGCCCCTCTTGCCACAGTAGTGGCACAAACAGCCATATTTGCGAATGAGCGACTCCCCTGGGCAACTGCCCTTGAACTGGTGGCCTTGTCAATCAACAGTTTTGTTTGGCGCGACTCTGTGTTTTCCGGTGCCCATCTGCCCGGAGGAACATATTTTGCGTTAGGTAGATGCTTAAAGGCCTGAACAGACATTTCAACGTTGGAAGGAGGAGTCCCAACCGGCAATGCCGCTCTAGTCTTGAGTTTTTTGCCACAAGACTGTATGACAGTTGAAACTTCCGTAAATGTTGGTGGGGTCACTGAGTCGTCCAAACTCTGGCTGACGGCATATTCAAAGTTCTGTGCGTCCACGCCGGTTGGTGGAGCAGCACTGGCTTGGATCACAAGTCCGTAGAGTTCATCAAGGGAAACGTCAACACGTTTAAGGTCTGTGATGATCTTGTGCCAATTTGCAATCCACATGTTGTCAGAGCCGGACTTGTTGTTCATTGCCGTTATAAACCAATCAATTATTGCCAATTTGTAGCGGCAATCAGTTTTGCTACATTTTTTCTTTAGCAATTCAATCAGGGGTTGAGCGTCTTCCGTGCCAGAACCTTCCACTACACTGAGGAGTGTGTCGTCGATTGTATTCCTAACGAGGATCATGATCAATTCCTTGTGGTCTCTTGCTAGATGATTAAAGGCCACTGGATCTTTCATGAAGCTAGTGTCTCTACGTAGGACTCTCCTGAGTGTCCAATCAATGGCCCCCTCCCACTTGGAGTAGTTGGATCCGTCAAAAGACAAGATAGTCTTCTTTGTGTTCATAGTGTTGTGGAATGCAACGGGGTCTTCAAAAAACTTCCTTATGACTGGGTCGACATTGTCTTGGTCGGCTGGTTGTGGCACAAAGTAGGGTGGTTGGTTTCTCTCCGACAGTTTGATTCTGGATTGTAAGTTATTAATCACTTCAAGGAGTGATTCAATAGATGGTGCACTCATGTTTGGTAGATCTGGGACAAATCTCCCTTCTGTTGCCAAGTAAAGCGACAATTCTTATGATTGCTGCCGCGGTCTGATCTTGTCGGACCCGTCGCTGTCTACAAGTATGTCTTGGAAAAATTCCATCCACCTACCGGTGGACTAACAAAAACAAGCCTACCGGTGGTCAACTCAGGCCAGTCCGTAATCAGCAGCAATGGTTGGTGGTCAGCCGGCTTTTAACCTGTTATGATTTATATGTGTTAAGTGATCTTCCCAGATCACCAAAGCCACAAAATTAGCTTCAACCGCTGCCAATGTTGGACTCAAACTCTGATGATCATTACTAACCTGCCCGGATCACCAACACCACGAAATTAGCTTCACCCGCTGCCGATGTTGGACTCAAACTCTGATGAGGAAAGTCCTCTCTGGTCAGCGGGTGAGGCTAGACTATATACATGAGGATTTTAGTTTAGTAGCATAATCCATGGATTATGTTTATAGTCTAGTATCTATGGCTATTTGTGGGTATGTTTTTATACAATTTGCAAAATGCGTTACCATATGTCTTTACAGATTTCATGGGTGGAGTCAGCAAGTGACCCTACCTAATTTTGGGTAGGGAATTCATTTTTGCAATAATATTTATTATTTGCCTACTCATTCTTAGTTTAATTTTATTATTATTATTTTTATGTTATTTCTGTTACTTTTGAAGCTTGCTCTGCAATAGTAGCAAGCTGATATTCCCCCACTCCAAGATACGGCCATATCTGAAAAAAATATGGAGCATGTTGGGAAAAGATTAACTTCATGTGTGTTACAGTTCCTCTTGCTAGCTCTGTAGTTTCTGAGATGTATTGGTCCATCAGGTATGTTACTCTCTGGTAACCATTCATCTTTGTCTGAAGATTCTCCTCTTTATCTTACTAAGTATAGTCTAACAACTTTTCCTTGTACTCTCTCTTTCTTGTCTCTAAATATGCTGCGGACTTTCCCTTTTTCTTTCACAGGGTAAGGTTCTATTGGGATTATTTCTGGAGGGAGGTTGCTACCTTTTCTTGGTTGAAAGTGTTTTACTAGGCTAACAGGAAATACTGGGTTTTTTCTTGATAATTCTTCACTCAAGATTACTTCTAAAGCATTTTTTCCATGCATCTTTTTTATAAAAAATGGTCCAACAAAGGCTGGCTTCAGCTTTCTGTTACCTGCTAGATTGTTGAAGTTGGTAGTGTATGTGAAGATCTGATCTCCTATTTTAAAGTCAGGTTCCCTATGTGATTTGTCCCATATTTTTTTGTTGTATTCTACTGCTTCTTCTACACACTTTTGAGCATTATTATTTTCCAGATCTATCATCTTCTTAAAGTCAAGAGATGTTGGATGAATGGTGGCTAAGTTTTAGCTTAAGTTATTCCTAGGGAGTTTTGGACTCCATCCTCTTTCTAGTATGTAAGGGGCTTCTTTGGTAGTAGAATTTTTACTGCTGTTATAAGCCATTTCTACAGCTGGGGGTAGGCTTACCCAATCATGACAATAACCATTTGAGTTTTTGTATTCTAGACCAAAGCTACAGAACCTGCTTAAGATATCTTCTAGGTTCTGTATCATTCTTTCAGCTAATCCTTCAGTTTGGGGATGGTATGCTGTAGAAAATGCTACAGTAGTACCCAGTATATCATGTAGATTCCTGCAAAACTCAGAGGTGAATTTGGGGTCTCTTTCACTGATTATAATCTTGGGTATACCAACATCAGCTATAATCCTATTCCAAAATACTAGAGCTACATCCATAGCACTATCTTCTTTGTGGTTAGGTAAGAATTTTGCCTTCTTAGAGTATCTGTCAACTATAACCAGGACAGAGTTATATGAATGAGTACCTCCAGGGGGGAGGCTGGTGAAAAAAATCCATATTGATGATTTCCCATCTGGTTTTGGTTTCAGAGATCTTCTGTAGGAGTCCAAACCTTATCCCAGTAGTTTTATTAGATTTTTGGAAAGTCTCACAGCTAGTAACATACTGAATAGTGATTTGTTTCCAGTCTATCCACCAAGCAGTTTGTTTTACTTTCTCCAAAGTTCTTTCTTGGGATAGATGCCGTGATGAACAGTTTTCATGGAATTCCTGGAGTATATGTTGTAATTGTTCTTTGTTGCTGTCAGCTTGCTACTATTGCAGAGCAAGCTGCAAAAGTAACAAAAATAACATACAAATAATAATAATAAAATTAAACTAAGAAGGAAGAGGGGAAACTTAAATATTATTACAGAAATGGTTTCTCCACCCAAAATTAGGTAGGGTCACTCACTGACCCCACCCTTGAAATCCAACTCCTTATATTTTTAAATAATTAAGGAAAGAAAAACCATAATACTACGGCTCCATTATTGAGCTTTTTGGCCAATGAAATATTTCACACACATTGTCACGTATAGGTTTCACACCTAAAATTCAGTCATAATTGAGGTGTTGTGTATATTTTAGGAGTTATGGACGGAAATGTGTTTTGTCACAATTCCCGCCACAGCCACGGCAGCCAATTCACCCGCGCGCGGCTGAGATACAGCCTTGTCACTCCGTCGAGGTTGTGTATGCAGCCCCGGGCCTCTGACTAGTACGCAGCTGCGGGAATAGGGGTTGACAGAGTGACAGGCGGCCTGAGAGGCTCAGGTACCACGTAAACATGCTGCAACATATATGGGAATTTCCTACATATGTAATAAATGTTCCCGTGGATAGTAGACAGTCTAAACATACATAATATTATATAAAAAAACATAAATAATCCTTATACGTATTTTTTATTTAATATAATTCAAAGTACCAAGAATGTCGAAAATAAGACAATGACAACTTCTCAAAATATATTGAAATACTTTAATATACTTTTATGAGAATTACTAGACATCAATATCTTTGTCACATACTAAGAAAAACTAATGATGTAAAAATATTACATGAATTTACATGACTTATATTTTTAAGTAAATATCTTATTTAATCAACTGGAACTCGAAAATAAGGAGTAAAATCAATATTATGACTTTTAATCCAGTTATATAATACATAATGAGAACTTACCTCACATCAAGATGTCCGTAGAAATGTCTATTAATATAATTATTAAATTACTGGGAACATTTACTAAGGATAATTAATTAAATAATACATAAATAGTACAGATTAGTGTTATTCACATGTCCTAATGTCTATTATAAGGTGGAATAATTCCCATAACCTGAGGAATTAGATGCTACCCGTGCTTTAGCACCAAGAAAACATGACAGGCTACCTCTGGTTATCCTGCTAGCCTTAGTGTCCGTCCCTTTGAGCACCTGAAACCCTCAGAAGGACAATATTGGGACTCCAAAAGCTATAAATAAAGAGCTCTTTTGAGGATATTGATGGGCAGAGACCCAGTTATATTCATATTCAGACGCCGTGCCAAGGTAATCAAGTACTGATAAGAGATAAGTAAGTTATTTATGGCAATGTCTGATCAGTAATATCTGTCCTCAACCTCTTTTTCTCAATTAAAACTGCTGAACAACCTTATAACCCCAGTATACTGGTTTAACCCATCAGTACACGTCTCAAACAGATACCCAAAGGATTTAATAATATACCAGTAAGTTTTATTATCCTTTCTCTGTCGTGGTAGCTTGGCTACAAGGCCCTACCACTCCACTGTGTAATTTATATACATATTATCTTTGGGTAAAATATTCTTTAAACTAAAGAGCCCAAAGTAACCAGGACTACGTGTTTTCATACTGAAATCCCTGAAGAGCGGTGTTAAAGATCCCCAATATAATTGTGGCCCCTCTATAAATATTTAATAATCAATTTATTCATATTGATTCAAAACAATAAACAATAACCAAACCACTTAACCTTGCAATAAGCTTAATCCAGATATTCTACGGTTTTTTCTGCATTTATTAAATAATATATTTATTATTTACTCTATCAACTCTGGTAGCTAAAGGATAGCAAGCGTCTTGGAATCCAGGAGGCTGACAGTTGCTTAGTACTAATACACTGGAATGTTGGTGTCTGTAGTAAAGGAGACCATCCCAAAAGGTAAATCTTCCTGCTTTATAGGGTTTAAGTAATGAAGCAGGTAAACCATTTATCAGAGCTACTTCTGGGGATTCACATTCCATAATGGTAATCAGCAGCTTGATATGAGGGGAGTAGTTGTCCCTCACTAGGTTGAAGAAAGCAGTATCTAATTCAACTAAGTGGATCCCAATTATTGGATCATTTAATGAAAAAAGATTGATGTTCAAGATAGGAAAGATATCTTGATCCCCAGGGTTATATTCTGGATCTTTAGAGTCATTAGGCACAGCATTCCTACTTAGACTATCAGAATTCTGATGTTTAGCTCCTGCTTTATGCACTATAGTCATCTGACCTCTACACTGTTGTATAGATATTTACCACCTGAGCATATTTCTGCTGGGGGTTTTCATGTTCATGAGAGTTCTTACAACATTACAGTCCATGATCACTTGGAAAGTGGTGCCTTCTAAGTAATAGTGTAGCTTTTCTAAAGCCCATACTAGAGCCAAAAATTCCAACTGAATTGCTTCATATCTCTTTTCTGAATATTTGATCTGTCTAGATATGAAGGGTACTGGTTTCTACACTGGTCTGTCTTCTTCTATCCTTTCTTGATTTAGAGCAGCCCCTAACCCTTCCATACAGGCATCAATTTACAGTTTAAAGCGTTTTGAGTAATCTGGTTGAATGAGTAAAGGAGTAGAGGTCATAGCTATTTTGATTTCCCCATATTTTTTCAATATCTCATGAGTCATTTCAAATAGAGTGTTATTGTTGCATATTTTTTACAGACTTATAGTTAGCATAGCAAACTTTGGTATGTACTGTCTGTAGTAACTTCAAAAACTGATGAAAGATTGTAACTCTGTTTTTTTTTGAGGCATGGTTCTATTGATGACGGCAGCTATCTTATTTTGATCAGCAGCTAGAGTTAGACCAGAGACTATGTGCCCTAGGGCTTTCAATTCTCCATAGCCAAAGTTGCATTTCTTCATGGATAATTTTAATCCTTCTCTGGAAATAGTTTGGAGTACTAATCTTCTATGGTTTATATGAGTATCCCAATCATCAGAGTATATGATAACATCATCTATATATACCATCATCCATCCTTGTCTGATTTATGTACCTAGAACTGTATTCATTGTTCTCTGGAAGTGTGATGGGGCATTCTTTATACCAAAGGGCATCCTAAGATATTCATATATTCCCAAATGGCAGATGATTATCATAAACTTGCTTCTTTCAGGGCTTATAGGTATCAGGTGGAAACCTTTAAGCATATCCATAGTAGTGATATAATTGGCCTTGGACAAGTTAGGTAGAGCATGATCAATCTGGGGTATAGGATAATAATCTGCCTGAGTATAATTATTGAGCATTCTGAAGTCTCCTACAATTCTAGACTTGTCAGTATTCCAAGCTATGATTACAGGTGTGGTCACATCTACCTGCTCATTGTGCCCTACTTTCCTTAATACTTGTAAGTCTATCACTTCTTGGATATGTTACTCAAGAGCTATTCTAAACCTAGGACTAGAGGGATAGGCTGGTCTTCTTAAGTTTGGAGGATGAGTAGTCTTGATATTCAATGTTAATACCATATAATGTCCTTTGATATCACCAATAGGATTATCTTTAGTGCAAAAAGCATTGTGGTTCTCAAAGCAGACTATCAATGTATCTTTTTTGTGTTCCTCAGAAAGCTTCATATTCAGAGCCGCTTGAGAGAAGTATTCTTGATTAAAGTCTTCTAAATGCTTTTGATAAGTAGAAGAGGGGAAGCTAGAGTAAATGGTCCATATCTTGAACTTTTTGTCCCAATTACCACCCACTGTAAAGTATCTCCCTTTAATCTGGAACAGATCTATACCATATACACATAAGGCATCATTACCTATTATTGGTTAGTCACATAGTCCGTTGAGCAATACCACAAATTCCACTTGTATTCTCAAAGATCCTGTAGTATGGGGTAGTATTATAGGAGCAGTCCATACTCCAATAGCATTCATGGTAGGATTTCAAGAGCTGAAATTGGCTTTTGGGACGGGCAGAAGGTGTTATTTGCAATTGGGATCCCATTTTTTTAAGAATTCAGCACAGAAACATGAGCAGAAAGCTCCACTATCCAGGAATAACCTTATAGGTCTGTCTTTATAAAATCCTGTTGCATAGCAAGTTTGACCAGTGGTATAACTTTTAATACTCATAGGTTTAACTGTTAATGGTTTAACATCCGTGATATTTCTAGGAATTATTTTAGGATCTCATTTTTGGGGCAAACTAGAATCCCAATGGATGTTATCGATTTCTATAGAAGTGTCTATATCTCCTTTTATAAAATTAACAGGGTTGGTCAGGATCAATTCACATTCAGAAAGGGATCCTTCAGTATCAGCTATATCTTCATAGTTCTGATTCCCTTCAGCCTCCTGCACTCCTTCCAAGACTGCTATCTTCCTTTTTGGTAATGGAAATTCTCTCCTTTTCTTTTTGGTAATGGGTGTCTTGTCTCATATGCCCTGTCTTGTTACAATCCCAACAAGTTCCAGGCATCCTCTCTTTGTCCCTATTCTGATTGGGTTTCTTATCCTGCATCTTACACTATGGTTAAGATTTCCAGGACACAAGTTGAGGAGTCTTTCATTTACTTCCTCTTTATCAGCATCTGGATAGAAGCAATCTAGTCTTTTCTTCTGTTCCGAGCACCATTTAAGAGGCTTATCCTTGGAGGGGTCAAATGGGGAATTTTCTAAATTCTTCATCTTTTTTTTTCCACATTCTAGAACAAAATTGTTCTTTAATTAGAAGTTTCCAATAATTCCATGGTAAGGGTCCTAATTCTTTTCTTTTACTGATAAACCAGTCTAAAGATACTCCTTCAAATAGTCTGGGCAGCCTGACTACAGCTATAGCTTCTGGTAAGTCATTAGAGTTAATAGTATAGTCAATAAATTTAATGAAATTTATATGATTGTATTCTCCTTCACCAGAGAACTTGCGCCATTCAGAAATAGGGGGTAACAGTTTGAGGGCTTGCTCCATCTCAGATGTAGGACTAGGCCTGAAGTTTTCACTCCTATGCATTCCTAGTAAGGGTGGTGCATAAGGAGTAGTTGTTTTTCTGGGAGGTTTTGATTCCTCTGTGGTACTCCCCAAGGGGTTGGTCAGAGGGACTTTCAAGTCTCTAAGATCATTCTTGATCAGATTAAGTTGCAGGTCCACTTTATTATCAAGAAGATCTAATTTCTCACTAAGGGATAGCATGGAGCTGTTAGTGGTGGTTACCAATTCTTCTTTTAAAGGTTGGAAAGAAATCATAAAATCTCCTTGGATACCTGATAACATATTTTGAATTTTTTGAGTCTGTCTGATTCTACCTTGATTAATTGTCTCCAATAATTGATCTGTGTGTTCTTTGATATCTTCCATTCTTACTTTTTTTGTTTTGTTATTAATCAATTTGGCTACTACTGAGGTCAATTTATCCATCTGGGTATAAACACCATCCCAATTTCCACAAACAATCTTTAAATTATGACCCATATCATGAGAAAAGGAAGTAATTACATCAGAGGTTGGTTTGGGTTCAGAATTAGAGGCTAATTGTTGTAAACATTTTTGCATTTTTGAGCTAAGGATATTATCTGATCCCAATCCTTCTTTCCCTTTGGCTTTGGATGGGAAGAATATCTCTTCTTTCCTGATCCTTTGCATTTCACTTGGGCTAATTGATCCCATGGATTCCACTTTCCTCTGTAGGATTCTACCTCTTTCTTTGGAATCATTTTCTGAAGAGCTATCTGGGTAGCTTTTGCCTGGGAGATTATCTTTTTCATAGATACATTTCCTCTTTGGCTTGGGCTTCTTTGATCTCTTCCCAATAATTCACATTCTCTCTAAATAAGTCTTTGATCCTGGCTTCCTTGGCCAGATTCTGCGGGGGTGGCTGCAGGGAATCTTCTTGTAATGGAGGTTGGCTTAATTATACTAACTCCTCCAGCTCTAGGCTGGGGGAGGGCAGAAGTACTTGGGGATTTTTTTGTCCATCAACATTTGATTCACGGGTTCTAGTCCCTCATGGTTGTCAGTATTGGTGGCCACAGGGTTCCTGGGGGCACCTGGCAAAGATCTATAGGAGGGAATTCTCCCTGAGGCTCTTGTGTTATGTCTATTCATATGTGAATAAAATGTTTATAATTATTTTTCTTTCTACAGAAAAAATCCCTAAAAATAAGTTTTATTTAAAACTCACTCAAGTTGATATTCAAAGGTACAAAGACTTTATTGTGATTAAATTGGTCCTTAGTAGGTAATCCTACGGGGTCTTGGTGTGTTCCAATGAGGCCTTCACCCATCCAATCAATATTTTCAGGGCGTCCAGAGATATCTGGGACTTCTTAATCCAATAAATCAGTTTCAGTGGTGTTGGTTCCTGATATAGGAGGGTTCACTGATGTTAAAATGTTATTTTAATGGTCAATCAAAGATATTAATATTATTTAAATAAATAATATGGTAATACAAGTGGTATACTTACTTTTATATTTCAAAAAGTAATTTATACGGTATTTGTTCCAAGCTTTACTTTTCCTCAATAGGGCCTGGAAGTTGATAAAACTCTCAAGATCTTCTTGTTGCAGGATTTTATCTAAGTGTTTACCTGCAGAAGAGATATTAGGTTGCTCAGCCTGAGTTAAAGCTTCCCAATCAGTAGGTTTATAATTTTTAATTTATTCTTCTTTTCTTATCTTGAAAAGATTTAAATAATAGATTATTAATTCTGAATTGGTTTTAAAATCCACTTCAAAAGATTTTAATGATGAATCAAAGTTAAAAAGTCAGATACATTTATCTTTGATTTAATTTTTTGTGAAATGTCTGGTCCAAGGTATTAAATATAATAGAATGGAATATTTCCAGGCCAGACCCCAATTGTCAGCCTCCTGGATGCCAGGACCCTTGCTATCATTTAGCTATCAGAGGTGATAGAATGAATAATTAATATATTATTTAATAAATGCAGAAAAAATCCGTAAAATATTTGGATTAAGCTTATTGCAAGGTTAAGTGGTTTGGTTATGGTTTATTGTTTTAAATAAATATAGATAAATTGATTCTTAAATATTTTTATAGAGGGGCCACAATTATTTTGGGGATCTTTAACACCTCCCTTTGGGGAATTCAGTGTTAAAACACGTAGTTCTGGTTCCTTTGGGCTCTTTAGTTTAAAGGATATTTTGCCCAAAAATAATATGTATATAAAATACACAGTTGAGTGGCAGGGCTTTGTAGCCAAGCTTCCACGACAGATAAAGGATAATGAAACTCACTTTTATATTATTAAATTCTTTGCATATCTGTTTGGGACGTGCACTGATGGTTTGAACCTGTATCCTGGGGTTATAAGGTTGTTCAGTCGTTTAAATTAATAAAAAGAGGTTGAGGACCCATATTATTGATCAGACTAAGCCATAAATCACTTACTTAACTCTTATAAGTATTTGATTACCTTGGCATGGTGTCTGCATATCAATATAACTGGGTCTCTGGGTATCAATATCCTCAAAAGAGCTGTCTATTTATAGCTTTTGGAGGCCCAATGTTGTCCTTCTGGGGGGTACAGGGGCTTAAAGCAAAGGAAACTGAGGCTAGCAGGGTAACCAGTGGTATCCTGTCACGTGGTATTGGTGCTGTAACACAAGTAGCATCTAATTCCACAGGGTATGGGATTTATTCTACTTTATAATTGATATTTGGACGTGTGAATAACACTAATCTGTCCTTTTTTATTTATGATTGAATTAATTATCCTTAGTTAATGTTTGCAGTAAGTTAATAATTATTTTAATAGACATTCCTATGGACATTCTGATTCCATGTGAGTTCTCATTATGCATTTAATAATTGGAGTAAACTCATGATATTGATTTTACTCCTTATTTTCACATTTCAGTTAATTTACTAAACAAATTACTTAAAAAGATAAGTCATGGGTATTCATGTAATATTTTTACATCATTAGTTTTCTTATTATGTCATAAAAATATTGGTGTCTAGAAATTATCATAATAGTATATTAAAGTATTTTAATATATTTTTAAAAGTTGTCATTGTCTTTTTTTAGACATTCTTGGTACTTTGAATTATATTTGATAAAAAATACATATAAAGGTTATTTAAGTATTTTTATATAATTTTATGAACTTTTTGACTATCTAATATCCATGGGAACATTTATTAAATATGTAGAATGCTTCTGTGTGGGTTGTAGCATGTTTAAGCGGTACCTAGGTTTCTCAGGCCGCCTGTCACTTTGTGAACCTGTAGTCCCGCAGCTGCATACTTTTCAGAGGCCCAGGGCTGCATACACCATTTGACGGAGTGACCAAGCTGTATCTCAGCCGTGCATGGGTGCATTAGCTGCCGCGGCTACGTGCAGGGATTGTGACAGAACACATTTCCATCCGTAACTCCTAAAATATACCCAACACCTCAATTCTGACTGAATTTGAGGTGTGAAACCTATACGTGACAATACGGGCGAAATGTTTAATTGGTCAAAAATTTCAATAGTGGTGCCGTGGTATTTTGGTTGTTCTTTCCTTAATTACTTAAAAATATAAGTAGTTGGATTTCAAGGGTGATGTCAGTGAGTGACCCTACCTAATTTTGGGTGGAAAATCCATTTTTGCAATAACATTTATGGGTTTCCTACTCCTTCTTAGGTTAATTTTTATTATTTATATTTTTATGTTATTTCTGTTACTTTTGCGGCTTGCTCTGCAATAGTAGCAAGCTGACATTTAAATTAAAGGTTCCAAAGTAACCAGGCCTGCGTGTTTTCATACTGAATTCCCTGAAAAGAGGTTTTGAAGATCCCCAATATAATTTTGGCCCCTCTATTAAAATATTTAATAATCAATTTATTTATATTGATTTATAACAATAAAAGATATCCAAACCAATCAACCTTGCCATAAGCTTTATCCAAATATTTTACTTATTTTTCTGCATTAATTGAATAATATATTTATTATTTATTCTATCACCTCTGGTTGATAAAGGATAGCAAGGATCTTGGCATGAAGGAGGCTGACAAACACTATCTGAGGCAACATGGTTGTTGAAAATACTTGAAAAAACAAGCCAAATTATTGTTCAGAGTTCAATAGAACAAGGCAGTTTTAAGTATCTATGCCCAAAATCTAATAACTCTGTTCATCAGAAGAAGATTAGGAAAGATAACCTCAATACCAACCAAGCTCCAGGTTCTCAATGAAACTTCCCAACTCTTGGCAATCCATTCCTTGAAGGGTACCAGATAACTGTGGGTAGATGTACAAAACAAAACAATTTGTTCTATGAAGCTCTAGAAGCAAAGAAGTAACAAATTCAACCAAGAATGACCCAACACTTTTCAAGGGACTCAAAAATAGTGTGGAGGAATTCAACTTTCAGGAAATAAAGGGAGGTTCAACACTTCAGTTCTCAAGCTTAAAGAGACCTCTCAGTCAAATGTGACTGGTTCTGGAATGACAATCAAATGAATGATCTAGACTTAAGTGGTTGGAGAAACGGATCAAGGGATTAGCCCAAAAAAATTAAGAATTCAACCCAATGAATTCTTCTTCAACCAGCAAGGCTATTGGTTGGTGATAAGGATCAGGTCACAGAGGACGGATCAAAGGATTTTAGTATGGAGGCTCAAAGGATCAAGGGGCAATCAACAGATATACCCAGGATGAGGATGCTCAGAAAGGGGAAGGGAACAACAGATTGATTACTTAGACAATAATGATGATTCAATTATTGATGACAATATGGATGATGATGGGGAAAAAAGGCAGGGGAAGGCCCCTTTTTTTATGGGAAAGAGACCCTGTTGACTATTTACAATTTTTACTACAAATTAGTGCGGAATTTATTTTTTTGAAATGTTTCAGGACAAGTGAAAAAGATGAAAGGGGAGACCCGCCCATGTCACAGATGACGTCAGGAAGTGGATGGACACCCGTGAGTTGACAGATGGGCGGTAGCAGGGGAGGATGAGCATCTGCAAAAGCGGTTGCAGGGCTGCAACAGCGGTTGCAGATGATTGATTGCAACCACATTTGTGGAAGTGGATGGGTTGATGAGGATGAGGGAATGATTGAAAGGGTTTCTGGAGGTTTGCGGATGAGAAAATCTATGACAAATTTCTTAGACTTTTGATTTTCCAAGCTTTTTGAGACCTGGGATAAGACCTGGAGCTTGTTGAAGACTTGAGCAATAGTCTGTTGGATCAAAAATTGGAGAGGGAAAAGATGAGGATGAGAGTGGTGATGATGGTTCAATCAAAGTGATGAATGATGATGATTTAATTGATGTTCTTCTACATTGAGCTTAGATTTCCTTGCAATTTTCTCCTCTTCCTGTTTCATTGTTGTAATTTTCATCATCTTTGATCTCCTCCAAGGTTGACTCGCAAGTCTTGAGTGATTTCTCCAGGGTTGGTATTCAAAGCAAGCAGGGGGAGAGAGGAACAAACAAAGAAACAGGAAACAGGAGAAACAAAGATTTGGAGGATGTGATGGAGGGAGGCAGAGGGAGAAGCATGGAGGAGGATGGGGATTGGGTGCAAGGATATGAGCAATTTGTGTGCTGCTTGGCCAGAAAGATTTCTTGCAAAGTGCTACAAGGGGAGTTGAACCAATGATCTGGGGATCTGGAGCGCCCTGGAGAGGCCTTCCTAGACCACTAGGACAGGGAGCAGCTGGGAGGACCAAAAGAGTAAGATTACCCATAGCAAATACCCTTTTTTTTGATGAGATAAAAACTAATTTTATTTAAACATTTTTCCCTTTTATTAAGGTTTACCAAATTGGTAACACACCGCAGCAGCTGAAATGTTTGTACGTGGCTGAGTAGCAGCACTTACAACATTTCTAAGAAACCTGACAGGCGGCTGTGAAGTACCATGCACCTGGCTAGTACGCAGATTTGGGACAGACTGGCTTGACACATTTTTGACAGCATAAGAATTGAATTACCGCCTAGACATTCTAATACTTGGACGGGGACATGCTACATATGTAATCAATGTCCCCTTGAGTAGAAAATATTTAAAAATACATAAATGAGTAGGAAATTACTTAAAAAAATATTTTACATATTTTTACAAAATATATTAAGTAAAAATTGAAATTTCAAAAATAAATAAAAAAAGATTGAAAGATCTTAAAACCTAGCTTAAAGTGATATATATGACAACTTTAAGATATAAAAACATCATTGACATTTCAGGGAAACTGAATATTTCAACAAAATACATACTCTCTCAAAGGATATATTTTTCATCAATTATTTTAAGTAAATAGTCAAAATTTCAAAAATAAGGCCCAAACGCATTACACTGCTCTTGTTCCCATCTACTAGTATATAATTAGAACTGATATCACATCAAACCATTCACAGAAAGGTTTTCTATGAAAAAATACTAAAACATCTGTGAATATCCCCTAAGAAAAGTAATAAAAGAAAGTACATGTGGATAAATAAGGTGTTTATCACATGCCAATCACTCAATTAACAGTACAATAATTTTCTTACCCTGTAAAATTAGATGCTAACTGTACTATATCACCAAGAACACATTTAGGCAAATACTGGTTGCCCTGCCAGCCTTATTACCCGCCCCTTTTGCCCCTATAGCCCTCAAAAGGACAGTAGTGGGACCCAAGACAATTTAAATAGAGGACCCACATTGAGGTTATTGATACACCAGACCCAGTTATATATACATCCAGAAACTGTGCCAAATTGATCAAATATGTATAAGAGATAATTAATTATTTATGGATTTATTCTGATTAATATGATCCATTCCAACCCTTTTTTATTGATTTATGCTTCTGAAAGACCTCTAAACCCCAGATACAGGTTTGAAATTATCAAATTTTCTGAATTAACCAGGTTTACTGATTAAAAATTGCATTCCCTGAAGACAAAGGGTTGAAGATCCCCAATATACCATTGTGGCCCTCTTTTTATTTATTTATTAATCATTTTATTAATATTAACCCTCAATAACCAAACCATTTCACCTTGCATTTGCTTTATCCATATATTTACAGATTATTGCTGCATCTTTTTGAATAATATATTTATTCTTTATCTTATTACCTCTGGTAGCTATAAGGTAGAAAGGACCTTGGCATCCAGGAGGCTGACACTTGGGGTTCTGGCCCAGAAATATCCCATTTTATTATATTTCATAACTGATATATCTTGGAACAGACATTTCACGTGAAATAATTAAAGATTTAACTTTTCTGAAATATCAAACATGATTTATTGTTAATTACTTTTGCAGTGGGCTTGAAAACCAATGCAGAATTAATATTGTAATATTTAAATATTTCAAAATTAAGAAAAGAAGAATATATTAATAAAAACAAACCTCCAGGTTCAGAGGCTTTAACTCCAGCTGAACAACTTGAAATCTCCCTGAACCATGAACAGCTAGATAAAATCCTTGAAAAAGAAGACCTTGGAAAGCAAATTAACTTCCAAGATTTACAAATACAACACCAAGCTTGGAAAAAGTACCGCAGGAATCTTTACTTCAAAAATAAAAGTAAGTATAAACTCCAGAAAATTATTTCATATTAAAAATAATATTAATATAAATTATTAACAAGTGAAATTATCTCTTTGACCATCAGTGAGCGCTTCCAACTAAGAAGTTACTGCCCCTGAAGTTGATCTTTTAGATCAAGAATTTCCAGACATTTCTGGACAACCTGAGATTATTGATTTTAATCAAGAGGACCTCATTGGGAAGCACCAAGACCCTGTTTTATTACCTGCCAAAGATAAATTAAACCTTCAGCAAATTCTTATTCCCTTTGACTATAAACTTAATTAAATTAAAATAGTTTAATAGTATGGATTTTTCTTTTCCAAAAAAAAATACTTATATATATTTTAATATGATCAAATGCCACACAAGGGCCCCAGGAAAAGTTAACTCCTATGAATCATTTCCAGGAGCCTCCAGTGACTGTGAGGCCGCCCATAATGAAAACCATGAGGGTTTTAGAGCCCATGAGTCAGATTTTTCTGGAGAAAGGCCAGAGCCAAGTACTGCTTCCCTCTGCCAACCTAGTTCTGGAGAAAATGGTAGAAAAAAAACCCTCCCAGTTGCAAGAAGATTCTCCACAGAAGAATCTGTTCAAGTAATTCAAGATCAAAGACTTATTCAAAGAAAATGTGAAACTCTTCAAAGAATTCAAAGAGGCCCAGTCCAAGAAGGAATTAGTCTCCATGAGAAAATTGATATCCCAAGCAAAGGCTTCCCAGAAAGCTCTTCAGAAGATGATCCCCACAAAAGAGGTGGAATCCTACGTACAAAAATTGAATCCATGGAATCAATTAGCCAAATTGAATGGCAAAGGATCAGGAAAGAAGAGATCCTCTTCCCATCCAAATCACAAGGGAAAGAAAGATTGGGATCAGATAATATCATTATCTCAAAAGTGGAAAAAGTGTACCACAATTAGATGCTAATCCTGTACCAAGTGTCCTGTCTTAAACAGAACCAGAGGTAAATTAATTATTTTTCCAACAATATATGCCATTATTTAAAAATTGTTGGTGGTGATCTGGATAGTATTTATACCCAATTGGATAAATTATCCTCAGTAGTGGCCAAACTAATTATTAACCAATCAAACACAGTGGAGATAGCTGATTGTAGAAACAGAAAGATCAATCATTGGAAACTATTAGTCAAGGTAAAGCTAGTCAAACTCAAACAATCAAGAATGTGTTCTCAAATATCCAAGAAGATTTTATTATTTCCATTCAAACATTGAAAGAAGAACTACAAAATACTAGTATTAATTATATTTTTCCCCTTAGTTAAAAATTTTATCTTCTTAATAATAAAGTGGAACTGCAACTTGGTTTGTTCAAAAATCATCTTAGGGACTCAGAAGTCCGTCTGAAAAACCCCTTGGGGAGTGCCACAGAGGACCCACAGCCTCTCATACAAACTACTACTCCTTATGTACTTCCCTTAACAGGAATGCAAAGAAGTGACACTTTCAGGCCTAGTCCTACTCAAGAAATGAAACAAGCTCTCAAAAGCTAACCCCCCATCTCTGAATGGCCTAAGTTCTCCAGAGAGTGAGAATATAAACATATCAATTTTATCAAATTTATTTTTTACACTATAAACTCTTATGACTTACCACAGGCTATAGATGTAGTCAGACTACCTAGGCTCTTTGAAGTAGTAGCTCTAGATTGGATTATCAGTAAGCGAGAAGAAGTAGGATCCTTGCCATGTAATTCTTGGAAACTCTGAATGAAAGGAAAATTTGGTTTGAGAATGTGGAAAAGAAAAATGATGAATTTTGAAACTTTGTTATTGGACCCCTCTAAATGTAAACCTCACAAATGATGTCTGGAAAAAAAGAAGAGCCTAGGTTTTGTTTATCAAGATGCTGACAAGGAAGAGGTTAATTAAAGGCTTCTTAACCTGTGTCCTGGTCATCTTAATCATGGTTTAAGATGCAGAAAAGTATGGCTGCTGACTTACCAACACTGATCACCATGTTAGTAAATGTTATAGATGTGAATGTTTTAGACAAAAAGGCCCCCTCCAAACCTAGAGAAAGCATTAAAACTAAAAAAAAACATGGAAAAACCCCCTGAAATAATATCCCCTCAAAATAAGTTGCCTACTGAATAGAATGATAACAACAGAGTACCTGGAAGTTGTTGGAACTGTAACAAGACTGGGCACATGAGACAATACTGCCATTTACCCAAAGGAAAAATAGCAGTCATGGAAGGAGAACCAGAGAATGAAGGGAACTTGACTTATGAAAAAAAATACTGAAGCTGAAGGATCACTATCAGGGTGTGAAATGGTCATTACCAATCCTATAAGTATAATAGAAGGGGATATAGGAATTTCTGTAGAGGTCAATAAAATTCATTGTGACTCCAGTTTACCTTAAAAGTGGGATCCTTCTATAATTTGTAGACATATCACTGAAGCCAAAACCTTTAAAGTAAAAACCATGAGTGGAAAAGGTCATACTACTGGAAAGTCCTGCTATGCAACAGGATTATATAAAGAGAAACCAATAAGAAAATTACTTGATAGTGGGGATTTTTGTTCCTGTGTTTTTACTGAATTCTGAAAAAAATGTGACCCCACTTGGAAAAAAAACCTATCACCCATTTTGGTGACCAATCCAGAACACCCCAGAAGAAAGGAATTTTTTTCATAAATTTTTTGATATTTTCTTTCTTCCAACTTTCAACAAAAAAAAAACTATTCTCTGTGTTACTATTGCATACCTTTGATTTTGTGTTTTCCCAACTTCTCCAATTCCTAGCGGTCTAGGAGGGGCTCTCAAGGGTGTTCAAATCACCAGATCTTTGGTTTAACTTGTTCTTGTTGTCCTTGTGGCCCAGATTTTTGGCCAAGCGCACACAATCATCACCATTGTTTATCATCAAATTTTTGTCTATCAACATACCTGCCAAAATGACGGCGGTGAAGAGTAGATGTCAATCAGTCATTCAAACAACAATCCTCCCCTCTTTCATCTTGTCAATTGCCAAAACCCCCAAAAACGTTTGAATCCCCATCCTCATCACCCTTGGTTTGCTTGCCTGATGGATTAGCAAACTGTTGTTTGCGGCTGTTGGTGCCAACAAGTCATCATGATCCCTTTCTCATAACCTAATCAGACCATCCCCAAGCTTCCTTCATTGACTTTTTCTTTCAAAATCCTTTTTTGAGGGTTCTCACTGTCATCAAATTACCCTTTTCCCGCTGTGGCCACCACACATCTGCAAAGCGGTGGAGGTTCATCCGTTGCCTGCTGTCAACCGTGAAGCTGACTGGTCTCCTTCCTTTCATCCTTTTTTTCATATGTCCCAATTAATTTGTTTTTATTTTTTGTTTTTTCATTAATTTTTTCCCTCATCCATCTATCATTGTCAAAAAAAAAAGAAAAGAAAAAAATTCTGCTTTCATTTGTAGTCATCTTGTGTAAGTAGTCTACAGGGCCTTTTTCCCATAAAAGGAGGGGCTATCCCTGTCCATTTTCACAATAATCTATCTACCCATGATCAATGAATCCATCATCTAAGTAGATCAACAAATCCATGGGGCTTTTCCTCTTTATCAGAGCAATTTATCATATTGATCCGGGTATATCTCTGATTTCCCCTTGATCATTGAGGCTGAATACTCAAACCTTTGATCCTTCCTCTGTGACCTTATCCTTTATCACCAACAAATAGCCTTTCTGGTTGAAGAAGAACTCATTTGATTGTATTCTTGAGTGTGTTATAAAACTCCTCAATCACTGTTTTTGACCATACTGGTCTTGAGCATTCTTGATTGCCTTTATGGATCCAGGCACGTTTGACTGAGACATTTTTTTAAGCTTGAAACCTGGAGTGTCAAACCTCCCTCTATTTCTTTTAAGTTGAATTCCACCATTCTACTCTTGATTCCCTTGCGAAGTGTTGGGTTATTTTTGTTTGAATCTGCTATTGCTTTGCTTCTAAAGCTTCATTAAAAAAATTCCTTTGTTTTTAAAGTCACCCACAGTTATCTGGTACACTTAGAGGGCTTTATTTCCAAGAGTTGGGAAGGTTCATTTAGAATCTGGAGGTTGGTTTGGATTGAGTTGATCTTTCTTAATCTTCTGCTGAAGACTAGAGGTATTAGCTTGTTGACATTGTTACTGAAAACTGCCTTGTTCTATTGATCTCTGAACAAAACTTTAATTTATTTTTTTCAAGTCTTTTCCCACACCATCTTGCCTCAGATAGTGTTTTCTCATTGCTACCAATTACTATCAAACTTTTCTCTTACCATTGATTCCTTATTTACAAGGTTCTAGATCTTGATCCGAGTTACATTTAAATGGTTTTGTAACACTCAGGAGGGCAGCCTAAAAAGCACCTTTCCCCTCCACAGAACTGCCTGCATCCAGCACTTTTTTCAATCTTACATTTGGTCCCGCGGGCCGGGATCAAACCTGCAACCTTGGGATTTACAGTCCCAATACTTTTTGAATCAACTTAAAATCCAATCCTTTTTCTCTTTTCTCTTTTCTTTTCTTTTCTTTCCTCTCAAGATCTTATCCGTGGTGGCAAATTATCTCAGAAGTAAGTCCTCCAAATTGTGCACCACCTGGGAAAGATTCTTGTTTTTTTTCATGAAAAACTAATCTTGCCACACTTGTGAGCCTCTTTGGGATTCTGTGCTTTGGATCCTCTAGGAAATCTTTTTATTCAAAATTGCATCTACTGGTACTCCCACCACCTCTGTTCAACCTAGGATGGTCAATATCAAACCTCAGAACAACAAATTAGGGTTCAACAGGGTAAAAGTTGAAGGTTTCTTGGACTCTTAAAAAATGGTTGCTGAAGTGGATGGGGCAAGCAAATACAATATTGCCTTCCAGTTACATATTTTTATCTTCTCTGATGAATTCATGGAAGTCATTGAGCATTTTGAAGGATTTGAATCCCACAACTGGATGCTTCTCAGGGAAGCAATGTTGGCATATTGGGGGAAAATAGATGTAGCTTGGTTTACTTTTCAGGACCTGGATGATCTTGTCTCTCAGTGGATCTCAAATGGTGGTGTCTCCTCAGCCTCTGATTATGAGTCTATTAGAAATTCATGGGATCCAATCCATGATTATCTTATCCAAAAAGATCACATCAATATGGTGGACAAATTTTGAGGGCAATTTTTCCAATTTTTTTTGGCCAGGGCTTCAGGAAGGGATTAGGGGCAAATTGTTCAATTCTGGAGCAATAATGACCTCAAGTGATAATCAATTAAAGCTCCCTGTTTTCCGTTTCCTTAGAAGTACTTTGGAAGCAGTCATAAAAGGTCAAACTGCTTTAACTTTTGAAAATCCCAGAACCACTGAACCAGTCCTTGCTCCTTCTTTCAAAGACTCAAAAAAATTATAAACAAGATGGCAGCCAATTGCAGGCCTAAAGCAAAACCTCAGTCAAACCTGAAAGTTTCTACTATAGAAGAAATCAACAAAATGCTCCAAGCCTTTGAGAAAAAAATAGATCAAAAAATTTCATCTCTTGCTACTCCTAAACCCTCCAAATCAGTTCCCAAATCCACTCTGGTCTGCTACTACTGTCATAGGGAAGGTAATGGAACTGGTTGATGCCCTGAGCTTCAGAAGGATAAAGAGGAAAAGTTGGTGGAACAGAAGGGGAACAAATCCTTTCTTCCTAATGTTCCTTTTATCCCTTTTTATTCATCCTTCCCTATCCATCATGTGATGGCCGTTTATCAGCCACCACCTCCTATGAAGAAATATTTGGCTTCTTTCAATTCCCAGTCTTCTTGTGGTACCCTTCAACCCTGGTATCCTCCAGTATTGTTGGAGCTTACCAATCTGATCCAGCTAGGAAACAACATGAGGAACCCAAACCTCATAATGCTCCTCCCTTGCCTTATTCAATCCTTTGAAAACCCACTAAACGTCAATCCTCACGTGAGACTCCTTCCTCTGATGTAGAAGACATGAAGATGGAAAAGGAGCCACTCAAGGAAAGGTTTCAAGATCATTCTGATCCTCCTCCTTCATCTAAATAGCCTCAACCTTCTGATCCCATCTTAGTTCCTGCTTCACCTGAACTTCCTCCCTCCACCCAGCCCAAAGTTTGGTTTGAGAGGGGAATCTCAAAGGATCACCCCAATTCTGTGGAAGGGTTATTAAAGAAAATTTCTGACCTTAAAATTCCTGATCTATCTGTGGCTGAATTACTTTTGATCTCTCCATGTGTTTCTGAAGGAATGAATAAATGGTTCTCTCATCAACGTGTACAGATTGGCCCTGGAAAATTAAAGATCTCCTCTGGCACTTTGATGGAGGACTCTGGAGGAACAGATACCTCCTCATATTTAAATCTTTACTCCTTTTCACTTGGTTTTTTTCCTTGTTATCTTGGTGACTCAGCTAAACATTTTTTCACTCCTTGTTGACTGAGGTCCTCAGCTCAACTTAATTTTGGATGCTATGGCCTGAAAACTGAAGCTTAGTCCTAGGGTCAGCTTCAATTCTGCCCTTTATGGGATAGAGAATTGACCTTGTAAATTGGTTGGTATTGCTAAAGATGTCCCAGTTAGAGTTGGTTGAAATATTTTTGGAACATTTCACTTCTGGATGACTTTTTTGGAAGGCCCTATGATGTTGGGTTGACCATTCTTAATGGGATTTGGTGCTACCCTGATGTTTTCTGATCAATTGGGGGAGAGAATTTTTCTCCCTGGTGCTGATGGTAGAAAAGTTTAAGTTGCTCTCTGTTCTTTTGCTTCTGGTTGTTTGGAAAGAGATTTCCCTGGTCATACTCCTAAATTAAATTTTAAGGGGAAGAAGAATTTTAATTCCGATTCCTCTCATTTTTATTGGAATGGTTGATCCTATTGATATTTGTAGTTCTTCTCAGCCTTGGAATCAAACTCAAGTGTCAATTCTCATTCCGGGGGCTTATATCTTTTTCTCATTATTTTATTCTGATCTGGAAATTACTAAAAAGCAAAAACCTGTTAAAATGGAAAATCCCAAAAATATTTATTCTCCCTCTTTATTTTTTGTGTATTCTTTTCCTTTTAATCTTATTTCTGATCAATCTCCTCTCATCAATGGTTAAAATCTCTGCAATGAGTATAAACTAGATTCTGATCCCAATTTTATTCTTGATGTTTTTGGTATGGAAGCATATGGGCTTCAGTGGAGGCAATTTGGGGTAGAAGTAATTCCTCCCAATTTGCACTGCTAGGGCAATCTTCTAACATTTTTTTCAAAACCCTACCTAGTGCCACACATGTGAGCAAAGTATTATATCCTGGTTCTCCCTTTATGGAAAAGGCACCCTTTGAGGATATTTACAAACATTGGACATGGAAGATGTTTGAAATTTTCCTCAGTTTCAGTAATCAAGTCTCACTGGTCAATTCTTGGAGGAAAAAAGAGCTTATTTATTTTGCTACCAAGTATAAACCATTTTCAAAAAAGGTCCAAACAGTCAACCAGCCTATGCCTCTCAACCTCAATCATCCTCTCAAGAATCCTCCCTTATCTTTTGATCCTTACTGTGGATTATATCAATCTCTTACTGGTCCCTTTGTGCCTAATGGTCATGTAACTGAAGAAAGTTTGAAAGTGGTCAACTTTGTTCCAGATGGACGGCTTCTTCCTGATGAGTTGAACTTGATCAAACATTTCTTATTTGAAAGGGAAAAATCTATTTCTTTTTGTGAAAAGGAGGGAGGTCTCTTGAAATAATTCTATGGCCTCCCTTACATCATCCCTGTAGTTGAACATGATCCTTTTCAAAAGAAAAAAATCCCAATCCCTGCTGCAAAGGTTGACAAATTTATCAAGTTGATCTGTGAAAAAGTTTTCACTGGTCTATATGAACAGTCAAACTCCAGTTATTCCAGCCCTGTCTTCTGCGTACTCAAAAGTAATGGTGAACTTAGAGTAGTTCATGATCTTCAACCTTTTGACAAAGTGACTATAAAAGACTCTGGTATTCATCCTGCCACTGAAGAATTGGTTGATTCTTTCTCTGGGAGATTTTGCTATGGTCAAGGGGACATTATGGGTGGATATAACAAACAATCCTTAAAACCTATCTCTTACCCTCTCACTACTTTGAATACTCCTCTTGGTCAATTCCAGCTTACTAAATTGCCTCAAGGTGCCACTAATTTGTTTGCAGTCTATCAGGATCAGAGGATGTGGATCCTCCAGGATGAAATCCCTGATCATTCTGGTATCTTTATTGACAATGGAAGAATAAAGATACCAGTTTCTGGCTATGATAATGAGCTCTTACCTTGGCGTTCAGGAATTTTTTTATTCATCTAGGAATATGCTACTACTTTGGAAAGGATTCTGTTCCGGATTGAGGATTTTGTCCTTACTGTCTCTGGATCCAAATTGGCTGCTTGTTTCCCTTCTCTGGAAATGTTTGGTCATGTGGTCTGCAAGGAAGGAAGAAGGATGGAACCAGCCAAAGTCAACAAGATCAATTCTTGGCCCACTCAAATCAATTCTACTGAATTTAGAGGCTTTCTAGGTTTTTCTACTTATTTTTGAATCTTTATCACATCTTTATCCAACATCCGTTCTCCCTTGCATTGCCTGAGCAGGAAAGAAGCTAAATAGATTTGGACTCAAGAGTGAAAAAATTCATTTCAGTTTCTCAAAATGATTGTTGGTAAAAACATAGTTTTGAAAAAGATCCCTTATGGACCTGGAGCTGGCAAGATCAAGCTGGATGTTCATTCTATTTTTCAATCTTTTGGGGCTGTTCTTACTCAGGAAGATGAAAATGATTGGGGCCGTCCTGCTTGTTATGAATTTTTTTTTTCAGGTGGAAGCTCCAGATACTGTCAACCAAATTGGAACTCTGCGGTGTGGCTTGAAATTTGAAGAAGCTCCAAACTGTCCTCTGGGGTCAACATTTCAAATTACGAGTCAATTCTCAATACATAATTGAGAGATCAATTCTCTCAGCCCCCAAAATTCTCCTATGACTTGTTGGGTGGCCTTTATCCATCTTTCCTCTTGTGATATTGTTCACAGGCCAGGAAAATCTTTCACCATGCCTGATGGTTTATCCCAACGTCCTCTTGGAGATGAAAAATCTTATTTTGGAATGAATTTTGATGAAGGAGAACCTCTAATCCATCCCGTATTCTCTTTTTCCTTTTCCTGTCAAGTTTATTCTGCCTTTCAGAAAGATTTCTGGCTTGAACTAGGGCAGTACTTTTAAAATTTTCAAAGACCTCCTGATCTCTCTTGGCTTATGAGAAGAGAAAATCCTTGTGCTCTCATTGTTGTTACTATTTCTTCTAAACAAGATTCTATCCTTGAAATTCTCCATGGGGGTCTTGCTCATCCTGTAGAAAACAAAACTTACCAACAATTATCCAAATAATTCTTGTGGCCATCTCTGAAGAAATCTTTCTCTCAATGGTACAAGAGTTGTGATGTCTTTCAAAAACATGATATTTGGCATCCAGATAAAATTTTTATCCTAGAGGGGAGTCCACTGTCTTTGGAAGAATTGCTATGGATGTGTTTATTAATGAGGCAGGTGGTTCTCAGTACCTCATTGTGGCTAGAGATGATTTTTCTGGATGGGCTGAAGCAAAATTTCTTAAGAATCTAAGCTCTGAATCAGTGGCTGCTTTCCTTTATGAAAATTTGATAATGCCTTAGGGCTTGGGTCAATCCTTCTCCACTGATGGTGGCTCTGAATTTGGTGGCAAACTTGCTGAAATGATCCCATCTCTTCCTGGAAAAAATAGAGTTACTACTGCTTATTATGCTGAAGGCGAAGGCATGTTGGGACAAGGGCACGCTCCTTTGAAAGCTTCACTTGTTGAAATGGCTGGTTAAAGTGGGAAGAATTGTTGCAAATTTCTTCCTCTTGTTCTGTTCTCTGATTGGATTTCAACAAATGGACAACTGGCTACTCAGCTTATTACATCATCTTTGGTCAAAGAGAAGTTCTTCCTTTTGATCTGGAAATGGAATCCTTCTTGGGTATCTCATGGGAGGAGGTGTCTTCAACCACTGATCTATTAGTTGCTACATCCAAGAAACTGGAGCAAAGTGAAAATTCTCTTGATGAAGATTATCAGAAAACAATGGAATCAAGAAAAAAATTGGTTCAGTATTGGGAAGATAAGCACTTAAATTAAATCAGGGATCCCTCAAATCCTGGTGATCTGGTTTTAGCTTAAAATCAATCTTTGAAAACGCAGTGGGGAAAGCTCTTCTCAAATTTCTGGAATGGTCCTTATCGGGTGGTTCACCAAGTTAGAGGTGGACCTGATGTTTTGGAAGAACTGGATGGTGCTCAGTTGGCCAGAATTTTCTCTCCTGATCAACTCAAGAAGTTTGAATGTTTTAGAGGCAACTTACATCAGAAGTAAGTCCTCCCAATTGTACACCACCAGGGTCATTTGCTGCGTTTTTGTTGTTTCTTTATGCCACATATTTGAGCACCTGGGGCACCTTCTTTGGTTTATTTCTGCCGCTTCTAGGGCTCTTTTGGATGGATAAACATATTTTCCAAACTGTTCAATCACCCTCAATATCAAGAAATGGCAACTCTTCTGTTTCAATTTCTTTTTATTTCTCCTTTTCTTAATGTCTTCAAATTTGAGATGCAAACTAGGGACACTCTGTAAGTTGGGGACAGATGTGGTTACCAATCTGGGACACATCACAAAAAAGGGAATTTTTTTTGAATTTTTTTATATTTTCTTTCATTCAACTTCCAACAAAAAAAATAAATTCTGTGTCACTATGGCAACGCTTCCATTTTCTGTTTTCCCAAATTGTCCCTGTCCTAGCGGTCTAGGAAGGGCTCTCCAGTTTTTTCAAATCCCCAGACTTTCTTTTCAACTCCTCCATGTTGCTCTTGCAGCCTAGACTCTTGGCCAAGCGCAGCCTATCATCATCATCCTAATCCCCATTGATCATTGCCAACTTTTGGTTGATCAAAATCCCTCCCAAAATGATGGTGGTGACAAGTAGGTGGCCATTGGTCATTCAACAAAAAATCCTCCCCTCTTTCATTTGTTCAATTTCCAACACTGCAAAAAACTTTCCCATTGCCATCCTCATCACCCTTGGTTTGCTCACCTGATGGATTAGCAAACTGTTTTTTGCAGCTGTTGGTGCCAACAAGTCATAATTATCCCTTTCTCATCACCCAATCTGACCATCCCCAAGCTTCCTTCATCCTTCAACTATTCCACAACCTGTTTTTGTGTCTGCTTGCCAACTCGCTGGCACCCTTTAATCTCATCTTGGCCTGATTGCGCCGCAGCATCCCGCCAACTCTCCCACCTCTCTCCTTGCAACTTATGTTGCTTTCCATCATCAAATTACCTTTTCCAGCTGTTGCCACCACTCATCTGCAAAGGGGAGGATGTTCATCTGCTGCCCCTTGTCATCCCTTACATGGGCTGGTCTCATTGCTTTCATCCTTCTTTTTCACATTTCCCAATCAATTTTGTTGTGATTTTTTTCATTAATGTTTTCCCTCATCCATCTATCATTTTCAAAAAAAAGAAAATAAAATAAAATAAAAGAAAATAAAAAGAAAAAAGAAAAAGAAAAAAGAAGAAAAAAGAAGAAAAAAAGAAGAAAAAAATTTCCACTTTGATTTTTAGTTATCTCTTTTAAGTAGTCTACAGAGCTTCTTTCCCATAAAAGGAGGCGCTCTCCCCTGCGTTTTGCCCAAAAATATATCTATCAATGATGAATGAATCCATAATCTAAGTAGATAATCAAATATATGGGGCCCTTCCCCTTTATCCCAAAAATTTTCCATCTTTAATTGGGTATATCTCTGATTTCCCCTTGATCTTGAGCCTCCATACTCCAAACTTTGATATTTCCTCTCTGATCTAATCCTTTATAACCACCCAATAGCCTTTCTGGTTGAAGAAGAATTCATTTTATTGGATTCTTGAGTGTGTTATACCACTCCTCAATCCCTTTTTTTGACCATACTGGTCTTGATCATTCTTGATTGCCTTTCTGGATCCAGTCACATTTGACTGAGAGGTTTCTTTGAGCTTGAAACATGGAGTGTTAAACCTCCCTCTATTTCTTTAAATTTGAATTCCATCATGCTAATTTTGAGTCCCTTGGGGTTATTCTTGTTCAAATATGTTATTTCTTTGTTTCTAGAGCTTCAAAAACAAAATTTGTTTGTTTTTTACAGCCACCCACAGTTATCTGGAACCCTCCAAGCGCTTGATTTTGGAGAGTTGGGCAGGTTCATTGAGAACCTGGAGTTTGGTTGGGATTGAGTTGATCTTTCCTAATCTCCTGCTGAAGACCAGAGGTATTAGCTTGTGGGTTTTTTTACATACAACTGCCTTGTTGTATTGAAATCTGAACAAAAATTTAACTTGTTTTGTTCAAGTCTTTGCCCGTACCATCTTTCCTCACATAGTGTTGTTTCATTGCTACCAATTACTATTAAACTTATCCCTCCCCATTGATTCCTTATTTACAAGGTTCTAGATCTTGATCCCAGTTACATTTAAATATTTCTTCAACACTCAGGAGGTAAGCCTAAAATGCACCTTTCCCATCCACAGAACTTCCTGTGGCCAGCACCATTTGGAGTTTCACATCATCCCAAAGGCTAATTTCAGTTCTTGTAACCCAACTATGAATGCTATTGGAAGATGTATTCCTCCTTGAATACTACCTCATAATAAAGGATCTCCAATGATCCAAGTGAAATTTTTAGTGCTAATCAACAGATTATGTGGCCAGCTGATTATAGGTAATGATACTTTATTCCTATATGGAATAGATGTGTTCCAAATTAAAGGAAGATATTTTACTAAAGGAGGTAGTTGGGATAAAAAGTTGAAGATATGTACCATCCAAACTAATTTCCCCGCGTTCACCTATAAGAAATACCCCAAAGAATTCAATTAGGGATACTTCTCACAGACTTCTTTAGTGAGAGACTTTCTGAAGAACATAAGAAAGATATACTGACATTTTGTTTTGAAAAAAAAATGCTTTTTGCACCAAAGATCATCCCATTGGTAAAATTAAAGGGCATGACATGGTACAAACCTTAACCATTTAACCTTCTTATCCACCTAACCTAAGGAGACCAGCTTATCCTTCTAGCCCTAAATATAGATTATCTCTTGAAGAAAATATTCAAGAACTGATAAATATGCAGGTATTAAGGAATGTCGGACATAATGATCAAGTAGATGTGACTAATCCTGTTATAATAGCATGGCATAATGATAATTCAAGGATTTTAATAGAATTTAGAATTCTGAAGAACTATAATCAAGCAGACTATTATCCTATTCCCTGGATTGATAATACTCTGCACAACCTATCAAAAGAAAATAAATTACTAATATTGATATACTGAAAGGGTTTCACCAAATACCAATAATTGATGAAATTAGGAGGTTTATGAGAAAAATTTGCCACTTGGGTATATATGAGTACCTCAAAATGCCCTTTTCTATAAAGAATGCCCATTCACACTTCCAGAGAATGATGGATAAGGTACTAGGAACCTACATCAGCCAAGGATGGATGATGCTTTATATATATGATGTCATTAAATACTCTGATGATTGGAAGATTCATATAAACCAGGTCAGACTAGTTCTCCAGAAAATTTCCAAAGTTGGATTAAAAGTGTCTATGAATAAATGCAACTTTTGATATGGGGAACTCAAAGCCCTGGGAAATATAGTATCTGGAGTAACTCTATCTGGCAATCAAGACAAGATAGCTTCTGTAATTAGCAGGCCAATTCCCCAAAATATAACAGAGTTTCTATCATTCATTAGTTTCTGCAGCTTTACAGGCAATACTTCCCAAGATTCTCCATGCTAACTAAAATTTCATTTGAATGATGCAACAACAATAATCTATTTGAAATGAAACATGAGAGGTTGAGAAGTTATGAAGAATTAAAGACAGCCATGACTTCTACCCCATTAATAATATGAAAAGACTACTCCAAACAATTTAAACTACAAATTGACACTAGTATGAATAGATTAGGAGCAGCTTTACACCAAGAAAGGATAGAAGAATACAAAACTGTAGAAAAAACTCTACTTTTCATACCCAGGCAGATCAAAGATACTGATAAAAGTTGTGGAGCCAGCCAAATGGAATGCCTGGCTCTGGTATGGGCTTTAGAAAAGCTACACTATTACTTAGAAGGTACAACCTTCCATTTAATCACAGACTGCAATTCTGTAAGTACTAATTCATATGAAGACCCCTAGTAGGCATATTCTCAGATGGCAAATTTCCATACAACAGTACAGAGGTCAGATGACCATAGTCTATAAGGCTGGTAATAAAAACCAGAATGCAGAAAATTTGAGTAGAAATTATTTTCCTAATGATTCCAGAAATCCAGCTTATGATTGTGAAGACCATGATATCTTTCCAATCTTTAATATTAACCTTCTTGCATTAGAAGCTCCAATTGTGGGAATTAACAAATCTTAATTAGATACTGGTTTTTTTGACTTGGTAAGGAAAGACTACTCCCATGATCTTAGGTTATTGGTCACTTTTATGGAATGTGAGTCTCAAGAAGCGGTTTTTGTGAATATTCTAGCAGCTTCAATCCTCAAACCATACAAAGCTGGTAGATTTACATTATGGGATGGTCTCCTATATTATAGATACCAACACTCCAGTGTATTGACCATAAGCAACAAAGAAAATTTCCAGCATATAATAAATGAATTTGATGATAACTGCTCATCCAGATATTTTTCCACTAAAAGAATCCTAGAAAACGTCAAACAGGGGGCTTGGTGGATAAATTGGAGAGAAGCCACCATCGAGTATGTTGCCAGTTGTGAGACTTGCAAAAAATCCAACAAAGAGACTGGAAAGAGATTTGGACTTCTGCAGAAGATTTCTGAGCCCAAGAATAGATGGGAAATTATCAAGATTGACTTTGTCACAGGACTAACCACTGGAGGAACATACTTCTATAATTCCAACTTAGTTTTTGTAGACATATACTCTAAGAAAGAAAATGTTTTACCTAACAACAAAGAGGATACAGCTATGGATGTAGCTTTGCTTTTCTGGAATAAAATCATAGCTGATGTAGGAATACCCAAAATTAGAATCAGTGATAGAGACCCCAAATTCATTACTGAATTCTGGAGGACTTTACATGATATATTAGGAAAAACTTCAGCCTTTTCCACTGAATATCACCCACAGAATTCTGGATAAGCTGAAAAAATGATACAGACTCTAGAAGACATGATAATAACATTTTGTAGTTTTTTTCAAGAAAACAACAATACATATGGATACCGTCATGATTGGGTAAGCTTACTCCCAGTTTTGGAGATGGCTTATAATGGTAGCAAGCACTCTGCCACTCAAGGATCCCCTTACATATTTCAAAGAGCATGGATTCCAAAGCTCCCTAGGGATAAGTTGAATCAAGACTTAGTCACTATTCACCCCACACCTTTGTATTTCAAGAAAATGATAGACCTGGCCAATGATCATGCCCACAAATGCGTAGAAGAGGCAGTGGAATGTAACAAACAGAGATGGTATAAATCACATAAGGAACCTGAATTTAGAAAGGGACATCATATTTTGATATCCGCTGGAAACTTTAACAAACTGGCAGGGAATAGAAAGCTGAAGTCAGACTTTGTTGGACCTTTATTTATCATGAAACTACGTGGCAAAAATGCTCTAGAAGTCATTCTGAGTGAGGAATTATCAAGGGAGGAACCTTTATTTCCTGTTAGTTTAGTAAAAAACTTTCAGAAAAGAGAAGGAAGTGACCTCCCTCCAGGAATAATCCCAGTTGAGTCTGACACTTTAAAAGATGAAGGTAAAGTAAGAAGAATACTGAGAGACAAGAACAAAAGAATGTGAGGTAAAGATGTTAGAATATACTTAGTTAGATACAAAGGAGAATCTGCAGATAAACATGAATGGTTACCAGAGAACAATATACCTGATGGACCTATACATCTCAGGAACTATAGATCCAGAAAGAGCCTGTAAGCTTTCTACTATTGCAGAGCAAGCTGAAAAAGTTACAGAAATAACATAAAAATACTAATAATAGAATTAAACTAAGAAGGAGTAGAAAAACCATAAATATTATTACAAAAATGGATCCTCCATCCAAAATTAGGTAGGTTCACTACTCACTGACCCCACCCTTGAAATCCAACTCCTTATATTTTTAAATAATTAAGGAAAGAAAGAACAAAAATACCACGGCATCACTATTGAACTTTTTGGCCAATTAAATATTTCACACATATTTTCACGTATAGTTTTCACACCTAAAATTAAGCCAGAATTGAGGTGTTGTGTATATTTTAGGAGTTAAAGATTAAATGTGTTCTGTCAAAAATCCCACACGCAGCCGCGGCAGCCAATGCACCCGCGCGCGGCTGAGATACAGCTTGGTCACTTCGTCAAAGTCGTGTACGCAGCCCCGGGCCTCTGACAAGTATGCAGCCGCGGGAATACGGGTTGAAAAAGTGACAGGCGGCCTGAGAAAATTAGGTACCGCGTAAACATGCTACAACCCACATGGGAACATTCTACATATGTAATAAATGTTCCCCTGGATAGTAGATATTCTAAATGTACATAAAATCATTTAAAAATAGTTAAATAACCTTTATATGTATTTTTTATTAAATATAATTCAAAGTACCAAGAATTTCAAAAACAAGACATTGAAAACTTCTAAAAATAAATTAAAATAATTTAATATACTATTATTAGAATTTCTAGACATTAATATTTTTTTGACATACTAAGAAAACTAATGAAGTAAATATTACTTGAATACCCATGACTTATATTTTTAAGTGATTAGTTTAGGAAATCAACTGAAACTCGAAAATAAGGAGTAAAATCAATACTATGACTTAACTCCAATTTTTTAATACATAATGAGAACTCACCTGACATCAGAAGGTCCGTAGGAATCTTTATTCAAATAGTTATTAACTTACTGGGAACATTTACTAAGGATAATTAATTAAATAATAAATAAAAAAGGACAGATTAGTGTTATTCACATTTCCAAATATCAATTATAAAGTAGAAGAAATCCCATACCCAGAGGAATTGGATTCTACCCGTGCTACAGCACCAAGAACACGTGACAGGCTACCATTGGTTACCCTTCTAGCCTCAGTTTCCCTCCCTTTGAGCGCCTGTACCCCTCAGAAGGACAATATTGGGACTCCAAAAGCTATCAATAAAGAGCTCTTTTGAGGATATTGATGGTCAGAGACCCAGTTATATTTACATCCAGACGCCGTGGAAAGGTAATAAAATACTTATAAGAGATAAGTAAGTGATTTATGGCTTAGTCTGATCAATAATATCCGTCCTCAACCTCTTTTTATCAATTTAAACTGCTGAACAACCTTATAACCCCAGTATACAGGTTAAACCCATCTGCGCACGTCCCAAACAGATATGCAAAGAATTTAATAATTTAAAAGTGAGTTTTATTATCCTTTCTCTGTTGTGGAAGCTTGGTTACAAAGCCCTGCCACTCGACCGTGTATTTTATATACATATTATCTTTGAGCAAAATATCCTTCAAACTAAAGAGCCCAAAGGAACCAGGACTCCGTGTTTTCATACTGAATTCCCTGAAGGGAGGTGTTAAAGATTCCCAATATAATTGTGGCCCCTCTATAAAAATATTGAAGAATCAATTTATCTATATTGATTCAAAAGAATAAACCATAACCAAACCAATTAAACTTGTAATAAGGTTGATCCAAATATTTTACGGATTTTTGCTGCATTTATGAAGTAATATATTTATTATTTATTCTATGACCTCTGGTAGCTAAAGGATAGCAAGGGTCTTGGCATTCAGGAGGGTGACAATTAGGGTCTGGCCGGGAAATATTCCATTTTATTATATTTAATACCTTGAAGAAGACATTTCACAAAAAATTAAATCAAAGATAAATTTATCTGACTTTATAACCCTGATATATCATTAATTTCTTTTGCAGTGGATTTAAAAACCAATTCAGAATTAATACTCTATTATTTAAATGTTTCAAAGATAAGAAAAGAAGAATGTATTAAACATTATAAACCTAATGATTGGGAAGCTTTAACTCAAGCTGAGCAACTTAAAATCTCTTCTGCTTGTAAAACCTAGATAAAATTGTTGAAAAAGGAGATCATGAGAGGCATATGAACTTTCAGGCCCTATTAAGGAAACATAAATCTTGGAAGACATACTGTATAAATTATTTTTTGAAATATAAAAGTAAGTATACAACTTGTATTACCAAATGATTTTTTTAAAATAATATTAATATAATTTATTGACCAATAAAATAATCTTTTAACATCAGTGAACCCTCCTATACCAGAAACTACCTCCAATGAAATTGATTTATAGGATCAAGAAGTCCCAGATATCTCTGGAAGCCCTGAAAATATTGATTGGAAAGGTGAAGACCTCATTGGAACACACCAAGACCCCGCGGGGATTAGCTACCAAGGACCAATTTAATCCCAATAAATTCTTGGTTCCTTTGAACATCAACTTAAGTGAGTTTTAAATAAAACTTATTTTTTTACAAATTTTTTCTGTAGAAAGAAAAAAAATTAAAAACATTTTATTCAAAAATGAATAGACATAACACAAGAGCCTCAGGGAGAATTCCCTCCTATGGATCTTTGCCAGGAGCCCGCAGTAACTGTGAGACCACCAATAATGACAACCATGAGGGGACTGGAACCCGTGAATCTAACTTTGATGGACAAGGATCAGCACCAAGTACTTCGTCCCTCCCCCAACCCAGAGCTGGAGAAGGTAGTAGAATTAAGCCACTCTCCATTACAAGACAATTCCCTGAAGCCACCCCAGCAGAATCAGGCCAAGGAAGCCAGTATCACAGAATTATTCAGAGAGCAAATGAAATATTGGGAAGAGTTCAAAGAAGCCCAAGCCAAAGAGGACATGGTATCTATGAAAAAGGTAATCTTCTAGGCAAAAGCTACCCAGTTAGCTCTTTGGAAAATGATTCAAAGGAAAGAGGTAGAATCCTACATAGAAACATGGAATCCTAGGGATCAATTAGACCAACTGAAAGGCAAAGCATCAGGAAAGAAGAGATCCTCTTCCCATCAAAAGCCAAACTGAAAGAAGGATTGGGATCAGATAATATCCCTAGCCCAAAAATGGAAAAAGTTTTAAAACAATTAGCCTCTAATTCTGAGACCAAACCAGCCTCTGATGTAATTACTTCCTTTTCCAATGATATGGGTCATAATTTCAAAATTGTTTGTGGAAATTTGGATGATGTTTATACCCAAATGGATAAATTAACCTCAGCAGTAGCCAAATTGATTGATAAACAAAAAAGAGGGTAGGAATGGAAGATATCAAAGAATACACAGAAAAGTTATTGGAGGCAATTAATAAAGGTAGGATCAGACAGACTCAAACAATTGAGAATATTTTATCAGGAATTCAAGAAAAGTTTTGTATGTCTTTCCAACCCTTAAAAGAAGAATTGTTAACCACTACTAACAGCTCCATTCAATCCCTTAATGATAAATTGGATCTGCTTAATAATAAAGTGGACCTGCAACTTAATCTGATCAAGAATGATCTTAGAGACTTAAAATTCCATCTGACCAACCCCTTTGGGAGTACTACAGAGTAACCAAAACCTCCCAGACAAAAAACTACTCCTTATGCACTATCCTTACTAGGAATGCACAGCAGTGACAAATTTAGGCCTAGTCCTACCCCTGAGATGGAGCAAGCCCTCAAACTGTTACCCCCTATTTCTGAATGGCGCAAGTTCTCCAGAGAAGGAGAATACAATCATATAAATTTTATTTAATTTATTGACCATACTATTCACTCTTATGACTTACCAGAAGCTATAGCTGTAGTCAGGTTGCCCAGACTATTTAAAGGATAAGCTTTGGACTGGTTTATTGGTAAAAGAGAAGAAGTAGGATCCTTACCATGGAATTCTTGGAAACTTCTAATTAAAGAAAAACTTGGTTCTAGAATGTGTAAAAGAAAAATGATGAAAAATTTTGAAAATTCCTCATTTGACCCCTTCAAGGATAAGCCTCACAAATCGCGTTTGGAACAGAAGAAAAGACTAGATTGCTTCTATCCAGATGCTGATAAAGAGGAAGTAAATGAAAGACTCCTCAACTTGTGTCCTGGAAATCTTAACCATAGTGTAAGATGCCGGCTAATTATGGATGCTGACTTGCCAACTCTAATCAATGTTTTAGAAGAAGTCATAGACATGAATGGATTAGACAAGAAGGTCCCTTTTAAATCCAAAGAGAACTACAACATTAAAAAAACAAGAGACCAACCCCCTCTGATAAATACCTCTGATAATAAGAGACCTAATGAGAATAGTGACAAAGATAGGATGCCTGGAACTTGTTGGAATTGTAACAATACAGGGCATATGAGACAAGAATGCCCATTAACAAAAAGAATGATAGAAGTTTTGGAAGGAGAGCAGGAGGTTGAAGGGAATCAGAACTATGAAGATATAGCTTAAACTGAAGGATCCCTTTCTGAACGTGAATTGATCCTGACCAACCCTGTTAATGTTAAAGAAGGAGATATAGGTACTTCTATAGAAATCAATAACATCCATGGGGAATCTAGTTTGCCCCAAACAATAATTCCTAGACATATTATGGATGTTAAACCATTAAAAATTAAACCTATGAGTGGCAAAAGTTATACAACTGGTCAAACCTTCTATGCAACAGGATTGTATATAGACAGACCTATAAGGTTACAACTGGATAGTGGAGCTTTCTGCTCATGTGTCTGTGCTGAATTCTTAAACAGATGGGATCCCAATTGGAAAGAACACCTTCTTCCCGTCCCAAAAGCCAAGTTTAGCTCTTTCAACTCTACCATGACATCTATTGGAGTATGGACTGCTCCTATAATACTAACCCATACTAAAGGATCTCTGAGAATACAAGTGGAATTTGTAGTACTGCTCAATGGACTATGTGAATACTTGATAATACATAATGATTCCTTATGTCTATATGGTATAGATGTGTTCCAGAGTAAAGGGAGATACTTCACAGTGGGTGTTAATTGGGACAAGAAGTTCAAGATATGCACCATCCAATCTAACTTCCCCTCTTCTACTTATCCAAAGCATTTAGAAGACTTTGATCAAGAATACTTCTCTCAAGCAGCTCTGAATATGAAACTTTCTTAGGAAAAGAAGAAAGATATATTGACAGTGTTCTTTGAGAACCACAATGCTTATTGTACTAAAGATCATCCCATTGGTGATGTTAAAGGACATGATATGGTATTAAAATTTACCATTAAGCCTCCTTATCCTCCAAACTTAAGAAGACCAGCATATCCCTCTAATCCTAAGTCTAGAATAGCTTTTGAGGAACATATCCAAGAACTTATGGACTCACAAGTATTAAGGATAGTAGGGCACAATGAGCAGGTAGATGTGACCACAGCTGTAATCATAGCTTGGAATAATGACAATCCTAGAATGGTAGGAGACTTCAGAATGCTCAATGATTATACTCAGGCAGATTATTATCCTATACCCCGGATTGATCATGCTCTACATACCTTTTCCAAGGCCAAATATATCACTACTATAAATATGCTTAAAGGTTTTCACCAGATACCTATAAGCCCTGAAAGAAGGAAGTTTATGAGAATAATCTGCCATTTGGGAATATATGAATATCTTAGGATTCCCTTTGGTATAAAGAATGCCCCATCACACTTCCAGAGAACAATGGATACAGTTCTAGGTACATACATCAGACCAGGATGGATGATGGTATATATAGATGATGTTATCATATACTCTGATGATTGGGATACTCATATCAACCAAATAAGATTAGTACTCCAAACTATTTCCAGAGCAGGATTAAAGGTATCCATGAAGATATGCAAATATGGATACGGAGAATTGAAAGCCCTAGGACATATAGTCTCTAGTCTAACTCTATCTGCTGACCAAAAGAAGATAGCTGCTGTCATGAATAGACCCATGCCTCAAAAAAAACATAGTTACTGTCTTTCATTAGTTTTTGCAGTTACTACAGACAATACATACCAAAGTTTTCTATGCTAACTAAGATTCTGTATGAAGTATGCAACAACAACACTCTATTGGAAATGAAACATGAGAGATTGAAAACCTATCAGGAACTAAAAATAGCTATGACCTCTACTCCTTTACTCATCCAACCAGATTACTCCAAGCCCTTCAAACTATACATTGACGCTTGCATGGAAGGGCTAGGATCTGCTTTACATGAGGAAAGGATAGAAGAAGACAAACGAGTAGAAAAACCCGTACTCTTCATATCTAGACAGATTAAAGATACAGAGAAGAGATATGGGGCCAGTCATTTGGAATGTTTGGCACTAGTATGGGCTTTAGAGAAGCTACACTATTACTTAGAAGGCACCACTTCTCAAGTAATCACGGACTGCAATGCCGTAAGAACCCTTATGAACATGAAAAATTCCAGAAGACACATGCTCAGGTGGCAAATTGCTATACAACAGTATAGAGGAAAGATGACTATAGTGCATAAAGCTGGAGCTAAACATCAGAATGCTGATAGTCTAAGTAGGAATTCTTTTCCTAATGACTCTAACAATCCAGCATATGACCCTAAAGATCAAGATATCTTTCCTATCTTGAACATCAATTTTTTTTCATTAAATTCTCCAATAATGGGGATCCACTTAGGTGTATTAGATACTGATTTCTTCAACCTATTGAGGGACAACTACTCCCCTGAGATCAAGCTGCTGATTACCATTATTGAATGTGAATCCACAGAAGCAGATCTGATAAATTGTTTACCTTTTTCATTAATTAAACCCTATAAAGCAGGAAGGTTTACCTTTTGGAATGGTCTCCTTTACTAAAGACACCAAAATTCCAGTGTATTAGTACTAAGCAACAAAGAACATATGCAAAATATACTACAGGAATGCCATGAAAACTGTTCATCAGGGCATCTATCCACAGAAAGAACCTTGGAGAAAGTAAAACAAACTGCTTGGTGGATAGACTGGAAAGAAATCACTATTAAGTATCTTACTAGCTGTGAGACTTGCCAAAAATCTAATAAAACTACTGGCAAAAGTTTTGGACTCCTACAGAAGATCTCTGAACCTAAAACCAGATGGGAGATCATCAATATGTATTTTGTCACTGGCCTCCCCCCTGGAGGTACTCATTCATATAGCTCTGTCCTGGTTATAGTTGACAGATACTCTAAGAAGGCAAAATGTTTACCTAACCACAAAGAAGATAGCGCTATGGATGTAGCTCTACTATTTTGGAATATTATCATAGCTGAGGTTGGTATTGTCAGCTCTCTGATACCAGGAACCTTGAAGTCCTTTAGCTACAGAGAGTCATAAAAATACTTGAATAATAATAATAATTATTATTCCAAAAACAAACGCTTAGAGGCTCAAATAAATGATATAATAAAAGCAGTTTCAAGGTTTAATTGGTTTGGTAATAAAAGGTTTTCAATATTTATATAAAAGAGGGGCCACAGTATTATACTACTGGGGTCTTTACAGACAAAGCAACCTCTCTTCAAGGGGCCTCCTTAGGCAGTTTAAGAACCTTGGAATGAAGGTGGGTGCCTTAGAAAGGGATCATTCCACTAATGGCCAGGCATAACAGCACACTGGCCTAGAAAGGAAGGGAAACACTCACTCTGAGCACTTTATGACGAAAATTGTTCAATAATAGGAAGGGTGTCAGAGAAGATGGGGTGGATTGCCTGACTAAACTTCAAGGGTTGATTGGTTTTTAAGAAGTGAATAATCATACTACAGACTTGGTAATAAATCACTTGCTTAGACTCTTCATAAGCACTTGACTAACAATGACACGGTGTCTGATTGATAATAATAATTCCTGGTAAACTGATGATGGAATAATGGATCCAAAGAGGTCTGTATGAATACCTTTTTGGGGTGATTTTGAGCTTCTCAGGACTAGTAGAGAGAGTTCTACTCATTAGCTGAGGCTGGCAAGCCAGTCAGAGCAAGATTAGCACGTCCACTTGGTGCTGTCAATTAGCTGACCTTAGATCTTCTGGATTTCTGTACTATTTTAGCCACAGGATCTGTGAATCTATTATGGCCTAAATTTGATCATTCTGAACTCATCCTTCATTTGCACTATTAGTATTTTCTCAAAGTGAACAGATGTGGATGTTTACTGCTTTTCCATCGTCTGCTGATTACGTAGCTAATTTGTCATAATTTATATGAACACTCCTTGTAGTGTTTTGTGGTCTTCAAAGATCAGAGTCAATTATTTATGTGGTAATCTTTGATCTTTAATTTATTATTAAAAAATGTTCTAAACTTGATTTTTATTAATTTTAATTAAGTTTTGATCTTTTTAGATTATTAATAATGCATATTTCAACTTGTTACCTATCCCAGACAACCCTAATTAGGTTGTAGCTCTTTTGAGCGGTAACTGGTTGTCAGATTAGTCATTATGGATCCAGAAGCGTGGATCAGTCAGTACAGATGCGCGCAGGGTAGGATCCGCTGCGTGCGTGGCAGAATTTAGCTGCGCGCGGGTCTCTAGTACGCAGGAAACTGCTACTACAAGTGAATAGGGGTATGTAATGATGCGGGGCTGCGCGCGGGAATTGTGACATAACACATTTCCGGGTGTAACTCCTAAAATATACACAACATCTCAAATCTGAGTGAATTTGAGGTGTAAACCCTATACGTGAAAACACATGTGAAATTTTAGAATTGCCCAAAGGTGCCATACTGGTGTTGTAATTTTTAGTACTTTTCTTTTTAATTATTTTAAAAATGTAAGGACTTGGATTTCAAGGGTGGGGTCAGTGAGTGACCCTACCTAATCTTGGGTGAGGAATCCATTGTATTAATAATATTTATGGATTTCTCACTCCATCTTTTTTTAATTGAGATATTCTTATTTTTATAGTTTTTTGTTTCTTTGACAGGTTGCTCTGTACATAGTAGCAAGCTGACAGGTATACCCACTATTATAATCAGTGCCAAAGACTCCAAATTCACCTCTGAGGTTTGGAGGAATCTTAATGATATACTGGGCACTACTCTAGCATTTTCTACAGCATACCATCCCCAAACTGATGGATTAGCTGAAAGAATGATACAGACCCTAGAAGATATTTTAAGAAGGTTCTGTAGCTTTGTTCTAGAATACAAAAACTCAGATGGTTATTGCCATGATTGGTTAAGCCTACTCTCAGCTCTAGAAATGGCTTATAACAGCAGTAAACATTCTACTACCAAAGAATCCCCTTACATACTAGAAAGAGGATGGATTCCAAAACTCCCTAGGAATAACTTAAACTTTAACTTAGCCACTATTCATCAAACATCTCTTGACTTTAAAAAGATGATAGATCTGGTAAATAATCATGCTCAAAAGTGTGTAGAAGAAGCAGGAGAATAAAAAAAACAAAGATGGGACAAATCACATAGAGAACCTGAATTTGAAATAGGAGATCAGATCTTGATATCCACTACCACCTTCAACAATCTAGCAGGTAAAAGAAAGCTGAAACCAGCCTTTGTTGAATAATTTTTTATCAAAAATATGCATGGAAAAAATGCTGCAGAAGAAATCTTGAGTGAAGAATTATCAAGAAACCACCCAGTATTTCCTGTTAGCCTAGTCAAACACTTTCAACCAAGAGAAGGTAGCAACCTCCATCCAACAATAATCCCAATAGAACCTGACCCTGTGAAAGAAAAAGGGAAAGTCAGGAGGATATTGAGAGATAAGAAAGGGAGAGGACAAGGAAAAGATATTGGACTATACTTAGTAAGATACAAAGGAGAATCTGCAGAAAAAGATTAATGGTTACCAGAGAATAACATACCTGATGGACCAATACATCTCAAAAGCTACAGAGCCAGCAAGAGGAATTGAAATACACATGAACTTCATTTTTTCCCAACATGGTCCAGATTTTTTTCAGATATGGGCATATCTTGGAGTGGGGGAATGTCAGCTTGCTACTATTGCAAAGCAAGCTGCAAAAGTAACAGAAATAACAAAAAAATGATAAAAAAAATTAACCTAAGAAGGATTAGGAAAACCATAAATGTTAATACAAAAATGGATTCTCCACCCAAAATTAGGTAGGGTCACTCACTGACCCCACCCTTCAAATCCAACTTTTTGTATTTTTAAATAATTAAGGAAAGAAAGACCAAAAATACCATGGAACCACTATTGAAATTTTTGGAAAATTAAATATTCCACATATATTTTCACAAATAGGTTTCACACCCAAAATTCAGTCAGCAATGAGGTGTTGTGTATATTTTAGGAGTTATGGATGGAAATGTGTTCTGTCACATTTCCTGCACGCAGTTGCGGCAGCCAACGCACCTGCACGCGGCTGAGATACAGCTCTGTCACTCCGTCAAAGTCGTGTACGCAGCCCCAGGCCTCTGACAAGTACACAGCCCCGGGGTACAGGTTGACAAAGTGACAGGCGGCCTGAGAAACTTAGGTACCGCGTAAATATGCTACAACCCACACGGGAACATTTACATATTTAATAAACATTCCCATGGATAGTAGATGGTCTAAAACTATATAAAACTATATAAAAATACTTAAAAAATATTTATAAGTATTTTTTATTGAATATAATTCAAAGTACCAAGAATGTCCAAAAAAAGACATTGAAAACCTCCAACAATACATTAAAATAATTTAATATACTATTATTAGAATTTCTAGACATCAATATTTTCTTGACATACTAAGAAGACTAATGATGTAAAAATATTACATGAATATCCATGACTTATATTTTTAAGTAATTATTTCAGTAAATCAACTGAAACTCGAAAATAAGGAGTAAAATAAATACCGTGACTTTACTCCAATTATTTCATACATAATGAGAACTCACTTGACATCAGAATGTCTGTAGGAATGTCTAATAAAATAATTATCAACTTACTGGGAACATTAACTAAGGATAATTAATTAAATAATACATAAAAAGGACAGATTAGTGTTATTCACATGTCCAAATATCAATTATAAAGTAGAATAATTCCCATACCCTGAGGAATTAGATGCTACCCGTGATACAGCACCAAGAACACGTTACAGGCTACCATTGGTTACCCTTCTAGCACCAGTGTCCATCCCTTTGAGCCCCTGTACCCCTCAGAAGGACAATATTGGGACTCCAAAAGCTACAAATAAAGAGCTCTTTTGAGGATATTGATGGGCAGACACGCTGTTATATTTACATCCAGACACCGTGCCAAGGTAATCAAATAGTTATAAGAGATAAGTAAGTGATGTATGGCTTAGTCTGATCAATAATATCCGTCCTCAACCTCTTTTTATCAATTTAAACTGCTGAACAACCTTATAACCCCAGTATACAGGTTTAACCCATCAGTGCACGTCCCAAACAGATAAGCAAATAATTTAATAATATGCAAGTGAGTTTTATTATCCTTCCTCTGTTGTGGAAGCTTGGTTATGTCAAATAATCCTGCCTCCGTGTTCTTCCTTTGTGACACTCCTCACTGTTACCTACACACTGGCGCGGACTCTATCACTATCTCAAACTCATGTCCACCTTTCACCACGCCCCAATCTTTGCTCTCCTCCCCGGGGATCCAGATTTCTCTTAGACTCCACCACGTACAACCCTTAGGGACTTCTGTTGGCTCTTAATCAACTACCAACTCAACAAAATCAACTCAACATCTTGACTCTCAACTTCACTACTTGGCACCTGATTGTATCTCTATCTTACTTCATTTCTTTTTTTTCTTTATTCTTTTTATAGATTCTCTTTTGCTTGTCATCATCTTGACTCCTATGCTCATCTACTCAGTTATCAATCATGGAATGACTGGTAAGACTATCTTCCATTGCCAATTCTCCAACACATGTAAGATCTAACCCTCAGTTATTCTTTCCTTGTCAAGGTTATCCTTGTCGTGTTATTCAATCTTCTCATCTTGTCTCTTCCAACTAATTCAACCACCACACGTCATAGCTGTCCTGTGATTGATGTTTTTTCTCTTTATTTTTTTTTCTTTTTCTTTCATCTCTTTTCTTGGCTGTTCCTAAACTGATAACTCAACTGGCTTAGCCCTCTTTGATCAATACCAATTGAATTATCTCTCTGTAACTCAACAGGTCACAAATCCCTGCCACTCCACCGTTTATTTTATATACATATTATCTTTGCGCATAATATCCTTTAAACTAAAGAGCCCAAAGTAACCAGGACTATGTTTTTCATACTGAATTCACTGGAGAGAGGTGTTAAAGATCACCAATATAATTGTGGCCCCTCTATAAAAATATTTCATAATGAATTTATCTATATTGATTTATAACAATAAAACATAACCAAACAGATTAACCTTGCAATAAGCTTTATCCAAATATTTTACGGATTTTTGCTGCATTTATTAAATAATATATTTATGATTTGTTCTGTCACCTCTGGTAGCTAAAGGATAGCAAGGTTCTTGGCATCCAGGAGGCTGACAGAGACAATAAAAAAGACATGAAATGTTTCCTCTCAAAACTTTTGTTTCAAATATGGAAATATCTTGGTGTAGGGGAATGTCACCTTGCTGCTATTACAGAGTAATCCTCAAAAGTAAAAAAATTAGGAAAATTAATAAAAACAAATAAAAAAATTAATGAATAGAAAATATTTAAAGATTATTTCAAATTTGATTCTCCATCTAAATTAAGTTAGGGTTACTCACTGACACCAACGTTGAATTCTAACTCTTTATATTTTTAAATATTGAATAAAAAATTCAGAGAAAGCATAGATATGATATTATGTACATTTTGAATACTTCACATAATTCCTTATGTATAGGTTTCAGAGCAAAAATTCAATCCAAATATGTGAATTCTGTGTATTTTAGAAGTTATGCACAAAACCTTGATCTGTCACAATTCCTGCACGCAGCTGTGGAAGCTAAAACTCCTGTGTGCAGCTGAGTAGCAGTGCTGCCACCCTTTCTAAGCAACCTGACAGGCGGGTATGCAGTACAAGGCACCTGAATAGTATGCAGCTGCAGGAAAGAGGGGCTTGACACATTTTTGATGAAATGAGAATTGAAGTATTGGCTAGACATGTTACTACTTGGGGGGGAAATGCTACATATTTAATCAATTTCCCCTTAAGTAGAAAATATCTAAAAATACATAAATGAGTATGAAATAACTTAAAAAAATATTTTACATATTTTTACAATATGTATTAAGTAAAAATAGAAATATCAAAAAAATAAATAAATAACAAAATATTGAAAGATCTTAAAACCTAGCTTAAAGTGACAGATATGAGGACTTCAAGACAGCAAAATATCCTAGGAATTCCAAGAAAACCAAATATGTAAAAATTTAACATACTTTATCAAATTATATATTTTTAATTCATTATTTGAATTAAATAATCACAAGTTCAAAAATAAGGACCAAAAGCATTACACTGCTTTTGTTCCCATCTACTAGTACATTTACATCAAACCATCTGTAGACAGGTGTACTATGAGAAAGGCTAAAAGATCTGTGAATATCTATTGGAAATACTGTTGGGAGTACCTTATTTAGCGCTCCATTTCCTTTTTTTTATTTCTATATTTATTGCCTGATAGACATTGGCTGGTCTGATTGTTCTGATTATCATATGCATATTCATCCGCAAAACTGTGGACAGTCTTTTAAGACCATGACTCAAGTGGGTCTTGGGGGGACTTCTTTTCCTCACAAAATCTTTCATCTCTGAACATTGACTTCAATCACTCAAGGTTTTCACAAAGAAGCACAACTTGCGCTTGACTTGATATTGAAGTGAAGAAGTTTTTTCATTGCTTAGGATCCTGGATAAGTTGGTGCAACCTTCTAAGCTCTCCTGACTCTTCTCAACACCTTTCTAATCCTGTCTATACAGTTCCACTACTTTCCTGGATTCCTTATTATCACTAGAGTGTCATTGTTCATTTAGTGGCATATTCTTAAAACCCTTCCTCCATCATTGTAACTGTCACAGATAATTTCAATCTTGTTGGGTATGTTATTGTGTTGTTACTTGCTCTTTATAACCTTTTTCATTTTGCTTCATGTTTCTGACACCAGTGTTCAGTTCTGGTTTTGAGTTATTCAGTTTTCAACAAAATTTGAACTAAGGTTTCAACAATATCCACCAAGAATAAGTAATAAAAGAAAGGTAATGAGGATAAATAAGGTATTTCTCACATGCCAATCACTCAATTAATAGTAGAAAAATTACCTTAACCTGTAGAATTAGATTCTAACTGTACTATATCACCAAGAACACATGATGTTCTAATACTGGTTTCCCTGCCAGCCTGAGTATCCGTCTCCTTTGGAACCTATAGCCCTCACAAGGACAGTAGTGGGACCCAAAAGGATGTAAATAAAGGACCAATTTTTAGGTTAATGTTACCCCAGACCCAGTTATATATACATCCAGAAACCATTCCAAAGTTTACAGATACTTATAAGAGATAAGGAATTGATTTCTGGCTTTATTCTGATGAATATTTTCCATTCCAATTTATTTTATTATCAATTTATGCTTCTGAGAGACCTCTAAACCAGATATACAGGTTTAAAACCATCACTAAACGTCTCTAACAGGTACCTCAAGGAACTAATATAATACCAGTAAGTTTATTATCATTTTACTTTTGTGGAAGCTCTGCTACAAGGCCCTTCCACTCCACCATATATTTGATATATATATTATATTTGGGCAATAATTTCTTTAATAATTTTTAAAGGTTCTGAAGCAACCAGGTTTACAGATTACAAAGTGAATTCCCTGAAGAAGAGTTGTTAAAGATCCTCAATATACGATTTCGGCCCCTCTTTTCATTTATTTATCAATCAATTTACTAATATTAACCAAACCACTTCACCTTGCATTTACTTTATCCATATATTTATGGATTATTGTCGCATCTTTTTGAATAATGTATTTATTCTTTATCTTATCATCTCTGGTAGCCAAAAGGTAGCAAGGACCTTGGCATCCATGAGACTGACATATGTCATCATGCTTGGTTATTGATACATTTTTCCATCTCTTTAATTACCTCATTGTATCAGGCATGTGGGTGGTATTTAATTAATATATAAAAATGTAAACCATAGCTCCTTGAGGCCCAGGGCTTATAAAAATGTTCTGGGGCCCCCTTTTTTGGAGACATAACTTTGATTCTGGCGGATTTCCATCGATATTAGTGTGTTTAGAGTCCCTTAAGTGGTTAATTAGCCCCTTGTGATCAATTTACATACAGTTTTTGCTTCAAAGGGTTACATGGATGTGTCTGAGTTTTGAGTGCTTTGAGAGCCATCTAGCACAAAAAATAGCAGCATATGATGATCTGGGTAAACTCTCAGGGTTTTATAGTAACTAAAAAGTCTATTTTTGGGGTGCAAACTCCTTTTACAGGCCTAATTACAGGGGCACTGGCAAACTTTGGTACAGCTTTTAATGTGATGCAGGGCCCATTTTCCCCAATTTTCATTTTTTTAACCTTTTTTCATTTGGTTGTTTACCAAGTTTTGACACTCTTTAGGCCCCATGTGGTGTGGAACCAGGCTTTAGGGTGAGTATGGTGTGCCTTACAGCCAGGTTTCTGCTTTTGGAAGCTGTGGCTGTCCTGGAGGTTGGTGGGTTGCCTTGCGCAAAGGCCTGGAAGTTGTTTCTGGGCCCCTGCAAGGTATTTTGTTGACTTTCAGTGGGTTTGGGAGTTGGTAGCAACTGCCATGGACCCCGTAAGGTAGTTGCACAACTACTCACACGGCTGGAATTTTTTAGTGACCTTTCTGGCCAAAAAAAGGTAGTTGCTTGAAGACACATTGGGCGTGAGCCTTTTTTGACTTTTGCAACCAACTGGCCTGGCCCTGTATTGGATATAGCTCAAATATATGGAAAATTGGAACAGAAAATCCTTATTCTGTTCTTTCAACCATGCATGCAACCAGGTATTTTATAGTATGTACATATTTCATTGATATGGTGATATTTTGGCTGTGATATACCATATTTGGGTTTCTCCCACTACAACACCTCCCCCCCACTAACCAGACAACAAAAAATAAAGGGAATAAGAATAAAATTTTGAGAAAAATTAGTTTTTTGGAGAAATTTTGCCATTTTTTTGGGCCTAGTCCTTTAGTCATAAAATTGGAAATTTATTCCTCCATCTTTACCTGTTTTATTTTTATTTTTACTTGCCATATAGTATTGCTGATAAAGAAGAAGTTTGAGGAAATGCATTGCATTTGTGACCAAGACCCATTTTCATTTGCAACCAAGCCTTCCATGTGTTTGTTTCAAATAATTGTCATCTTCCTGATACCAGGAGTATTGCAGTCCTTTAGCTAAAGGAAGTGATGCAGGGGGAAATAATGATATTCCAAGAATAAACACAGTGAAATCTCCAATATAATGAATATAACAGGAGATGTTGAAAGGTTTACATTGTTTGCGTTAGAAGGCTTTATATATACTTTGAAAGGGGCCACAGAAATATATATTATACAATACTGGGGATCTTTATAGCAACACCTCTTCAAGGATCAACTCTGGAACATGTAAAGACCCTGGAAGATGGTGAATTTTGAATTAATCAAGAAGGAAGTATTATCCACTTAAATGGCAGAAATGGATGGGTAATACAGCACAAAAGCCAAAGCAGGAAGGAAACTAATTAAATCTTTGAGGAATTCCTCAAACAATACCTGCAATAATTTACAGTTGAAGGGTCTTGTATCATAGGTTGGGTGATTGATGAATTCTTCAAGGGGAACAGTGAGAGTGGTTGAATTGATTATAAAACAATCATAATGGGGCCATATATCACTTTATTATTTCTTATAAGCACTTGATCATGGATGGAAAAGGTTTTTGATTTATAACTAAAATTCAATGGGGTTAAAACATCAAAAAAGGTACTGTTTATATACCTTTTAGGGGTGAAAAAAGCCTCCTCAGGGCACTAAGAGGGGGAATTTCTCATTGACTAAGGCTAGAAAGCTGGCCAGGGCTGTTTTATTATGCATTCCTAGTGCTGTCACTCAGCTGCACCTTTCTTTGAAGTATTTATGTGTGATACTTATTTCAAGGCATTTTTTTTGATAACTTGCTATTCTTGCAGTTTTGACATATGTCCCAATTTTGAACAATATTAATTTGGAGAAAATTTTCAGAGGCAGGTATTTTTATATTTCCTGTCATCATCTGGTAATTGTGATAGTTTTTCATAATTTTTATTGGGAATCCTTGGTATGTTTCATGTTTCATAAAGATTTGATAATGGTGATTTTGTGACAACCTTTATTATTGTTTCACTTAAGTTTTCTGTTTTATAATTTGATAATATACTTTTTTATTTGTTTTTCAGAGGTTTTCAAATGTCCTTTATCCTTAATTTACATAACTACATATGCATGATACATGCATTTTGGTTGTAGGAGTTTGGTTCTGCACCTTGTTGACAGGGGTGGTCAATGCAAACATGATTCACGCTGTCTTGACGGCTGCAGGTGGAAACTTGAGGTTGGGTGCAGACAGCAGAGGTGTGCATATTGAATGCAGGATTCCTGGAAGGTGTCTGTAGTGTTACAGACTTAACACACTTAGCTAGCATTATGTGGATGCAGGGTTGCGTGCGGTGTAAGACTCCAAACAGTGCTAGGCCGTGGCAGTTCTGTGGAGGGGAAAGGTGCTGTTTAGGCTGCCCTCCTGAGTGTTACAAAAATATTTAAATGTAACCAAGATCAAGTTCCAGAACCTGGTAAATGGGGAATCAAGTAGTAAAGGATAAAAATGATAGTACTTCAGTAGCAATGGAACAGCACTATCCAAGCTGAGATTATCTGGGAAAAACTTAGACAAAAGAAGCTAAAGTTTGTTTAAAGTTCAAAGAACAAAGCTTTTGTATGTAAAGAACGCCCACAAGCTAATACCTCTGGTTGTCAGAAGAAGATTGGGGATGATAAACTCAAACCCAACCAACCTCCAGGCTCTCAATGAACCTGCCCAACTCTCCAACATCAAGCACTTGAGGGGTACCAGATAACTGAGGGTGGCTGTACAAGACAAAGCACTATGTTTAAGAAGCTCTAAGAGCAAACAGTAACCTTATTTGAAGCAAGGATATCCTCAAAACTTTTCAAGGAACTCAAGAGTAGGCTGGCAGAATGCAACTCCAAAAAAAAAATAAGGCAGGTATAACACTCCAGGTCTTAAGCTTAATAAGACCTCTTCAATCAATTGTGATTGGCTCCAGGAAGATGATCAAGGAGGGATCAAGACCAGTATGGTCAGAGAAAGGGATCAAGTAGTGGTATAACACACTCAGGAATTCCAACAGACAGAATTCTCTTCAACCAGCAAGGCTATTGGTTGCTGATAAGGATCAGGCCACAGAGGGGCAAAGACTAAGGATCAATGGATCAGGGGGCAATCATAGATATACCCAGGATGAGGATGAGGATCAGATTGCAATGATAACCGGGGGACATATGCACACACTCCCCTGGATTTTTCAAAAAAAAGGCAGGGAAGAGCCCCCCTTTTATGGGCCATGGTTCCCTGTAAGCTATTTACAAGTGATGACACAGATAGAGCGGAAAAAAGCAATAATCAAAAAAAAAGTTTTTTTTTTTTAGTATTTGATTTAATTTGCTCATGGGAGAACAATGAAAGGACAACTGAAAAAAAAGAAGGGAAAAAAATCAAAAATTAAAAACAAATGAAATGATAAAAAGAAAATGAATGAGCAGGGATGAAAAGGGACACCAGCCCATGCCAATGGTGGGCACAGGCAGGTGAAGGGGAGGTGACGGGCCGCGCAGACAGGCTGATGGGCCTGGGCAATTAGTTAAAGTAGATGGAGAAATCAAAAGGTTGGAGCTTGATGGATCAGCCAACCAAGTTTGGCGGAGGGGACATTAGCAATATTTCAACTGCAACTGAAGGCTGAGTTTTGATTCTTGAGGTCGCAGCAGTATGAAGCTGGGAGCGAGTTGAGATTATCAAATGAGAGCAAGCCAAAGTGGAGAACAGGTCGCATGAAACTGTATGATGGTTTGAATTAAAGAAAGGAAAGACAAATAGTTGCAAGATTGTCACAATGAGGCAGCTGAGAGGATCAATTGATTGACCAGGCGCAAGGTTGCTACTTTAAAACTTGACCAAGCAAGTAGAAGGGGTGATCAGGCAAGCAAAAGGTTTCCAAAAGATGACTTGGGGGATTAAGCAATTTAGTTGGAAGGGCAAAGTGAGGCCAAGATGGATCAAACAATCAAAACGATGATAGGATGGCGGGGATTGGTTGGGGGGGGAGATCATTCCCGCTTGGCCAAGGTGATCAAGATTGTACAGAGCAAGGATGGTCCTCACTCTCAAGGGGGATCCTTGCTAGGTTGGTGTTGCAAATGAGTGCCACTGTTGTTTTTGGCCGCGCAGAAAATGAAGGAAACAAAATGAGGGGGAAGAATGATTAGGTGTCCTGATTGTCTTTGGACGATCCAAATGGCGATGATGGGGGGTGGGGTGATGATGAGCATTGGATGAAGCAAGCAAAGTTGCTTGCAACCGGTGTGGTGAACAATTTGGGACACCGTGGGAAAGGAATTCAAAAATTTTCCTTGCGCGTCGCGCGTCCCTCATTTGCATTGTCATTGTTGCGCGCTGCTTGCTCATCATCATTGCCCATCCCAATCTCCTATCCGCCCGTCGCGCGTTGCTCATCCTTAGTCTCGGCCGTCGCGCGTCGCTAATCCTTATCTTTATTGTTGCGCGGCGTTCATCCATGACTTACCAAAACCATCCCGACCGCACCCCCAAGCGCTGGTCCAATCCTTGGATCCGTCAATCTCCCACCTCACTCAATCTATCAGTTTCCAAATCTCAAGCCCGTCAGGATTTACCCAATTGCCTCAAGCCAATCTCCTATCCGCCCATCCATGCTCTCACAAACTTCATCTGTGGTCCTTCCTGGGACTCTCCCATCCCCTTTCCATCTCCGGGTGGGGGTGGAGAAGTGTTGAATACCGCCCGCAGACATCCGCGACGGTCCAGTTCATTTTCCTTTCCCACCCCGTCCGCCTTTGGACAAGGGATGGGAGATTCCAGTGTTGTTGCGCGCGCCCATCCAAGGACAGAGGCGAGAGATGGTGAAGGGATGAGAAGGATTTCCAACGGCTTGCGTGATCAAATTTTTGTGGTCACCTGATTTTTTTCTTTTCTTTTCTTTTTCCGCTCTATTTGAAGAATCCGTTGTACATAGTATAACAGGGCCTCCTTCCCATATAAGGAGGGGCTCCCCCGTTTCTTTTGGAGGGGGCATTGAATAAACCACATGATATCAGCAAACCCTTGATCCTTGAGCCTCCATACTCAAACCCTTGATCCTTGATCCTTGATCATTATCACCAACCAATAGCTTTACTGGTTGAAGAAGAATTTGCCTAATCAAATTCTTGAGTGTGTTACACCACTCCTGAGCCCTTTATCCGACCATACTGGTCCTGATCACCCTTTGATTATCTTTCTGGAACCAGTCACGTTTGACTGAAGAGGTTTTATTAAGCTTAAAACCTGGAGTGTTAAACCTCCCTTCCCTTCTTTTGAAGTTGAATTCCGCCAAGCTACTCTTGAGTCTCTTGAGAAGTGTTGGTTTATTCTTGTTTGAATCAGTTCTTGCGTTTCTTCTAGAGCTTCTTCAAACAATTAGCTTTGTCTTGTGCAGCCACCCACAGTTATCTGGTACCCTTCAAGCGCTTGATTGTGGAGAGTTGGGCAGGTTCATTGTGAACCTGGAGGTTGTTTGGGATTGAGTTGATCTTTCCTAAGCTCCTGCTTTCGACCAGAGCTATTAGCTCATGGGTGTTGTCACTCACAATTGCCTTGTCTTGTTGAACTCTGAACAATTCTTAACTCCTTCTATTTGAGTTTTCCTCAACATCATTTGGCCTCAGATAGTGTTGTCTCTCAGCTACCAACCACTAAAATCTTTATCCTCTTACTTTTGGTTCCCCTTTTACCAGCTTCTGGACTTTGATCTTGGTTACATTTAAATATTTTTGTAACACTCAGGAGGGCAGCCTAAAAAAAAGCACCTATCCCCTCCACAGAACTGCCAACGCCCTGCACCGTTTGGAGTCTTACACCGGTCCTTAGCCCAAAAGGGAAGGAGTACCGTCAGAGAGGGGGGATTTGAACACAGGACTGGGCTCTAGGCTCCCAAGAGATGATCCTAGACAACTAGGAGAGTGTGAGCTGGAAATTTGGGAACTGGATATGGGAATCATTTCTGGATCAAAAAAATTTTTTTTTTTTTTGGATCTAAATGGAGGCCATATAAAAGTTCATAAAAATTTTACTTTTTCTGTACTGGTCCAGAGGTGTCTCAGATTGGGCACCACATTTCTCCCCAGCTTACAGACTGTCCCTAGTTTTCATCTGAGTATCTTTGATGATATATATAAAAAAAGAAACTGAGGAATTGAAACAGAAGAACGCCCATTTGATCTGCAGGGTGATTGAAAAGGGAGCTTGATCCATCCAAAGAAAAGGTCCTGGAAGTGGCTGAGGTAAAAGAATGAAGAAGGCCTCCCAAGTGCTCACATATGTGGCTTACAGTAGAGTTACACAACAAAATGCAGCAGATGAACCCTGGTGGTGCACAATTGGGAGGACTTACTTCTGGAACAAGTTGCCTCCACAACAATCAAATTTCTTGACCTGATCAGCAGAGGACCTTATGACCATCTGAGTACCATTCAGCTCCTCAAAAACATATGATCCACCTCTGACTTGACGGACCACTCAATAAGGACCATTCCAGCAGTTAGAGAAAAGCTTTCCCCACTGTGTTTCCAAGGATTGGTTATAAGCTAAGACTAGATCCCCAGGATTCCAGGGATCCCTGATTTGATTGTAGTGCTTATTCTCCCAATACTTGACTGATTTTTCTCTTGACTCAATCATCTTTGGATAAGCTCTTTCACAAACATCTTCACTTTGCTCCAGTTGCTTGGATCTGGAAACTAATAGATCAGTGGTGGAAGAAACCTTTTCCCAAGAAATACCTAAGAAAGATTCCATTTCCGGATCAAGAGGAGGTACAGCCCTTTGTCAAAAGATAATTTCATAAGGTGAGTAGCCAATGGTTTGTTTAGTTGAAATTTGATTTGAGAAGAGGACCAGAGGAAGAAATTTTTAACAATTCTTTCTACCTTCACCAGCAAGATTGACAAGGGCAGCCTTCAAAGGAGCATGGCCTCTTTCCACCATGCCTTGACCTTCAGGATAATAAGGAGTGGTCACTCTATGTTGACCAGGAAGCAATTGGATCATTTCAGCCAGCTTGCCGCCAAACTCAGAGCCACCATCAGTTGAATAAGATCAAGCCAAGCCATAACACATTGTCCAAGTCTCATAGAGGAAGGCTGCTACTGATTCAGAGCTGAGGTTCTTAAGGAATTTTGCTTCAACCCATCCAGAAAAATCATCTCTAGCCACTATGAGGTACTTAGCTCCACCAGCCTTAATATGAACCACATCCATAGCAATCCTTCCAAAGAAAGTGGACTCTCCAGTGGGATAACAAATTTCCACTGGGCGCCTAAGATCACATTTCTGACATACTTCAAAACTCTTGCACCAATGAGAGACTGATTTCTTCAAGGATGGCCACCAGAATAATTTGGATATTTGACAATAAGTTTTGGTTTCCCCACAATGCCCAAGGCCTTCATAGAGACTTTCAAGGATCAAATCTTGTTTAGAAGGGATGGTGACATTAATAAGAGCACAAGGGTTGCCTCTTTTCACAAGCCTAGTACCTTGGACAAAGAAATTGGAGGATTACTTTTGAGTGATCAAAAATCTTTAGCAGAGAGATCAAAAGGCCTTTGCAGAGTGGAGAGAAACTGCTCTAATTTAAGCCAGAAGCCTTGTTGGAAGCCAAAATAATCTTGAGAGGAAAAGGTGAAGGCAGGACAAATTAAGGGTTCCTCCTCATCAAAATCCACTCCAACATCCAATTATTTGTCTCCAAGAGGGCGTCAAGATAAACCATCAGGCATGGTGAAAGATTTTCCAGGCCTATGAACAATATGAAAAGAGAAAAACTGGGTGAAAGCCTGCCAAAAAGTCATTGAAGCATTTGGAAGACTGGGGGCGTTGATCATTTTGATAATGGATTGTGCATCAACTTGTAACTCAAAGTGTTCACCCCAGAGAATAGTTTGGAGCTTCTTCAACACTTGGGCCACACCACAAAGTTCCAGTCTTGGCTGGGAGTACCTAGATTTCACCTCTGAAAAAAGAAGAGATTCATACAGAGCAGGATGATCCAAACCATCTTCATCTTCCTGAGTAAGGACAGCCCCAAAAGATTGATAACTAGAGTCCACAGCCAGCTTGATCTTGCCAGCCCTAGGTCCATAAGTGATCTTCTTCAAGACAATGTCTTTTCCAACAATTTTTTTGAGCATCTGAAATGATTGTTCACAAGCTTGGGTCCAAAACCATTCAGCATCCTTCGTGGTTAAGCAACGCAAGGGAATGCAAATTTTGGATATAGAAGGGATAAAGATCCAAACATAGATTACAACACCTAAGAAACCTCTGACTTCAGTTGGATTGATGAGAGTAGGCCAAGAGAGAATTTTGTTGACTTTGGATGGAGCCAACCTTCTTCCTTCCTTGCAGACCACATGACCAACAATTTCCAAAGCAGGGACACAGGCGGCCAATTTGGATCCAGAGACAGTGAGACCAGACTCCTTGGTTTGAAACAGGATCCTTTCCAGAGTGGTTGCATATTCCCAGATACTTCAACAGATTCCTGAATGCCAGGGTAAGAGCTCATTGTTATAATCAGAAACTGGACCTTTAATCTGGCCATTGTCAATAAAGATACCAGCATGATCAGGGATTTCATCCTGGAGGATCCAAAACATCTGAGCCTGATAGACTGCAACCAAATTGGTGGCACCTTGAGGTAATCAAGTAAGTTTGAAATGACCAAGAGGAGTATCAAAAGTAGTGAGAGGACAATAAATTGGATGTAAGGATTGTTTGTCATAGCCACCCATAATGTCACCTAGACCATAGCAAGCTCTCCCAGAGAAGGATTTGACAAATTCCTCAGTAGCAGGGGGAATACCAGAGTCTCTAATAGTAACCTTATTTAGAGGCTTGAGATCATGAACTATTCTAAGTTTACCATTACTCTTGAGAACACAGAAAACAGGACTGGAATAGATAGAATTTGATTGTTCATATAAACAGGTTAGGACTTGTTCTCGGACCAACTTAATAAATTTGTCAACTTTAGCAGCAGGGATCAGGATCTTCTTCTTTTGCCAGGGGTCATGTTCTACTACAGGGATAATGTAAGGGAGGCCATAGGATTCTTTCAAGAGACCTCTCTCTTCTTCACAGAAGGCAATAGATTTTTCCCTAAAAGCTAAGACATTTTTGATCAAATTCAACTCATAAGGAAGAAGCCATCCATCTGGACCAAAATTGACCACTTTCAGGCGTTCTTCAGTGACACGACCAGAGGGGATCAATGGAACAGTAAGAGATTGAGGTAAACCACAGTAAAGATTGCGGGATAGAGGGGGGCGCATAAGAGGAGAGTTGAGGTTGAGAGGCATTGGTTGGTTGACTGGTTGAACCTTTTTTGCAACTGGTTTATACTTGGTGGCAAAAGAGAGGAATACTTTCTTCCTCCAAGCATTGAACAGTGAAACCTGACTACAAAAACTGAGTCCAAGTTCCAACATCTTCCAAGTGTGATGTTCTTCCTTGTCCTTGAAAGGTGCCTTTTCCATAAAAGAGGATCAAAAAGCTAAGGCATTGCTCACATGTGTGGCGCAGGGTAGAGTTTTGAAAATGACATTAGTAGAGGCCCCTGATGGTGCACAATTGGGAGGACTTACTTCTACCCCACATTGCCTCCACTTAAGACCCTACTCCTTCATACCAAAACCACCAAGAAAAGAATTGAGATTGGGATCTAGTTTAGACTCATTGCGGAGATTCAAAACTGGAGTAGAGGATAATTGATCAGGCTGAAGGGAAAAAGGAAAAGAAGATACAACAGACCCAGAGAGAGAAGAAATATTTTTGGAATTTTCGGATTTTTTATGTTTTTGAATTTTGATCTTATTTGGATGAGGAAGAGATGATGAGGAAAACAAAAAATATGCCTCTGAGGTTGAAGTTGATCCATAAGTTGAAGTCTGAGGCTGAGAGGAACTACAAATATCAGTAGGATCAACTAATCCAATGAAAAATTAGGCTGAGAGGAATGAGAGTTGTCCTTCTGCTTTCCATTTAGAACTGTTTTGGGAGAACAACAGGAAAATCTTGTTCCCAACAAGCAGAATCCAAGGAACAAAGCGGAACTGCAATTTTTCTGCCATCAGCATCAGGGAGAAGGATTCTCTCCCCAACTTGATCAGAAAAAATCAGGGTAGCACCAAAATCCATTAAGAACGGTCGGCCCAAGATCATAGGACCTTCCAAACGAGTGATCCAGGAGTGACAAGTTCCAACAATATTTTGACCAATTTGAACGGGAACCTCCTCAGCAATACCAACCAGTTAGCATGACTGATTCCCTATACCATTCATGGCAGAAGTAAAGCTGACCCTTGGGCTAAGCTTGAGTTTGCAGGCCATAGTATCTGAGATTAAGTTAAGCTAAGAACCCAAATCCACAAGAAGAGAAACTGTTTTAGCCAATTTACCAAGATAGCAGGGAAGAAATCCAAGAGGGCAGGAATACAGATTGGCATCTGAAGGGGGATCTGTTCAACCAGAGTCCTCCATCAAAGTGCCAGAAGAGACCTTCAATTTGTCCAAACCAATTTCCACACATTGACAAGAAACCCATTTCTTCATGCCTTCAGCCACAGATGGAGAGATAGACAGAAGTTCAGCCACAGACAGATCAGGGATTTTGAGATCAGAAATTTTCTTTAATGCTCCTTCCACAGAATTAGGGTAGTCCTTGGAAATGCCCCTCTCAAACCAAACTTTGGGCTGGGTGGAGGGAGGAAGATCAGGTGAGGCAGAGACTGGAAGAGGATCAAAGAATTGAGGGGGTTGACCAGATTGAAGAGGAGGAGAAGGATCAGAGTGGTCCTGGAACCTTTCCATGAGTGGTTCCCTTTCTACTTCTATGTCTTCTACATCAGAGGAAGGAGGCTCAGGCAAAGATTCACGTTGGAGAGGTTTTCAAAGGATTGAAGATGGAAAAGGAGGAGACTTGTGAGGTTTGGGTTCCTCATGGCGTTTCCTAGATGGATCAGATTGATAAGCACCAGAGAAGCTGGAAAAATTGATAGCTGGAGGATACCAAGGTTGAAGACTGCCACAGGATGATCAAAAATCCAAGGAGACCAGAGATGCCTTCTTGAGAGTTGTTGCTTGGAAAGAAGCCACCACATGAGGGATCGGACAAGACAATTCAAAAGGGATCAAAGCACCATTAGGAAGAAAGAAATTATTTCCCTTCTTCTCTACTAATTTCTCCTCCTTGTCCTTCTGGAGTTCAGGAAATCTATCAGTACCATGGCCTTCTCTATGACAGTAATAGCAGACTAAGGTGGATTTAGGAACAGAATTAGCAGGTTTAGGGGTAGCTAAAAAGGCTATTTTCTGATCTATTTTATTCTCAAAGGCCTGAAGTAGCTTAGGAATCTCATCTATGGTAAAGTATCCTTATTGGCCTGAGGGCTTGACTTAGGTCTGTGATTTGCTTCCATCTTGTTCATGATTTTGTTGGATTCTTGGAAGGAAGGAGCATGTACTGGTTCAGTGATCCTGGGCTTTTCAAAAGTTAAAGCAGTTTGAACTTTCATGACTTTGTCCACCAAATTCCTAAGGACCAGAAAGACAGGGAGTTTCAATTGATTATCCCTAGTAGTGATCATGGATCCAGACTTGACCAATTCATCCCTAATCCTTTCCTGCACTCCTGGCAAAAAATATTGAATAAATTGAACTCAAATTTTGTCCACAGTGTCAATGTGATTGTTCCTGATAAGATAAGACTGAATAGGATCCCAGGACTTTCTGAAAGTCTGATAATCAGAGGCTGAAGAGACACCACCATTGGAGATCCATTGAGAAACCAGAGCATCCAAGTCCTGTAAGGTAAACCTAGCCAAATCTATTTTTCCCCAATAAGCCAACATAGCCTCCTTCAAGAGCCTCCATTTATGAGTTTTGAATCCATCAAACAATTCAATCACTTCAATAACTTCATCAGAGGAGATAAAAATCGTAACTGATAGGCCATATCATGTTCAATTGCACCATCCACTTCAGCAGCCATTTCATAGGAGTCCAAACATTGTTCCACGTTTGTTCCATTGAAGCCTAGGTTCTTGTTCTGGGGTTTGATCTTGACCATCTTGGACCAAACATTGGTGGAGGGAACAGATTTCATTTTGAAGACAGAGTTCCTAAGAGGATCCAGAAAGCAGAGTTCCAAGGTGGCTCACAAGTGTGGCAAGGGTAGAGTTTCACAAAAACAAAAAGAATCCTACCCAGATGGTGCACAATTGGAAGGACTTACTTCTGGAACAAGTTGCCTCCATGGATCAGATCTGGATGATGAAAGAAAAAAGAAGAAAAGAAAAGGATTGGATTGGATTTCAGAGTTGATTCTTCAAGTTGGGACTGTAAATCCCAAGGTTGCTGGTTCAATCCCGGCCCGGGGGACCAAATGTAAGACTCCAAATGGTGCTAGGCTGTGGCATTTCTGTGGAGGGGAAAGGTGCTGTTTTTGCTGCCCTCCTGAGTGTTACAAAAATATTTAAATGTAACCATGATCAAGGTCCAGAACCTGGTAAATGAGGAATCAAGCATTAAAGGATGAAGATGATAGTAGTTTGGTATCAATGGAACAGCACTATCTGAGCCAATATTATGTGGGAAAAAGTTGGACAAAAGAAGCTTAAGTTTGTTTAAAGTTCAAAGAACAAAGCTGTTGTATGTAAACAACACCCATAAGCTAATAAATCTGGTTGTCAGCAGAAGATTGGGGATGATCAACTCAAACACAACCAACCCCCAGGTTTTCAATGAACCTTCCCAAATCTCCGCAATCAAGCACTTGAAGGGTACCAGATAACTGAGGGTGGCTGTACAAGACAAAGCACTATGTTTAAGAAGGTCTAAAAGCAAACATTAACCTTATTTGAAGCAAGGATATCCTCAAAACTTCTCAAGGAACTCAAGAGTAGGCTGGCAGAATGCAGCTCCAAAAAAAAAATAAGGGAGGTATAACACTCCAGGTCTTAAGCTTAATAAGACCTCTTCAATCAATTGTGATTGGCTCCAGAAAGATGATCAAGGAGGAATCAAGACCAGTATGGTCAGAGAAAGGGATCAAGGAGTGGTATAACACACTCAAGAATTCCAACAGAAAGAATTCTCTTCAACCAGCAAGGCTATTGGTTGGTGATAGGGATGAGGCCACAGAGGGGCAAAGACTAAGGATCAATGGATCAGGGGGAAATCATAGATATACCCAGGATGACGATGGGGATCAGATTGCAATGATAACTGGGGGGGACATATGCACACACTCCCCTGGATGTTTTTAAAAAAAAGGCAGGGAAGAGCCCCCCCTTTTATGGCCCATGGGTCCCTGTAAGCTATTTACAAGTGATGACACAGATAGAGCGGAAAAAAGCAATGATCAAAAAAAAAGTTTTTTTTTTTTAGGATTTGATTTAATGTGATCATGTGAGAACAATGAAAGGACAACCGGAAAAAAAATAAGGGAAAAAAATCAACAATTAAAAACAAATGAAATAATAAAAAGAAAATGAATGAGCAGGGATGAAAAGGGATACCATCCCATGCCAATGGTGGGCACAGGCAGGTGAAGGGGAGGTGACAGGCTACGCAGACAGGATGATGGGCCTGGGCAATTAGTTGAATTATATGGTGCAATCAAAAGGTTGGAGCTTGATGGATTGGCCAACCAATTTTGGTGGAGGGGACATTAGCAACATTTCAATTGGAACTGAAGGCTGAGTTTTGATTCTTGAGGTTGCAGCAGTATGAAGCCGGGAGTGAGTTGAGATGATCAAATGAGAGCAAGCCAAAGTGGAGAACAGGTTGCATGCAAGTGTTTGATGGTTTGAATTAAAGACCGGCAAGACCAATAGTTGCAAGATTGTCACAATGAGGCAGCTGAGAGGATCAATCTATTGACCAGGCGCAAGTTTTCTACTTTAACACTTGACCAAGCAAGTCGAAGGGGTGATCAGGCAAGCAAAAGTTTTCCAAAAGATGACTTGGGCAATTAAGCAATTTAGTTGGAAGGGAAAAGTGAGGCCAAGATGGATCAAGCAATCACAAGGTTGATAGGATGGCTGTGATTTGTTGGAGGGGGAAATCATTCCGGCTTGGCCAAGGTGATCAAGATAGTACAGAGCAAGGACGGTCCTCACTCTCACGGGGGATCCTTGCTGGGTTGGTGTTTCAAATGAGACCCACTGTTGTTGTTGGCCGCGCAGACAATGACGGCAAAAAAAGGAGGGGGAAGACTCATTAGGTGTCCCGATTGTCTTTGGAAAATCCAAATGGCTATGATGGGGGGTGCAGTGATGATGAGCATTGGATGAAGCAAGCAAAGTTGCTTAAAACCAGTCCTTGGCCCAAAAGGGAAGGAGTAACGTCAGAGAGAGGGGATTTGAACACAGGACCGGGTGCTGGGCACCCAAGAGATGATCCTAGACGACTAGGAGAGTGGGAGCTCGAAGTTTGGGGACTGGATATGGGAATCATCTCTGGATCAAAACAGTTTTTTTTTTTGGATCTAAATGGAGGGCATAGAAAAGTTCAGAAAAATTTTACTTTTTCCATACTGGCTCAGAGGTGTCCCAGATTGGGAACCACAGCTGGAGTTCTGACAAAACACAAATTGGCCTGTAACTCCTGAAATATACACAACACTTGAATTTTGACTTAATTATAGTTGTGAGACCTATATGTGACAATACATGTGAAATATTAAAATGGCAAAAAAGTCACTGTAGTGGTGTTTTGATTTTTGGGTAATATTTCATCAGGTTATTTAAAATATAAGAAGTGAGAATTCAAAGGTGGTGTCAGTGAGTTACCCTCCCTAATATCCGGTTTGAAATCCTTATATGTGATAATATTTCTGGATTTCCCACTCTTTTTGTATTTTATGAATTATTCTGCTATTTATTTTTCCTTTATCTACTTTTGAAAGGTTTCTCTGTAAAAGTAGCATGCTGACAGAAATTTTATTTGGGGAATCTGGCAACAGGTTTTTAATTATTAGGGAATATCAGAGTTAGAAAACCCCCCATTAGAAACCTACCATTTTTTTGACCAACCTGCAATTTTGATGGTAGTTTTCTGAAATACACATACCCCCCAACTGGTGTATTTCACAATGGAATATTTCAAAGATCAAATCCACAATTTATGCATCATAACCATCTACCATCCATTGCATGTTAAGCACCCATCCACACCTCCACATCAGCCAATGAAGGAATCACAATGAGATTCTTTGAATTATTCAATCAACCTCAATTTGATTGTTCACTCTCACCAGATCATCATCAATCCAGCTACATAATTCTCCTCAAGCCACCAATCTCAATATCCCCTCATTCATCCTTATCACTTGCATCCACCCCCACCTCTTCACCTCAACCCACTCCTCCATCACCACAGACAGCAAATAGAGCACAATGGCCTTCCTCAATGCATTCCAGGAGTACCTTGTCTAGTAAATCCTCTTTTAAGAACCATCCACACTCGCACCATCTCAATCTTGAGTCCCAATGCTCACCTGCTGCTGCATTAACCATCCCTAGGACTTTATCTGAGCCAAAAAAAGATTGACGGCTGGCCAAGGGAAAAATCCTAAAATAGGCTTTATTGGATGAGGATACCAAGCTTCTCAATCAAGATTTTTTTCACCTAGTTGGTTTTTGCTAGCATTGGTGGTCCTGATTCATCACATGGCCTCAAGTTCATCAGCCTACAGAATCATATCAAATTAAAGGTAAATTTTTCCCCATCTGAGTCACCCTCAAACTAAGAGTAGCCTACTCAATCACCCAAACTGCTACCCATCCCTTCTCCCCCCCTCAAATCATCCCATCCTTACACATTTTTTCTCATCTAGATCTTTGATATCTGCCAGTTTTACTTTCTGCCAGCTTCTCATTCTCTAAACCCTCATGTCCTCACCTGATGCATTAACACCTCAAGTCAGTAACAAGAAAATACATTGTCATTTTTTTCTTATTTCCTGGTCTAGCCTTTTTTGAATCAACCATCATCAAATGAAGGATCTATCAATTGATTCAAAGCATCCTCAACTGATTTAGGTATTGCATATTAAAAGTATCTATGTCTCCAATGCAAATCAAGGTTTCTTTTCACCCCCTATGGTTACAATTAACATCTATCCTTTCAAGCACCACTCCAATTTGTTCTAAACTATTTATCAATCTATGTTCATCCACCTTTTTATTAAAATAAATCTGTTCATAATCACATAGAGATGGGCCTCTTACCTTAATCATTCCTTAATCTGCTGGGAAATTTGATCTGGACTGTTCCTTTTAAATTGACAGTTTAGTTTTTTTTGGAAATTTCTCAGCATCCTTCATACATCTCTAAAGAAAAAGGTATGGCCTCCACAATGACAAAAATGGATATATGGAAGATATTTTAACCAACGCTACCATACTTCTTGAAGCCATCAACTTTTCCATTCAGGAAACCATTGAATTACCTCAATGCCAGATTTTCACTTCAGATTTCCCCATTGTTTCTGAATTAAATACCCAGGTTTTTCTGTCATCAATCCTATCAATGTTGGGAGAGGACCAAACAAATACAATGTGGGAAATTTAGAGAAACCTCTACTGCTTAGTGGCAATAAAGAAATATTTTGATTCAATTCAATTGACAGATTGATAGAAAAAGGAAGCAAAAAGAGGAGCCACAACTGTGAAGAAAAGGGTCTATACCTTCACAGGAAAATATTATTAAAAATAAGACAAGCGGCAGAAAGATAGGTCTTGAAGATAGTAGACAGGAATAATCAGGCATGCAGTAGATTTAGAGTGTAAGAGAAAGGAGAGAAAAGATAACTCACTAGCTTCAGACACCAGGGTTCAGATGGCAAAACTTGTGGATTGTGCAAAGAAAATTCATCCTGGAGATCTGAGCTGGTGTCCAGTAGATAAGGTTGTTACATTATGTGAAAATAGAGCAATCACAATGGGCGGTTGGTGGTTGGATTCAGTATGCTGTGTGTGCACAATTTTGAGAGAGGAATCAAAAGAAATAAAGAAATGAAATGAATAAATAAAGAGAAGGGATAAGAATTCAAGGAAGACAAAGATTAAGGCATAAGTATACTTTCAACACCCTCCATAAAGGTTGAGGTGAGCTGGATTTCTTCAAGATCTTGAATGGCATCTCATTGATGATATTTCTGGGATTGGCAATCAGAAAAACCTATAGAATGATCACAGTCTCTCAAGAAATCAACTTAATTGGGTTCTCCATCATCATGATGGATGAAAAACATTGGAAAGAAGGTTATCCTCAATGCTCACTTGACTTGTTAATTCAGTTAAGCCTAAAGAGCATAACATAGCGGTTGGCTTAATCATGAGTGTGATTCACAATCAAGAGCCAGTTGGTGATATTTCTGGATTGTTAAGTCAGAAGAGTACAAAGCATGTAGATTACACAAGAGGGAATAGTGATTGATCAATTATGGTGCAGTCTAAATCATTGAGAAGGCAAATTCTGGGATCAAATGCTTGACCAATGGTTGGATATGTAGTCCATCCAGGATTCTCAACATTTTTTTAGTCTATTGTGAGATCAATTATAAACACACCCTTGCCGCCCCCCTTTAATTCAGCCTTAATTTAATACAAGCTCCTTATTTAAGAAACATTTTATGAAAGATAACCTCAATCATCCTGAAAATACCTTCCTTCCCACACCCATGAAAACCCCTGGCAACACTTTGACCGTTCATCATTGGTGTCCCCCACAATATACAAATTTTCTCCCACAACCCTCAAAAATCTTCTAAAATGAATTGAATTACTCTTGATCCTCACCCCAATCATAGTATGTGGATGGAAGGGAACAATATGGGAGTAAATTATTTGACAAAAATACAGAGAAGTGACAAGAATAGGGCTTGAAACTCTCAAAACTTTTTAAAATTCATTGAAACCCTCTTGATCCTCAACTCAATCAGATTATTTGGATTGGAGCAAACAAGGTGGGAGGAGATAATTTGACAAACATACAGAGATGTGGCAAGAATAAGGCTTGTCAGCAAAAGAAGGCTCAAAAGAGGTATTCTGGAATCTTTTTTGAGGTAGCAGAGGAAAATGGTTGACAAAAAGGTTGTTTGGTCTTGAAAAAAACTGAAAACTTTGCATCTTTATCCCAGCATGGTTTGCAAAAAGAAGAAGAAAAACCAAAAGACCTCCCCCAAAGAGTTTGAAAAAACCAAACTGAAGATCAAAAAATTCTATTTCTTCAAATTAAATATATTCAAAATCCCACTAATAAATTAATCTGCTGTATTTCCTCAACTGTTCTACTGCTACCAACACATGTCATGGTGCTGAGAGCAGTAAGTTGTGAGAGTGATGAAGTGATGAGAGAAATAATTTGATGAGATTGATGAAGTGATGAGAGCAATAAAGTAATGAGATTGATGAAGTGATGAGATAAATAAAGTGATGAGAGCAATGAAGTGATGAGAGAAATAAAGTGATGAGAGTGATGGATTGAGAGAGAAATAAAGTGATGAGAGCAATACTTGATGATATTGATGAATCAGATTTTTCTGATGAGGTTAGAAACCAGGGGTGTATGACATGAACTGATGTGTGGTTGAGGTTGCAAAAACATTTAAATACTTCCCCTGAAAAAACCCATTATTTTCAGGTTACTATGACCTTTCTAATGTGATATAAGTGGGCTTTTTTTTATTTTTAATGGTATGTTGGAAATTTTAATATTTTGCTGAAACCCACAATTAAAATAATGGCTGGTGGGATTTTTCTGATATGCCCTATTGTAGGAAGGGGAGTGAAAAATTCAATGGCCATCCCAACGGATCTAAAGTTGGTGTTGCAGGTGGATTTTTCTCAATTTCTCTGGCACTTTGATGCCAACAATATTGGTAAACCATCCGGTAAGATTAAGAAACCCAATGTGTATCTGTGAAACTCACCCTCCCAGCTTGCATTGCTCCACAATTTCAGTCCCATGGCCTGTGTTCAAAAGGCAAGTTGGAAGTTGATATTAGATGCAGTGTACTGGAAACATTGTTTTAGGGCAATCCAATGATTGGTTTCCAGGCATTTTATTAACTTTCATAAGTAGTTGAGGCCATATGAAATATCTGGTTGTGAGCCCAAAGCAAGAGAATTTAGGGAATCAATGTAGGATTGGTATTTCTTGGTGTCAATTTCAGTCCCAAGGTTTGCCATTTGCAGCTCACTGTCTGATAAGATGGTTGATGTATTGAGGATGACACCAGGATGTGAAGTTTCCCAATTTTTTACAATTTGTCTTGCAAGGAAGCCTTTTTCATGCTAAAGGGAGCTGTCAAGGGTATTGAGATTGATACCCATACTTTTTTCACAATTTTCCTGCCATTTAAATTTTCACACAGGCTACAATCTGGGATTGCAAGTCAGCAAGGGCGTCCAGGTTCTTGCTCACAACAAGGCTGTCATCATTTGGAAGTCAGATTTCCACAATGTTAAAGGCCTTCCAATAGACATACACAGTTTTCATGACACATTCCCCAGTCAATCCAAGCTCCAATAGTAGTCCTCTAAGTAATTTCCACCAGCACTGCACTTCTTGACGTGTGCCATAGAGTGATTTTTTCAAAAACATGAATTTACCAGTGAGTTTGGGGAATACATGGGTTTTTTTTTGTTATTTAAACAATTTCATCAATAGGTAAGTGCAGTTAATTGGTATAAAGTCAAAACTGTGTATTGTCCATTGAAAAAAACTGCCAGTGAGAGGAGCAAACAGAGTGGGGATAGAAAGACTATTGGGGAAAATCTTTTTTAACAGTCCATGCATAGCGTTTGCCTGAAACCCTTTGCCACATACCAAAATTTTGGCTTATCAATTGATCTTTTTGCTTTCTGTTTGATGGAAAAAACATACTTAGCTCCAATCACTTTCATACCCCCTTTCCGCTTGACAACCTTGCACACATCCATGTCAAAAATCTGATCCATCTCTTGTTGTAGGGGCTGTTCCCAGATGGGATGGAGGTAATCTGATAGCACATTGACACAAAGGATGGGAGGGCATTATTTTGAAGTTCTGGGATTCCAAGGATGTAGGAGTCTTGTTATTGTGATATTCCTTTTTTCAGGACTTTTCCAAGTCACATTCTCCTGGTTTGTATTGCTGGGTCAGTTGCGTCAATTGTAGTTGGTATGGGCATGAGAGTTTTGGTTATGGATTCAGGGAATTTGGCAACAATGGTATATGTGAGGTAAGATGAGGATGGGTTTGAGAAGATTTAGCCTTGCAGTTCATCCTGGAAACCCACAAAGATAATGCACTCAGCTTGAGTTGTTTTTCCTGGGGGGTATGGGTGAGTCTAATTGAACCAAAATGATGTAAAGTGATGTCAATAGGAGGAATTTTGTAGAGGATTTTGTTGGGGATTCTTTTGCCCAAACAGGAGTTTGGAAGGCTTTTAGGTAGGAAGCAGGCATGGCAGTAGGGGATAAACCAAAAATTGTCAGTAATTTGGGTGTATTTACACTTTTTCTGCACCTCATTGCCAATTGTTTGATTTACAAACTTGGCCTTTCCATTTTTCTTGGTATTATAGGGGGGATTAAAGACAATTTTGCTTCCAAGAGCTTGAAGTTATTTGGTTAGTGGTTTTTTATGGTATTCTATGGCATTATTGGATTGGATATGAAATGGTCCTGCATTTAGACAATTCTTTTGGGTATTTTATGATTGAAAAGATCAATTTTGGAACATTGGATTGGATTTTCAATGCATGCAGAAGGATTTATGTAGAGATATGGTTGAAAATCTTAAGGAGGTACCAATTACCACTGCAGTTGTGGGTGAAAATACCAAGGACGTCTATTATGAGTAGTTGAAGTGGTTTTTCTTTTGTTATTGATACAGGGAAAAATTTGCGCCATCACAGGCTTCTGGCAATTTTTCACAATTTTAAGATGAAAGGAGACCACATCTTCAGATAAAAATCCTGGAAATGTTTTTTTGAGATATTGTATCACAAAGTTGATGAACACATGGCCCAAATCACAATTTTAGTATTATGGAAAGGAGGCAAACATAATAGGAGACAGAGAGAGACAAAAATGGAAAACAGAAGGGGGAGGGGTGTGTATAGGAGAGATTTTCTAATGTACCAATTTTGATTCCTGCATCCAGTTTTAATTAAGTGGGAATAGAAAGAGAGAAGGAGAATTTTTCAATCACAATATTCTTGGTATCTGGAGTTGACAAGGTGGCCCAGCAATACAAGTTTCCCTTGCATGCTGGAGCAGTAGAGGAAGTCATTCATAAGGGGGTCCCCACACCAGGTTTTCCCCCTGCCAACAGCATACAACAGTGTGTTAGGGTCAGCCAGCTGGAGGGGTAAGTGATTGGGAAAGGAGGAGAAATGAATAAAGGAAGTGCAATCACCACTCACTGTTGAGGTTTCCCCCAAGTAAATAACTAAATTTTTAAGTCCAGTAATGATACAGATGACATGTTGATTGGGGAAATCCTTGGTGGTGACGGTTGTGTCTGTTCCAGGTATTGTGTTGACACATTGAGTTGAGGGTTGGTATGAATTTTGGTTTGGTTGTTTGGTAACATGGGGAGGGATTTCCCATTGTATGCCAGGGGTAGGTCAACTGGCATTAGTTTGAAGGATGGGGTGTTTGGCACCTCAGTTGTTGGGAAAGCAGCAGTATGCACAAACCCTGTCCAATCTGTTGCACAAGTCTGCAGGGATGGTTAGGTTTCTGCTCCAAATGTTGGCTTGGGATTCCTGGGTATCTTCAGGGGTAGGCTCCCATTTTTGGAGGCCAATTTGATGTCTTTCATGGATTAGTTGGCCTTTTGGTGTGGTGATGGGGCAAGGTGTAGGGATTGAAATCATTCACAATGTATGAGTTTTTGGAAGATCCCCAATTATTCATCTTGCTATATTACCAGGTTACTAGAGTATTGCACCCAAATTTGGTGACTGATTGGGCTTTAAATTGTTTAAATTATTATAATCAAGTATTAAATCTGTGGAATGAATTAAAAAATTGACCCTTTTTTAATTTGAAAATTTGATGAATTAAAAAAATTGACCCTGGTGTAAATTGAAAATGTGAAATTTTTTAAATAATTCCAATCAAATTGGAAATTTAGGTAACTGATTTAACAAATTTGTTGTAGTGTATTGCCCCCAAATTTGGGTAATGAATTGAATTAAAAACATTTATTTGAAAAAATTGGATGCTATTTAAATGTGGGAAATCTGGGGAATGGGTTAGAAAAAAAAGGGAATGAACAATTCCTCAAGTATTTCAAAAGGTAAGCAATTAAACCAAATCATATATATCATTGAAATTGCAGTATTTAATTTCAGACATGGATGGAATTCAAGGCCTTACAATAAAAAATGTTTTCAATTTCAAATGAAATCTTTTTTCAAGGTTGCAACCATGTCATTTGTATAATTTCTGGATCTACACCTTGAAAATTCAAACTATAACTAACCATGGGAGGGCACTGGATCTTAAATATAAAGACCAAAATTTGAAATTTTATAACATTTTAGTTTGTTATTATTCAATGATAATTCCAAATTGAATGGGAACTGTTTTAAAATCATTTTGAAATGCAGAAAATATCCATCTGAGTCAGAAATTAAGGTTACCCATAGAATGAATGAAAGGGATAATTCCTCAAGTATTCAACAGATAATCAATTAACCCAAGTCATATATATCATGTAAATCTCTGTATTTAATTTCATTGATGGATGGCATTCAAGAACTTATAATAAAAAGTTTTTCCAGTTTCAAATAAAATATTTTTTCCTGGATCTTGAATATTAAGACCAAAATTTTAAATTATTAAACTTTTTATTTGTTATTTTTCAATGAGAATTCCAAATTGAATGGGAAATGTTTTGAAATCATTTTTAAAGATAGTAAAAATTCATCTGGGTCAGAAATCAAGGTTCCCCACAGAATTGCCATCACTCTTCCTATAGAATCAATCACCTGTATCCATCTTGGAAAATATCACCTCCATTCCCAATCTGACCACAATCAATCAATTTCAATTTCAAAGACCAACTTTGCTATTTTTGAAACGTAGAATAACACAATAAATTAGGTAACTGTTACCAAGGTAGTGTTTTGTAATTTTTGGAATAAAATATTGATTAATATTTCTCAAGAATGATACTCCTTATTTTGATGGATAATTTTGTGCTGAGGGAGAAATATTCTGTTTGAGAATTTTATAAAATTGAGACAATCCCCAACAGAAATTGGATAATTTTGAAAATGAGGATAACCTGCCACACACAAATTTGAAGAAATGTTCAAAACTTTAAATTATCACCAGCATGCAGAATTTTCCAAATTTTCATCAACTACTTGAGCATGTGTCACCTTTTCAAAAACATAAAACAATTTCCTAAATTCATCACCAAGAAATATTAAATTTACCTTAAAATGTATAATAGAATCAATTTCATCTTGAATTAGTGTGTCAGGCAACTAAAGAGCATGCATATGGTTCATAGGTGCTTCATCACAGATTATCAAAGAATATTTTTTGATATATTAATCCTTTTTGGAATGCTTTGATATTTTTAAAGCATATTTTTTATCTCCAAGGGAATTCCAAAGGTGAGATGAGTTTTTCTTCCATTTGGTAGATTCATGGATGCTATTCCATTTCAAGAACATAAAAAAAGGTTTTTACTGAGCCACTGGTCCATGAATGAATAATGAAGAGGGTTGAGAGTGATTGTATGCATGAATTAATATTCTTCTTTTGACTATCAAAAACATATATTCTTTGCAGATCTGGTTGCTTTATAGCAAAATTTTTTTCTTCAGAAAAGATCAAGTCCCTGTGGAATCTTTGAAACTCAATTGGTTGATCAAATCTTGGAAAATCTGGGAAATATTATTCAATAGTTTTCCCACATATTTGAAATATAATTTTGGTGATTGATGTTAATATTTCATTTTTGAGAAATCTTGAATCCATAATCTTACAGTGAATTAAATATTCCACTGTAAAATCAAAGTAAGAATTTCATATTAAAAGTCAGTTTCCTGGCTAAAGAAGTGCCAATGGCATTCTGGACAACTTCCTCAGTTTGAAAGGGTGAATATTTTCATTGGATTCTTGCATTTTTCTTTTGAAATGATGATCAACCTCTAGTAGGCCCATGGCCAAATCTGCCTCTCTGAAAGTTGGATAAGCAATTCTGTTGACTTGCTTTAGCTTTTCAAATGGAGTTTCACCAACAGAATTATTCAAAAAAAAACCAAGAAACCACCTTTCCAAATCTGAAGGATGAAAATTTTAAATTCTAACAATTGAAGAAACACCCAGCCAGTGCCTTTATTTGCTTCAGAGTGAAGTAAATGTGAAATATTTTGGAAATTAGAATATTTTATTCTCCTTGCAAAACCATCAATTGGATTATTCTGAACTATTATGTGAGCAAAGCTGTTCCTTGGGTTAATGTTTGAATAACTTTGTCCAGGGCTTCACGTGACTCAAAAAAACTTGTTGATGGTCAGGAAGTTGAAAATCAAACCTATACCTGCACAAATGTTGAAATTGATGCAGGTCATTGGTACTTTGTTAAAAGGTAAGTATTGTAATGAAACACCCATGAATTACCAATGAGGAAATTACCAATCAGGAATTTTTTTATGATTCCTCCTTGGTGAAATGGTAGTTCTGTTCTGGTGCTTTCTATATATGAGATGACTGCTTTAACCACCAATTGTAAGAAACATGTAGCAAATTTGGAACCACAAAGTAAGGGGATGAGAGAATTCTTCTATGTAATGAATTTTGGAGGTTACAAAGCCTTATGAAATTTATAAGTGAAAAAACTGAAGTGTGTTAATCAAGGGGGGATGGAAGGGGGTTTATACAAATGTTCAATGTTACAAAAAAAAAGCTTGAACTACATGTGCAATTAGTGTTTATTACATGTGTTTTCAATTTCCTCTATTGCAGTCCTCATGTCCTTGTTACATTTTTTGGCCCTGCATGTGTGTGATAGTACAAAAGAAAACTAACAAAAAAAAGGTTGAAATACATGAGCAATTAGTGTTTATTACATGTGTCATGTGTGTGATAGTAAAAAAGAAAACTCATATATACATAAAACCAATATATAAGTAAAACTAATATCCACATACAAAGAGGTAGTTGAAAAGTGTTAAAAAGAAATGAAAACAAACCTTACATATGTACATACATCAAAAAAAATACATAAAAAGAGGTGGTTGAAAAGTATTAAAAATAACTAAAAACAAACCTTAAATATGTACATACATCACACAAACCCAAATACATAAAAAGATGTAGTTGAAAAGTATTAAAAAGAAATAAACACAAACCTTCCATATGTACATACATCACAAAAAACTAAACACATAAAAAGAGGTGGTTGAAAATTATTAAAATAAATAAAAAAAGACCTTAAATATGTACATACATCACACAAACCTAAATACATAAACAGAGGTAGTTGAAAAGTATTAATAAGAAATAAACACAAACCTTACATATGTACATACATCACACAAACCCAAACACAGCAGTTGAAAAGTATCCAAACTTACAATCTATGTACACACATTAGTTGAAAAAAGCGGCATGCAAAAAAAAAGCAGATACAGAAAAAAAAGCGGACAAAGAAAAAAAATATTGGACAGAGAAAGAAAAAGCAGCTGAAAAAAAGTGGACCAAAAAAAAAGTGGACCAAAAAAATGAAAAAAAGTGGACTTAACTGGATGCAAGAGGTGCACCCTAAGATTGCGGAGAACAACGCTGGCCCATCAATTTCTTTTGAGGGAGGACTCGCAAGGAGGCCAACGTTGATATTTTCTGACCCTCAAAAAAGCAGTCTTTTTATATTTATAGATTATGGATTGGGTATAACCCGGAATCGGGAGTTCAAGGTGGTCCAGTTTAAATCCTATGGTATGCAGCATTTGAGACCCAGGCAAACCAGGCAGGGGAGGTTCCAATACTTGTATCACAAACAAGATCAGGTCATCCAGAACCTCACATCCTAGGCAGCCCAACTCAATGAAAACATTGGATATGTATGTGGGTCAGGTAGGAGAAGACACTTGATTCCATTGAATTCATTTTGAAAAATAGTTTTCCCAAAATTTCCACTTGTCTTGTATAAGTTGACATTTGGAAGTTTTTCTGTATGGTTTCAAAGGCTTCCCACATGGTAGGACAGTTTGAGCTGATGTGCTTTATTTCCCAATCAACATTCAGGCTAAAGAACACTTGGAGGGAGATACTTTAGAATTTATGAACCATTTTAAATTGATTGATGCTGGATCAGAATTCTGATTTACCAAAGAACAATAGGCCAATTTTATCAATTCTGCTTGGCCATTTGTGAATTTTGCTACCTTCCCATTGAAATGTATTGGGTTGGGTTTGCAAAGAAATTTTCTTGCGCCATGCTCAACCCATGGTCTGGCATAGTCAGTCATAGGCTTGCATTTTGGAGGTTTCATGTTGATTTCATTTTTGGTATAGGGTAGGGTTTTTTCAGAGTTGGATTTGCTATTGGATTTCCTTCCAGGCCTGTAAATTTGAGGTTTTCTGTTCCATAGGACCATAAAATGGGTGTTGGAGTGGTTGATGGGTGAGGGCCAAAAGGACAAGATGTTAAAATTTTGAAAGACTGGTGAATTGGAGAAAAGGATGGGAAGGTGAGCAGACTTCAAACCTTTAATTGAAGATAGCTCAAATATTTTATTTGTCCTTAAGCTTGGACACCACACCAAAATTTCAGTTTTTTTTTTTTTAGTTTAATCAATTTTGCACAATGTTTGCCCAAGGTTTGGGCCCAAAATTTCTGCCCAACTTCCCTCCCACCTTTGATGGTCATTATCCAGGAAAAAAATCCTACTTCCCATTGGATCAAACACCCCCTTTTTTTCTACCTCCAATTGGATCCACCTCCCCCCTTTTTTTTGCTACCTCCAATTTGATACACCCCTATCAACCAAAAATTTTCATCTCCTTCAATTTTTTTTGAACTCAAATTTGATCCACCATTTGATCAATCATCTGGAATTTTTCAGCTTCAACAATATTTTTCCCTCATTACCTTATCAGTGATATTTTTGTTTGGTCATTCATTTTTTCCATTCTTTTATGAAAATTTGATTTTGATGAAACCAACTACATTTGAAGAATTTGGTTTTTCAGGAAACCAGAAATGCAGCCAAGTCAAACCAAAATATGGTTTTTTTTCAGTATAACCCAGGTTTGAAGGTATTGGCAGTCTGGATGGCTCTTCAAGATCACTATTTTGATTTCATCTGGACTGCTTTTGGTGAAAATATCTCCTGCCAATCCTTTCACCATTGGGTTGAACTATTTAATACCAAATTCTGTGTCATCCAACAATCAGAGGATTACAAAAAAATAGTAAAACCATAATGAATGACAAACGACAAGAAGATATTCATGTTCCAGGATAGCTGTGGAAGGCTTTTTTATGTTGAAACCATTCAAAATTTCCTCCAGAAATGATTAGGGGTTACCCTTACAAAAGCAAGCACATTCAATATCCATAAGGAACTTGTGGAAAAGTATGAATACTTAGAAAGAATTTCCTCAGTCCAAGCAGATTTCCTTGTGTTTACTGGTATTTTCTCATGTTCCTCTTATTTTCAGTGGCTTTTTCCTGCTAATTGGCCTCTTTTAATTCCTCAAACCAGATGAAACTTCCATTTTCAGGAGGGAATTGCTTTGGACCAATTATCAATCTTCCAAGGGGCAAGCAGAATAAAATTACCAAAACAACAATTAACCCATTAGTTACAGGTTGGTTCTGTAATCCCTGTGTATGAGATAAGAGAGGCTAATGTCTTTGAAGAAACCTTAAGTTGCAAAGACTTTGATAATTTTCTTAAATGTCATTGGGTACGTGATATATTAATGTTCCATTTATTGTTTATGATGAAGATTTGGCCACTTATTGAGCTTATTGATTATTGAGGCTTCCTGGGATGAATCTGTATCCATCAGTAAACAGCTACCTGTTCTGTGATAATTCCAAGATTCACAAAGTTGGCAGGATCAATAAAATTTGTAATGAAAAGGGGATCAAATTCATTCAAGTTCCTCCTTAGTGTTCTGAGTTGAACTCTATAAAGCTGTGTTTCTTCATTTTTAAATCTCATCTTAATTGATCTCAGGTCCTTGTGACCTCCAGTGATAACATCTGATCCCTTTATAAAATAACTAGTAAGCTAATCACTGCTGTTATTTGTGAGCAGCTCTTTTTCCCTGCTGGCTATTCTTGCTCTGATGGTTTTTATGACCCATCAGCAAGTAAACTAGGAGTTTTTTAATTTATTTATTAATTTTATTTCACTCAAATTCCACATTGATTCTTTTCAAGTTTAAATGCTTGTAATTTTCAAAGCTATTCTATGTTTTCAGTCAATTGAAATCAAATCATGCTGTAAGTACAACATGGCCATGGATGCCCAAGAGAACCATATGTTGAGGCAGCCAAAGGGATGTTTCTGGGGTTATAATATGAGGGGAATTTACTGGATGGGAAGGATGATGATGTATCCAATGGGGCTGGGGAATTTCTTGGGATTACCCATCAACCTTAAAATTGTTGAAAATTTTCAGGAATAGCATCTAGATCCTTCATTCCCTATCCATTGTTCATGGTCTCATCAAAATCACAACTTCTGAATATTCTCTCATTTTCATCATCATCATCATGATCAAAGATGTGATCAATAGTTGGCATTCTGATAAACCCCACCTCATTCAATTGGCATCATCCCCTTATGCCTTGAATGTACACAGAAGCAACCCACTTTTTTTTTCTTGAAAAAACAAAATCATCACTTCTTTCAACTTATTGCCATACTTTCCTATATATTCTATTCTAGTACTCATACCAAGCTCATCTCAATCATATCTTGATCAACTGGTTTCTAATTTATACTAATGTTTGAGCAAATCATTAATTCAAAAAAAAATTTAATCTAATCATTAAAAAACTGCAGTTAATTGGATTACAACATATAGATGGCAAGAAGAACTATTGCGTAGGTACTTCTCATAACAAGGAACTTCAGTGAATGAGATTACAACATCTAGATGTCAAGGAGTCGTATTGCAGAGGTACTTTTCATAACAAGGATATTTTTTCAAAGGAAACAAATCATACCAATAGTCAACCCAATTGATTTTAGATCCAATTTGGGAAGATTGTTTGAATTTAGAATTTTTTAGGAATAAATATTTCTGGCTTCTAAGCATCTTATTATCTTATTGGAATTACCTTGGATCATTATCCACTGAACGCAGTCTCAAATTGAATTACCATTATTATAAATTGGTTCTAAAGATGGTGAATGTGAAGGAGGTGATCAATTTATGAGTTGTTCACCATTACTTCCAAGTAACTGAGAGATAACAGTTCCATGAATTTTGGTTTTAATATTATGGTTAACTGGTTCTTTATTTTTCTTTGTTAAAGTGAGATATTTTGATTCACTTGGTGGGGAATTCAATGAAGCACCATTCTTCCAAGGAACCTTGGTAATCAAAGTTTTGAGGTATAGATATATCATTTTTGAATGCATTGATTGATAACTAAATAACAAGGAGCCAGCTTACCAGAGAATCTGCCCAAATGTTGGAATTACCAGCAGTCAAAATGATATATTTGCTGGTAGCATTTGGATGAGGAAAAGCTGGATGGACTTGATCATACTTAAGGTTGACCATGTTTTTTTAATATATCTTGTCCATCTGAATTTCTTGATCTTAAATTTCAGATTCATGTTCAGATCCTGATTCTGAGTTGGACATGAGGGCTGAACTCAATTCCATTTGCGTTATATTGGATACCCATGATTTCACCCATGTAGTTGTCTTTGCAATCAGATTCTCATTCCAAGCTTTGTCTAAGTCATCCTTGGGATTGCTTTGGCACAGGGTGACCCCGGCTTGAGAAGCATTTTGGCCAATAATTGTTGATACCCAAGCCATGTAGTCATCTGAGGTCTTGAGGGTGATGGGTTGGGATTTTAGGTAGGCCCTAAATTTGGGTATATGGGCCATCCATTTGATGGGAGGTATACTGGCTGATCCAGCATTTGGAATCACTGAAGACATGTTGCTGTATTCAATTTTGCAAGCGTCCAAAACCATTGATTTGGATTAGTCAAAATTGAAATTGTTGGGGTTGATTTGAACCACAAGGAAGCATCCTTTGGATGGTTTTTCTTGCTTCCAAAATTTCTTCTTTCTTCTTTGTTTTTTGTCATAACAATAGAGAGTAAAATTAATGAGGCATTCAAACAATTTCTTTATTAAAAAGATAAAAAATGGAAAATAAGAATTTTTGAATATTCTTGGAGTTATTGGCATATGAATGATAGCAAACTAATGATTGTGTTACTTGAATGAAGAGTTGTCTCAATAGAAATTGAAATAGGACTCTCAGCATCTGCGTGAAATAATTTTATTAAAAAAATATCTGCATTGTTAAATTTTTTCTTTTGGAAATTAATCTGTAAACCTACAATCATCAAATCTTCAGGTTCTGGGAGGTCTTTGTTGGTTTTTGTCAAATCATTTCTGCTTTCAGTTTGGGTGGGAGGCATTTTATGAGAGGATTGAAGGTATGATTGGATGATTTTTTGATGGGCAGGGGTTGAGTTTTCCGGCATCATTGTTGCATCTGATGGGAGAATCCAAGGAAATTTTTCTTGATAGGGGTGGATCCAATTGGAGGTAAAAAAAGGTGGGGTTGATCCAATGGGAGGTAGGATTTTTTTCATGGATGCTGACCATCAAAGGTGTGATGGAATTTGGGCAGCAATCTTGGGCAAAATGGATTTAACTAAAAAAACAAAACTGAAATTTTGGTGTGGTGTCCAAGCTTAAGGACAAATACAATATATGGAAAATTGGAGTGGAAACTCCTTATTCTGTTATTTCAACCATGCACACAACCAAGAATTTTATAGGATGTACATATGTCAACAATTATACTGATATTTTGGCTGTGATATTCTATAGTTGGGTTTGTCACACTACAACACAGCCGGTGGAACTACATGCAGGGCCAGTGGTTGGTTGTGGCAGCAGATGGCTGCCTGGTGTTGGCCAGTTAGCATGGCATATTTCCAGAAAAAAAACTATGATTATGTTTCAGAGAGATTTTAAAGCATGACAGTATCAAGCACAGTGCATTTGAGAAGCAGTCTTTCATCTTAGCTTAGGGTGATGATTCCAGTATTTAAGAATAAAATTGGAGAATGATTTAAAAAATTACGCAAGAGGGCTCATAACCTGTTGGGGGATTTTCCAATGAAGTATGTATTATCATCAGATAGAGCAAGATGAATATAACTATGTACTTGAATCTGTATGTCAGTTGTTTGTAAGAGAGTATGTGTTTAGCCTGTGTCAGACACAACACCTGGCAGCTGGCAGCGGCTCTTGCAACCTATGGGAGTTGCAGGCGCGGTTGCAAAGGGTCTGCAGCTGCGCGCAGGGTTATGGGCAAATATATGTTTTTGTCCATAACTCCTAAACTAAACATAACTATGGGTTTCTGACCAAATGTTTGGCCAGAAACCCATACCTCCGGATATGATTAGCAATGGTGTGTGGGTGAATCATAGTTCTACCTGAAGGAGTGGGAATTGGGTGGTGGTGCCAGTGGCTGAACCTACCTAATTTGGCACCAGGAACCCATTTCCCCATTTCTGAAATAAAGTTCCTCATTTATTACTAATTAAGGTTTTATTTATTTATTTATTTTTATTTTATTTTTATTTGAATTCATATTTCTATTATTTTCTTATTTTCATCATTATTATTTTATTTATGTTTTAATTCTTCCTGGCTTAGTCAGTTGGTTCTGAATAGTAGCCAGCTGACATATAGTGTGTATGTCTTTGCACACGAAGGGAAGACAGGCCGGTGCGCCGGCCAATGCTTCTAGTGAGCTGAGAAATGCCCCGCCTCTCGCTGACTTTCATGTAGGTGGTAACCTGTTCGCTAACGATCTTTACCGCTGAACAGTTTGATTCGCTGCCATTCGGTTGCACACAACGGTTTGGATAGTTCGAACCCGGTCGAACCATACAGGGCAAGTTGTGGCCGTGAGCGCAAGCAATCTGAACCACAAAAAACAGGTCACAAGCGGACAAGCGAACCCGTGGCAAGTTGCGTAGCTCATGTCCCTGTGGTCTATCGCCGCGGCCCCATGATTCGCTTTTGCTTTATCCGGTTTACCAGACCTAGCCTCGATCGGAAGAAAACTTACCGGCAGAGATTATCCCCCCCCAGCTCGGCTGGGTCGATGACCATGGAGCGGGCGTTCAAGCATGATCCAGTGAAAAAGTATGCGTCAAAGTATCGCCGCTTTGCGAGGGTCGTTCGGTGACTGTTAAATTGTCCTTGGTTCCTCGTGGAGTCGGACGCAGTGGAAAGCCAACTTTTCGCAGAGCAACGAAAGCAAGAAGCAACGGCTCAAAGTTGCACGTCGCCTCCTTAGCTCTGATGAAGTCTGGCTGGAATTTTCAAAAGGAGAGGCTAAAATCAAATGCTCATTAAAAGCAGATGAGCGTGTCTTTTGCAACTATTGCTACTTTTGAAATAAGTCTTCCTCTTCCTTATCCTTCATCATGTTGTTCTGCTCTCCCGACTGCAATGGCGCTGCTTTTCAGGCCACTGGTTGCTTTTCTTTTGACTCGAGTTAGCGTCGGTGATGGGTCGCGACACAGTCTGAGAAAATGACCCACATACACTTAGGATACTTGATGGCAGCTTTTGCGGCCCTTAGGCAAAAGTACGCTATACTGTCGGCTTTGCGCTATATAAGAGTTCCCAGTTACCACCTGGAACTAACATTCTTAGTAAGCCCTCAAAGTTCCCAGTTGCGTGGGCCCATACGCGACTCCCAACTAAAAAAAAAAAAAAAAAAAAACTCACGGCGTTCCTACCACTTTCTACTCACTCAAACTGAGTCGCAGACGAGCTCCTTCCCCTTACCCGATCCCAGTTTCAATGACTTCCCGGCCCTCGACGATTTCCCCCTCCGCTAAGTATTCCCAATCGGGTACGCCACCCTCTCCTGGCGCCAAGCTCGACCGAGTCATGCCCCAGTCACCCAAGCGTCGGTATGAATCGGGAAAAATGGCCACGTCACCAAAGCTAAGGAGGATGGAACCCTTTATCCGCCCGGCTCCCCTCACTTCTGAGGAGTTGAAATCTCTCGGAGCTGAGGAGCCCCGTAGGGTTCATGCGATGAATCCCGGTGACTGGATGTCTGAGCGCCGATGCGCTCAGTATTTTTCTGATGTCTTTCGAAGCTTGCTGCTTGAGATACTCCCGATCGTGGACGATCATGAAGCTGTTTCGGGTCAGAAAACCCCTCACGCAACTCCCAACCCATCACGGAGGCTCCTTTCTACAAACCAAGGTTTCTTGTCAGCGGACGAAATGGCCTCGATTGAGAAGTGGAGAATTCAAGTTTACTTGGAGCACGCGCTTCAACAAACGAAAAATTAATAGCGGTCACAAGCTTATTCTGTTGAACAAAGGAAAGAACTTCCCATTAACCATTTGGGCCGAATTGCACCAGATACACCGTCGTTTGAGTGCCATCAAAACAAATGTTACAGTTTCGTCGCCCCATGAATGTACCGTTAAAAATTAGCAATTCAGAGAGTAGCCACCTCGTATGATCCCCTGTCCCAAAATGACTGCCCGAACATTGGGCATTGTACTCGTTTGGGCTCCATAATGTGCGTTGAGGTTGAGTGGAAGATGCGCCTCACAGGGTGTTAAAAATACCTCTTCAGAGGATTAATGAGCATGTTTGGAGTTCCGCATTGGTCCGATGACGAGAACCTCAGGCAATCATGCAAATTCCATTTTTGTTAGAGCCTTTACAACCAGTCCTCAATGTTTAACCATGCGACTACCTGATCATTTCAATGCACAAATTTTTCACAGGACCTCTTTGTCTGAGGCTCAGGTAAATTTTACTTCAGTGCAGTACATGAGAAAAAATCACAGATCTGTGTTTCAGTCAAAGGATTACGTAAAGGCAAATGTTGAATTCACAACCCAGGGGCTGCAAACTGGCATGAATTGCCGTTCACAACCCATATGCGTTGTGAACGGCAATCCACAACTTGCAGAGGAGCAAGCAAAGTTGTGATTGGGGGTTGCACCTGTTTTCCTGGCATCGCAGGATCACATTTGAGTGCTGTCAACCCAAATTTGGGGATGTGGCATACCATGTGGGACTATTACTGGACCACAAAAATAAATTGGAAACTGCATTCTGCAAACTTGGAAATCAAACACAAATTCTTGTCAAGAATTGAACACATTACTTGCTTGTCACATATTGTTATTTTCATCAACTCAAAAGAGAGCAAAATTTTGGAGTTTTTGAAATAAAAATTGAATTGAATACTAAATTGCCATTCAATTTTGTTGGCTCATGGGAACAGTGGCAAACCCCAACCCCTCTTGTTTAAACATGGCTACTTTAAAGGACTTAATTAAAACTGTTTTTAACAAAACTTTGGTGGAATCTAGGGACAAGTTTTGTAAAAGAAAAGATTAGAAGCCCCAATTGCATCCTCATCTAGGCTTACAATTGAGGAATAAGATTTTTATTTGCAACTGGAATTGACTAATGGCAGAGGTTCAAATTCCATATGTCATTTGACAGAGAAGTATTTGTCTTGAAAAATAGTAATGTGACTAAGGGTGCCAGAACCACTTGACCCTGCTCCCATGAGAGCCTTTGCTAGTAGGAAAGAATCCAAGCTTTCTTGTCAAAAATGGGAAGCAATTCATGGATAAAAATTGAAGACATTCAATTAAAAGAAGGATAAATATGTGGATCTAGCATGTGGCAGATTTGTGGTACATGAAGGGCCATGCCTCACCAAAAAGCAAAGGCAAACTAACACAAGGAAGGTTGGGTGTCAATTAATGATCTTTAAAAGTTGTAAAGTAGCAGATACCACATGGCATCTCTCCATTATAAATGGCTTACACAATCATCAACCATCTGAAACCCCTCAGTGCATCCTCAACTGAGGATAATCTCTGGGCAAGCCTTGAATCTACTTAAAGAAGGCATGAAAGATGGGCTCAATGCAGTTCAGCTTAAAATTAAATTGAGAAAGCTTTATGGTGTAGAACAAATTGAAAATAGAACAATCTATAAAAATAAGCAGAAGGTAAGGCTAGAAAAACTGGATGGGAAAGGTGTTATAGATGTTCTATTGGAAATGCTCTGGAAATCTCAGTGGGTTTCAAGGTCAAAATTTTGTGGAGAGGGTCACTTGGAGGCGCTTTTCTTGGCTCATCCTGAGTCTATAAAACTTTGCAAAAAATACCATAATGTTGCTTTTTTGGATTTTACTTATAAAACAAATAGGTACAACATCCCTCTATTGCATGTTGTAGGAACAAAAGCCAACAGGAAACTTATAAAAAGGCTTTTTTTTATAAAAAAAGAAACATATGAGTTCTACAGTTGGGCATTGAATGCATTCAAATAGTTGGCTTATGATCAAAAGAGACTTCCCAAATTCTTTGTGAAGGACCATGAAAGAGCTCTGATTTGTGCTATAGAACATAGTTTCCAATATTCATCCAGAAAGTTGTGCTTGTGGCACTTGTCTAAAAATATTCAAGAAAATTTTTAAGTTTGCTTCAGTAATGAAAATGAAGGATGGAAAAGCTTTATGACTCTGTGGAAAAATAATGGGGCCTCTAAAACAAAGGGGGAGACAGAATTCAATGATTCAGAGGTCAGATTATTCCAATTTATTGCTTCTTCTTTTGATCTCTGCTGGGAATGCTTATGTTGAAACTTGTATACAGTGTTTCTTTAAAGAACATGATACAGTGTTTCTTGAAAGAAAGTGAGGATGTGCTTGAGTATATGGAAAATAAAATTTTCCATATCCAATAGAAGTTTGTAATGGCGTGGACTTGTGTCAACCTTTACTTTGGAAATGAAACAACTTCTTGGGTAAAAGGGGCCCATACTACTTTCAGAAAATTGCTTGCGGGCGCTTTGGGGAAAATTTTTGATGTGTGAAAACAGCTCAAATTAACCATTGAACTCCAAATACAATAAGTGCATGGTTCACTTAAAAACTATTGAAAGAAGTTAGGAACTTTTCTTCCAAAAGAACTTTTACCTGTGGGTCACAAATTGTCAATTGAGGAAATTAAACTCATTGGCAAACCATTTGAGAAGTTAAAGTGGAACCATGATGGTGAGGTGTGCTGAAAGTCTTATTAAAAAATTATGGGCTTGCAGTTTTCCCACATTTTAGGTGAAATACTAGCATCAAGGGAATCCATTGTGCCTGAGATGTTCATCCTCAGTAAAGGTTAGACTATTACCCTTCTGGTTAAGTAATTAGTCTTTCTAGATTTTTTGAAGGGTATCAATTATAGGATTGACAGATTAATTATATTTTTTTCTTTTTGAAAGAATGACACAGATCTAGTTCTTGAAAAATCTCAATTTTTCAACCAGTTGAATTCCCTGCTTATGGGAAAACCTCAAAAAGTTAGATTGGAGATTTTGAAGTCTGTGGTCAATTATAAAGAAACTCTGATTGCCAAGCCAAGGCTTGATCCAAAGTCCTTACTGTCCAGCCGCAGTCAAGGAAATTGAAAGCTACTGAGTGTGAAATTTCATAATTTAAAAACCTTGAAAGAGAACTTAAGAGGGAAAAAAGGGTTGAAAGGGATCCAAAAAGACCCAAGAGATGAAGTCTTTGATTTTGAGTGTTCATTTTTATGGTTTAATGAACTTATGGGAAAATTATTTATGTATTTCAAGGAAGGAACTGTTGATTTTGTTGATGTTTCCATCTGCTTCCTTCTCTGTGTTAGCTTTGTTGTTGTGTTATTTTCTTTTACTTATTTCATATCTTGAGTTTAGTGTCCTGCATGTCTCCAAACCTCTAGTTTTAGTTCGTCTGACTGTGTTCTGTTGATCTGTCAAATTTCTGGTTCACCTGTTGTACCTGTCACTTCAGACTCTCAAGCGACCACCAAACACAAGCATATAAGACCTGGGAGAACCTCTTGAACCGCTACCATTGACTCAGACTCAACCACTTGCCCATCTCTTTTCCGTCTGACTTTTATCACCAAAACTCCAAAGAACCTGAAGACTGAAATGAAGATTCAACTCAACATTCACCTGAATTTATCTATCAGCGTTCTCAGCATACACTTTGGTTGGATCAGTCATCCACAAACCCTCACCTTCTCTGTTCTACTTAATCTCTTTAGAGTTCATTATCCAGCTTGTAGAATCATCAGCCTCCATTTGCTTCCTTTCTATGCTCTTATTCCTTTCTTTGTTCAATTTGTATTCAGAGTTTCTGACCTATCATTTTAATCTGAAATGAATCATCCTGGTCTAGTTTTCTTAATTCTTGAGATATTTTACAGGCTTGTCAACTGAATTTCATAGTTCAGAGGAAGAGCCTCAAAGTGAATTAGGCTCACTTCATTTTGAATCAGAATCCCTTTCCAAAGAAAAAAAATAAATGGAGGATTCAAACAGAAGCTGATCTCTGGTGAGTATCAATTTATTTAATGAGATTGGAATTTTTGCTAAGTAATTTTCGATTTTAGGAAAAATAATTGGATTGACTCAATCAAATACCCAAGAAATGACATAATCACTTGGGGGAGGTTTGGGATCCAGTTGTTGATGGGAATTTTGGATTTAGAGTCATTTCAAAATCACTTGGTTAAAATGAGCATGGGTGTTTTAAAGTTCAAAAGGAAATAATTGAAACTTTGAGGAAAAATAAGACATGCTATCCTGAGATCCTTGGTGGCATTAAAGATTTGGGTGATGTTAAATTCAGGACTCCAGTTTTGTGGGAGTTGTGTAGGGCACTTTCACACTTTGATCTTAAGATTTATTGTCCTCCCACTTTGACATACTCTTTTCCTCAGTACCATCTACCTCAGTCCATAAAAGTGACAAACTAGAAGTGAAAGATTTTGACCAGAAACTAGTTTTCATTTGTCAGAAAGAGGCAAACAAAAAAGCAAAACAAATCATAAAACAAATACAAGAGACCTTTCCTACCCAAGGAATGAAAATGACTGATGTTGATGATACTTCAAATAATAAGCAGTAGGATCACACGCCTCGGATAGAAAAGAAATAAAATCTGGTTGCCGTGATAAATGAGTCAGAAGGACTTAAGGAAAAATAAGAAAGTAAAAAGAAATAAACAATTGCACCAAATTACTTGAAGAATTCTTCAGTGATCTGACTTAGCACCTTTCTTCTAGATCTTGAGTGATGAGAACACAAATCAGAAGGATTTTGGAAAAGGAGAGAGTCAATCAGAGAGGAAGAAGACTGCAATGTTGGTCGTCTATTTATCATACAAAAATGAGACTGCCACTACTCAGATGAATATGGATATGCATAAGTTCCTTGCCCGCGCGTGCCACTTGCAAGTCTTGAAGGATAAGGCGCGCGCGTGCCACTTCTGATGAAGATAAAATTATAAAATGAATCAAATGTGAAAATAAATAATAAAATGAAGAATAAAAATAAAGAAATAAAAGAAATAAAAAATAAAAGGAAACAAGAAAAGGAAACATGATTCTTTAACTTCAACACCCCCCCATAATTCAGTGCGATCTTGAATCAAAACAATTTGACGTAAGAAGTTCCAGACTGTGTTTATTGGAAGCCTTCGTCAGCAAATCTGCAATCATGGCATTGGTGGTGATGAGAGTGACATGAATCTTGTTGCCGGAGAGTTGGTCGCGTAGCCACTTGAGTTTCATATTGATGTATTTAGTTTTCGAGTTAGAGCTGAAATGATGTAATTTATCAACCAGACCTTTATTGTTGACTAGAAAGTTGGTCGGAGATGATGTAGAACCTTGCCAAAGGTCGCATATTATTGAATTTATCCAAAGTGACTCCTGTGCGCCATCACTTAATGCATTCAACTCTGCTTCCGTGGAAGATAGAGCAATATTGCACTGTTTTCTGCTCTTCCATGCAATAGGTGTGGACCGCCAGAATATTACGTACCCTGTTTGCAAACGTCAAGTATGTGGATTGTCTGCCCAGGTTGCGTTGGTGTAGACACGTAGGGGATCGTTGACACTCGGATTCAGCAAGAGAGAATAATTGATGGTGCCCGCCAGATACTTCCATACGTGGAGAAGCTCCTTCCAATTCAAAATCCCTGGACTCTGATTAAATTGAGATAGGATGGATGCGGCAGCTGAGATATCCGGTCGCGTGCCGCAGGCTAGATAGTTGAGCAGGCCGGTAAATGTTCTGAAGTTTACGCCTAGTTTTTGAAACTCAACTTGTTCTTTGTGAGAGGCTGGCACTAATTGGATTCCCGGTGTTAATGGAGTGAGAACAGGCTTTGTATTCAGTAGTTGTAGTTCCTCGAGAGTCTTCAGAATGAGCTTTGATTGATTGAGATAAACAGATTTACCCTTTTGCATGTATTCCATTCCAAGAATGGTATCCGGTGTATGCGCTGATGACCGCGGAAACCTTACTAAAAATTCCTTCTCAAACCACTTCACCTCCCCCACCACGACCAAATCATCCACATGAAAGAATACCAACAGTTGCCAACTGGTGTGAATATAGAGACACGGATCAGCAGACAACCAAACCAACCCAATACTTTCAATCCACATTGTTAGGGTTTAATACCAATTTGATGGGGCCTGTCGCAATCCATATAAATATTTCTTCAGCTTCAGAAACTTTGAGGATTGGGAGCTTTCTTTCGGCATAAGGATGTAAATATCTTCTTCCAGAGGAGCAAACAGGAAAGAGGCCTTCACGTCAAATTGCCTTAGTTCAAGATCATTATCCAAACCGTAAAGTAGAAGAAGTAACAGCGTGGTTAATTTTCCAGTTGGCGCATAATTATCCCCGTAATCCTTTCCTGGAGTTTGTAGATTTCCCATGATGCATAATCAAGACTTACGCTTTTCAGGCAAAAGACTTGTGGCTGGCTTAATTCTATCTACCCACATTGTCCTGAGAAAGTGATTGGGTTCAGCGTGTGCGTCCTCCCAAACTTCCTGTGATTCTATTTCATCCAATTCTGCTTTTTGTTCCTCCATCCATTCACTTCCTTTACTTACAAATGTGCCATACAAATATTTTTGCGGTCTGATGGAAGATGTTCTGACTTGGAGATTATACTTGTTGGGAATTGAAGTATGTTTTGATTCTACTTCGGCCGGTGCTTCTAGAAATGTTTGATTCAAGTTGTGAACAGCTTCAGAATCAGTGACTTTGTGCACAATCTCAGGCTGAGGAACCCTTGCATGACCAACATCATTCAGATTGAGATCACAACCCAACTCAATCTCCGTATTCCTTTCATTGGGTCCATCCTGGTCATCGCACCAGTTCCCAACGTCGATTCCGGAATCACTGATGGAGAGTCTTTTGACATCGGTGTTAAAATCAAGTACGGTAATGTGTTTTGTGTCAATAATTTTTTTTTCTGTCGTTAGGATTTTTTATGTCAGTAAGTCATTGTTGTACCCAATAAGTCTTCCACAGAGACCTTGAGGTTCCAACTTTGAGAATGGTGGTTTGTCCTTATAGATGTAACTGACCGGATTGCCTATAGGATGAAGGTAATTAATGTTCAGCTTCTTTCCTTTGAAAAGCTCATAAGGAGATTTCTTTGATTTATGAGATGGTATTTGGTTGAGCGCTAGAGCACACGATTTGATAACTATGTGTCATAGATTCTTGTTCAGGTTTGAATCGAGTAAAACAGTTCAAAGCAATTCGAGAACAAGTTGGTTTAAGCGTTCTGCAAGTCCATTTCGCTGCGGCAAATGACCATTAGAGAATGTTTGCCTTATGTTGTTCTCAGCGCAATATTTCAAAACAGTCAAGTTCCAAAATTCTGTGCCTCAATCAGAATGCAAGATCATGGGGCTATAGTTGAAACGTTTTGACTCAAAATTGATGAGGAAGGGGAGAACACTCGCTACTTCACTTTTTCTCTTAATTGGAATCACTGTAAAAAATCTTGTACAGCTATCAACCACAGTTAGAAAGTACACATCACTGTTTCTGCTTAGAGGATAGATAGGCCCGACCAGATTGCAGTGCAGTTCTTGGAAGGGTCTTTCAGCACAATCGTGCTTATTATTGAAAGGCGTCTTTGAGATCTTACTGATTGCACATGCCTCACACGTCAAACCTTTCTTTACTGGAATCCCTAACTTCTGGCGTATTCTACTGTAACTCGCGTGACCAAGAGATTTATGAATGATTTGGTCGCATGTGAGAAAAGAGATGTCCTTAAATTTCGCGTCGTCAAAATGAATAAAAGGAATATTACACTTGTAAGTGCCATTTATTTTCCAATTTCCTTTACAAACTGTAAAATCATTTTTTCTGAAATCAACATCAAAACCGTCTAGTACAAGAGTGCGCATAGAAAGTAAATTTGCAGTTCAACCCGGTGAGTACAATACGTCTGGCAGAAGAGTTTCTTGTCCTTCAGCGTCCACCAGCTTAATAATCCCAACTCCATCGTAATGAAGAGAATTCTTCCCAGAACTTGTTGAGATACAACCGGTCAATGATCGGTCTAAGCAAGAGAAATATTTAGCATCAGAGACAATGTGTCTTGAGGATCCCAAATCCAGTAAGAAAGCATTTGGAAGAAACAAGGAGCTTGTGTGAAATGAGCTAACAGAGGTGGTTTCATTAGCCTTGGTTGATCCATTCTTCTTCTTTTTTGGAAAAGTTGGTCTAAGATGAGGGTACAGCTTCCAACATCTGCCTTCTGGATGCGCAGCCCTCGGGTTATGCCACTTTTCATTGCATGCTTTCACATTTGAGCTGAGGAAGGATACAGAAGCTGTGCTCTCCTTGATCTTGTTAGATTCCAAGTCTCTGTTCAAAAAGCAATTGTTGTTAAACATTTGTAGGTGATCGAGTACATGTTTGGGGTTAATCTTCTTGTCAGAGTGTGTGATTTGTTGAACTATGGTGTCCATGGATGACAGAAGCTTTTCTAGGATTAAATATGCAATGATATCAGTTGGTAAGTCTATTCCTATGCCGTTCAAATGCAAAATGGAGGTCTTAGTCTTGGTAATGAAACCCGGAATATCCAATAAAGAAAATGGAGCTCTAAGAAACTCCTTAAACACCCTAGCTCGATTGGACGCATGATTAGAGGCGAAATACTTGTTTATATTGGCCCAGATTTGATGTGCATCTTTCTCATTGTCTGCAGTAATAATGTTTGCTTGGTTCGTGGTTTCAAGCTTGGATGTGAGTATTGTTTTGATTCTCACATTTTCCATCTGGCTGAGTCCAATTGGATTCCTGTTTGGGTCATTGTTCTTCTTTGTGAGTTTTGTGAACAAATCCTCTTGCAAGTCCATCATATTTACAACTCTATTGCGCCATATCAAAAAATTATTGGCAGTGAGTAAGGGAATTGCTTTGATTGCAGTTTTGAGTATTGTCGCATTCAAAAAATCGGTCATCTTGGTTTCTGTTTGGTCAATAGATTGATATCTTGTTCCAGCAAATTTTGACTGTTAATTGTGAAAGATTTTGACCAGAAACTAGTTTTCATTTGTCAGAAAGAGGCAAACAAAAACGCAAAACATATCATAAAACAAATACAAGAGACCTGTCCTACCCAAGGAATGAAAATGACTGATGTTGATGATACTTCAAATAATAAGCAGTAGGATCACACGCCTTGGATAGAAAAGAAATAAAATCTGGTTGCCGTGATAGATGACTCAGAAGGACTTAAGGAAAAATAAGAAAGTAAAAAGAAATAAACGATTGCACCAAATTACTTGAAGAATTCTTCAGTGATCTGACTTAGCACCTTTCTTCTAGATCTTGAGTGATGAGAACACGAATCAGAAGGATGTTGGGAAAGGAGAGATTTGATCAGAGAGGAAGAAGACTGCGATGTTGGTTGTCTATTTATCATACAAAAATGAGACTGCCACTACTCAGATGAATATGGATATGCATAACTTCCTTGCCCGCGCATGCCACTTGCAAGTCTTGAAGGATGAGGCGCGCGAGTGCCACTTCTGATGGAGATAAAATTATAAAATAAATCAAATGTGAAAATAAATAATAAAATGAAGAATAAAAATAAAGAAATAAAAGAAATAAAAAAATAAAAGGAAACAAGAAAAGGAAACATGATTCTTTAACTTCAACAAGAAGCACAACATCAATGGTTCCTTCCGCTTATCAACTCTGGCTTGCATAACAAAATTCCATTCTTGACAAATGACTCAGCATCCACTTGCAAACCTTGCAGTAAACTCTACCTTGGTCAACCATCCATTTGGGCTCCGCCTTTTCACCCTGGGTATCAATAACCCTTTGGTTCTCATTTCCCCTCACATTCTCTTGCTATTTTGCACCCACGCTAGTCAATTAGCCACCTCAACTGTATAGTTACCAAATGGAGTAGTCCCTTGCCCTGCATAAACTAAACCTTCATATTTGCATTACTTCTGACTTCACTCCCTCATGTCTCAACTGTTACATTCTGATACATTTTTCCCCTATTGTCTTTCACTTATGCTAAGACCTTGGAAACAATTCATAATTTTATTTAATTTTGTGCTCTGTTCATGTCATTCATTGCCTCATTGCTCAAAAATGTAGTTGACCCTCCATCAGGTTGTATCTAGTCATCTTGGATTACCTCATAAAGGCTACTCACCTTGTCTGGGGGTTTTTTCCTCAGTTAGTTAATTTCATATTTTCTTGCATTTGCTAAATCCAGTCATCACATTGGGCTTGGTTTTTGTTTCCTCCCATTAGAAAATCTATCCCTCTTGCTGTGTGTTAAGTTACTCCACCATAATTTTGCACTTTGCAGTTAGCCCTTGCTACCTTGCACTTGCCCTTGCACTCAGCTTTCCTTTTGTTCTCACAATCATCTAGATTGCCCTATAGTACTTGGGGTGGTTGTGTGACAGTAAGTTAACTAACTCAACTCATCTATTGTAGTCTGCCAACCTATAATAGATTTCTTTTACAATGCCACGCACTTGCTCAACCGGGAATGCTTCCCTCACCCCATGTCAGCTTTCTACTATTTCAGAGCAGGCTTGAACAGTAACAGAAATAACATAAAAATAACAATAATAAACTTAACCTAAAAAGGAGTAGGTAAACCATAAATATTGTTACAGAAATGGGTTCTCCACCCAATATTATGTAGGGTCACTCACTGACCCCACCCTTGAAATCCGACTCCTTATATTTTTAAATAATTAAGGAAAGAAAGACCAAGATATTACGGCACCACTATTGAACTTTTTGGCCAGTTAAATTTTTCACACGTATTCTCACGTACAGGTTTCACACCTAAAATTCAGTCAGAATTGAGGTGTTGTGTATATTTTAGGAGTTATGGACGGAAATGTGTTCTGTCACAATTCCTGCATGCAGCCACAGCAGCCAATGCACCCGCGTGCAGCTGAGATACAGCTATTTCACTCCCGCAAAGTTTTTTACGCGGCCCAAGGCCTCTGACAAGTCCACAGCTGGGGGACTACAGGTTAACAAAGTGACAGGCAGCCTGAGAAACTTAGGTACCCCGTAAACATGCTACAACCCACACGGGAACATTCTACATATGTAATAAATGTTCCCGTGAATAGTAGATATTCTAAAAGTAAATAAACGTATATAAAAATACTTTAAAAAACTTTATACGTATTTTTTATTAAATATAATTCAAAGTGCCAAGAATGTCAAAAATAAGAAAATGACAACTTCTAAAAAAATATTAAAAGACTTTAATATACTATTATGAGAATTTGTAGACATCAATTTTTTTTTGACATACTGAGAAAACTAATGACGTGAAAATACTACATGAATTCCCATGACTTATATTTTTAAGTAATTATTTTAGTAAATCAACTGAAATTCAAAAATAAGGAGTAAAATCAATATCATGAATTTACTCCAATTATTTAATACATAATGAGAACTCACCTGATATCATAATGTCCATAGGAATGTCCATTAAAATGATTATTAACTTACTGGGAAAATTTACTAAGGATAATTAATTAAATAATACATAAAAAGGACAGATTAGTGTTATTCACACGTCCAAATATCAGTTATAAAGTAAAATAATTCCCATAACCCTGAGGAATTGGATGCTACCGTGCTACAGCACCAAGAAAACGTGACAGGCTATCACTGGTTACCCTGCTAGCCTCAGTGTCCGTCCCTTTGAGCCCCTGTACCCCTCAGAAGGACAATATTGAGACTCCAAAAGCTATTAATAAAGAGCCCTTTTGAGGATATTGATGGGCAGAAACCCAGTAATATTTATATCCAGACACCGTGCCAAGGTAATAAAAAAACTTATAAGTGATAAGTAAGTGATTTATGGCTTAGTATGATCAATAATATCCATCCTCAACCTCTTTTTATCAAATTAAACTGCTCAACAACCTTATAACCCCAGTATAATGGTTTAACCCATCAGTGCACGTCCCAAACAGATACAAAAAAGATTTAAAAATATACCAGTGAGTTTTATTATCCTTTCTCTGTTGTGGCAGCTTGGTTACAAAGCCCTGCCACCCCACCGTGTATTTCATATACATATTATCTTTGGGAAAAATATCCTTTAAACTAAAGAGCCCAAAGTAACCAGGACTACGTGCTTTCATACTGAAATCCTTGAAGAGAGTTTTTGAAGATCCCAATATAATTGTGGCCCCACTATAAAAATATTTAATAATCAATTTATCTATATTGATTCATAAAAAGAAACCATAACCAAACCAACCAACCTTTCAATAAGCTTCATCCAAATATTTTACAGATTTTTTCTGCATTTATTAAATAATATATTTATTATTTATTCTATCACCTCTGTTAGTTAAAGGATAGAAAAGGTCTTGGCATCCAGGAGGCTGAAAATTGGGGGTCTGGCCGTGGAATGTTTCATTTTATTATATTTAATACCTTGGACCAGACAGTTCAAAACAACTTAAATCAAAGATGAATTTATCTTACTTTATAACCGTGATTCATCATGAAATTCTTTTGCAGTGAATTTAAAAAACAATGCATAATTAATAATCTATTATTTAACTCTTTTTAAGATGAGAAAAGAAGAATATATTAAAAATTATAAACCTACTGGTTGGAAAGCTTTAACTCAAGCTTAGCAAATTAATATCTCTTCTGCATGTAAACACTTAGATAAACTTCTTGAAAAAGAAGATTGTGAGAGGCATATCAACTTTCAGGACCTATTTAGGAAACATAAAGCTTGGAAGAAATACCCTATAAATTACTTCTTGAAATTTAAAAGTAAGTATACAACTTGTATTACCATATTATTTTTGAAATAATATTAATATATTTTATTGACCAATTTAATAACCTTTTAACATCAGTAAACCCTCCTATACCAGAAACCACCGCCACTGAAATCAATTTATTGGATCAAGAAGTCCCAGATATCTCTGGAAGCCCTGAAAATATTGATTGGATGGGTGAATACCTCATTGGAACACACAAGGACCGTGTAGGATTACCTACTAAGGACCAATTTAATCCCAATAAAGTCTTGGTACCTTTGAATATCAAATTAAGTGAGTTTCAAATAAAAAGTTATTTTTACGGATTTTTCTGCAGAAAGAAAAATACTTATAAAAATTTGATTTAAATATGAATAGAGGTAACACAAGAGGCTTCAGGGAGAATTCCCTCCTATGGATCTTTTCCAGGAGGTCCCAGTAACCATGAGACCACCGATAATGAAAACCATGAGGGTACTGGAACCCGTGAATCAAATTTTGATGGACAAAGAGCAGCCCTCAGTACTTCTGCCATCCCCCAACCTAGAGCCAAAGAAGGTAGCAGAATTAAGCCACTTTCCATTACAAGAAGATTCCCGGCAGCCACCCCAGCAGAATCTGGCCAAGAAAGCCAGGATCAAGGACTTAGTCAGAGAGCACGTGAAATATTGGGAAGAGGTCAAAGAAGCCCAAGCCAAAGAGTAAATGGTATCTATGAAAAAGATAATCTCCCAGGAAAAAGCTACCCAGATAGCTCTTCAGAAAATGATTCCAAGGAAAGAGGTAGAATCCTACGTAGAAAAGTGGAATCCTTGGGATCAATTAGCCCAACTGAAAGGCAAAGGATCAGCAAAGAAGATATCTTCTTCCCATCCAAAGCCAAAGGGAAAGAACAATTAGGATCAGATAATATCCCTAGCTCAAAAATGGAAAAATATTTACAAAAATAAGCCTCTAATTCAGAGCCCAAACAAACCTCTGATTTAATAACTTCCTTTTCTAATGATATGTGTCATAATTTCAAAATTGTTTAGGGAAATTTGGATGGCGTTTATACCCAAATGGATAAATTAACCTCAGTAGTAGCCAAATTGATTAATGGCCAAAAAAGGATGGTAGGAATGGAAGATATGAAACAACACACAGGGAAATTATTGGAGACAATTAATCAAGGTAGGATCAGAAAGACTCAAAAAATTGAGAATATGTTATCGGGAATACAAGAAGATTTTATTATGTCTTTCCAACCCTTAAAAGAAGAATTGGTAACCACCACTAACAGCTCCATTCTATCCCTTAGTGAGAAATTGGATCTTCTTAATAATAAAGTGGACCTGCGACTTAATCTGATCAAAAATGATCTTGGAGACTTAAAAGTCCATCTGACCAAGCCCTAGGGGAGTACCACAGAGGAACCAAAACCTCCCAGACAAACAACTACTCCTTATGCACTACCATTACTAGGAATGCATAGGATAACACCTTCAGGTCTAGTCCTACCCCTTAGATGGAACAAGCCCTCAAACTGTTACCCCCTATTTCTGAATGGCTCAAGTTCTCTGCCAAAGGAGAATACAATCACATAAATTTTATTAAATTTATTGACTATACTATTAACTCTTATGGCTTACCAGAAGCTATAGCTTTAGTCAGGCTGTCCAGAATATTTGAAGGAGTAGCTTTGGACTGGTTTATCAGTAAAAAATAAGAAGTAGGATCCTTACCATTGAATTCTTGGAAACTTCTAATTAAAGAAGAATTTGGTTCTAGAATGTGGAAAAGAAAAATGATGAAAAATTTTGAAAATTCCTCATTTGACATCTCCAAGGATAAGCCTCACAAATGGTGCTTGGAAAAGAAGAAAAGACTAGATTGCTTCTATCCAGATGCTGATAAAGAGGAAGTAAATGAAAGAATCCCCAACTTGTGTCCTGGAAATCTTAACCATAGTGTAAGATGCAGGATGATTATGGATGCTGACTTTCCAACTCTAATCAATGTGTTAGAAGAATTCATAGACATGAATGGGTTAGACAAGAAAGTCCCTTCTATACCCAAAGAGAACTACAACATTAAAAAAACCAGAGAACAACCCCCTCTGATAAATACCTCTGATAAAAAGAAACCTAATGAAAATAGGGAAAAAAAGAGGATGCCTGGAACTTGTTGGAATTGTAACAAGACAGGGCATATGATACAAGACTGCCCATTACCAAAACGAAAGATAGCAGTCTTCAAAGGAGAGCAGGAAATTGAATGGAATCAGAACTATGAAGATATAGCTGATACTGAAGGATCTCTTTCTGAATGTGAATTGATCCTGACCAACCCTGTTAATTTTATAGAGGGAGATATAGGCACTTCTATAGAAATTAATAACATCCATGGGGATTCTAGTTTGCCCCAACAATGGGATCCTATCATAATTCCTAGACATATTACGGATTTCAAACCATTAACAGTTAAACCTATGAGTGGCAAAAGTTATACCACTGGTCAAACTTGCTATGCAACAGGATTGTATAAATACAGAACAATAAGTTTATTAATGGATAGTGGAGCTTTCTGTTCATGTTTTTGTGCTGAATTCTTAAACAAATTGGATCCCAATTGGAAAGAACACCTTCTGCCCGTCCCAAAAGCCAAGTTTAACTCTTGCAACTCTACCATGAATGCTATTGGAGTATGTACTGCTTCTATAATACTACCCCATACTAAAGAATCTTTGAGAATAAAAGTGGAATTTGTGGTATTGCTAAACGGACTATGTGACTAACTGATAATAGGTAATTATGCCTTATGTCTATATGGTATAGATGTGTTCCAGAGTCAAGGTGGATACTTCACAGTGGGTGGTAATTGGGACAAGAAGTTTAATATATGCACCATCCAATCTAACTTCCCCTCCTCTACTTATCAAAAGCATTTAGAAGACTTTGATTAAGAATACTTCTCTCAAGAAGCTCTTAATATGAAAATTTCTGAGGAACAGAAGAAAGATATATTGACAGTCTGCTTTGAGAACCAAAATGCTTTTTGTACTAAAGATCATCCCATTGGTGATATTAAAGGACATGATATTGTATTAACATTGACCATTCAGCCTCCTTATCCTCCAAACTTAAGAATACCAGCCTATCCCTCTAGTCCTAAGTCTTGAATGACTCTTGAGGAACATATCAAAGAACTGATAGACTTACAAGTATTAAGGAAAGTAGGGCACAATGAGCAGGTAGATGTGACCACACCTGTAATCATAGCTTGGCATAATGACAAGTCAAGAATGGTAGGAGACTTCAGGATGCTCAATAATCATACTCAGGCAGATTATTATCCTATACCCTGGATTGATCATGCTCTACATAACTTTTCCAAGGCCAAATATATCACTACTATGGATATGCTTAAAGGCTTCCACCAGATACCTATAAGCCCTGAAAGGAGGAAGTTTATGAGAATAATTTGCCATTTGGGAATATATGAATATCTTAGGATTCCCTTTGGTATAAAGAATACCCCATCACAATTCCAGAGAAAAATGGATACAGTTCTAGGTAAATACATCAGGCAAGGAGGGATGATGGTATATATAGATGATTTGATCATATACTCTGATGATTGGGATAATCATATCAACCAAGTAAGATTATTACTCCAAACTATCTCCAGAGCAGGATTAAAGGTATCCATGAAGAAATGCAACTTTTGTTATGGAGAATTGAAAGCCCTAGGACATATATTCTCTGGTCTAACTCTAGCTGCTGATCAACATAAGATAGCTTCTGTCATGAATAGACCCATGCCTCAAAACAAAACAGAGTTACTGTCTTTCATTAGTTTTTGCAGTTACTACAGACAATACATATCAAAGTTTGCTATGCTAACTAAGAGTCTGTATGAAGTATGCAACAACAACACTCTATTTGAAATTGAAGAGCTGAATGTTTTAAATTCCTGAGCCAACAGACTGAGCGCAAAAGAATCAACAAAAGTTTTAAGAAGAAAACAAGGAAAAGAAAAGGAATGAATAAAATCAAGAATGATTCTCACTCTAGGCAGACACAAAAGATTTAGGCGCTCAAGGAAGGATGGTAATAAAAAGATGAAGAAAATAAAGAAACTAAACTCTGACATGTGTTGCAGATGAACATATAAGCACGATTTGAAGCTGATGTAAAGTTTAGTGCTGAGAAAATCTCACATATGAACACTAGAGAAATGAAATCCTCTTGACATTGGGTGATGAGTGTCGGGTCAATGGTTGAGGAGGTTGTTGTATTGAGCTGATGGTTAAGAGAGAGTAGGATGATGAGTTGAAGTGGAGATGAGAATGATTTGTTGAAGCTGAGGGTGAAATGAGGGAAAAGGAAGCAAAGAGGAGTGGTGAATGGTGAAGCAATGAGGGGAGCGTTGAGGTGGATTGTGAGGGGAATATATGATGCAATGAGTCAATGAGAGCAGTGAGGTGAGCGGTGAGGAGAATGGATGAAGCAATGAGGGGATAGAGTGCGCGCGCCGTTGCGCGGATGAGATAGGAAATTGGAGAAGAAATTTGAAAAAAAAAACATGTGCGCAGGGGGCACACGGGGAGCAGAATCAATTGAATGTGGCCAGTAGGTAAGTTTGGTGGGATTTAATTTCAATAGAAATGACACATGAGATATTGAAAAACTATGAGGAACTAAAAATAGCTATGACCTCTCCTCCTTTACTCATCCAACCAGATTACTCCAAGCACTTTAAATTTTACATTGACGCTTGTATGGAAAGGTTAGGAGCTGCTCTAAATCAAGAAAGGATAGAAGAAGACAGACCAGTAGAGAAACCAGTACTCTTCATATCTAGAAAGATCAAAGACACAGAAAAGAGATATGGAGCCAGCCAGTTGGAATGTTTTTCTCCAGTATGGGCTTTAGAAAAGCTGCAAAATTAATTAGAAGGCACCACTTTCCAAGTGATCACGTACTGTAATGCTGTACAAACTCTTATGAAGATGAAAACCCCCAGCAGACATATGCTCAGGTGGCAATTGCTATACAACAGTATAGAGGTCAGATGACTATAGTGCATAAAGCTGGAGCTAAACATCAGAATGCTGATAGTCTAAGTAGGAATGCTTTGCCTAATGACTCTAACAATCCAGCATATGACCCTGAAGATCAAGATATCTTTCCTATCTTGAACATCAATCTTTTTGAATTAAATGCTCCAATAATGGGGATCCACTTATGTGAATTAGATACTGCTTTCTTCACCCTAGTAAGGGACAACTACTCTCCTGAAATCAAACTGCTGATTACCATTATGGAATTTGAATCCCCAGAAGCAGCTCTGATAAATTGTTTACCTGCTGCATCACTTAAACCCTATAAAGCACAAAGGATTACCTTTTGGGATTGTCTGCTTTCCTAAAGACACCAACATTCCAGTGTATTAGTACTAAGCAACAAAGAACATATGCAACATATACTCCAGGAATGCCATGAAAATTGTTCATCAGGGCATCTATCCACAGAAAGAACCTTGGAGAAAGTAAAACAAACTACTTTGTGGATAGACTGGAAATAAATCACTATTAAGTATGTTACTAGCTGTGAGACTTGACAAAAATCTAATAAAACTACTGGCAAAAGGGTTTGACTCCTACAGAAGATCTCTGAACCTAAAACCATATGGGAGATCATCAATATGGATTTTGTCACAAGCCTCCCCCCTGGAGGTACTCACTCAAATTCTTACCTAACCACAAAGAAGATAGTGCTATGGATGTAGCTCTACTATTTTGGAATAGGATCATAGCTGATGTTGGTATACCCAAGATTATAATCAGTGACAGAGACCCCAAATTCACCTCTGAGTTTTGGAGGAATTTAAATGATATACAGGGTACTACTCTAGCATTTTTTAACATCATACCATCCCCAAACTGTTGGATTAGCTGAAAGAATGATAGAGACCCTAGAAGATATGTTAAGAAGGTTCTGTAGCTTTATTCTAGAATAAAAAACCTCAGATGGTTATTGCCATGATTTAGTAAGCCTACTCCCAGCTCTAGGAATGGCTTATAACAGAAGTAAACATTCTACTACCAAAGAAGCCCCTTACATACTGGAAAGAGGATGGATTCCAAAACTCCCTAGGAATAACTTAAACTAAAACTTAGCAACTATTAATCCAACATCTCTTGAATTTAAAAAGATGATAGATCTGGTAAATAATCATGCTCAAAAGTGTGTAGAAGAAGCAGTAGAATACAACAAACAAAGATGGGAAAAATCACATAGACAACCTGACTTTAAAATAATATATCAGATCTTGATATCCACTAACAGCTTCAAAAATCTAGCAGGTAACAGAAAGCTGAAACCAGCCTTTGTTGGACCATTTTTTATCAAAAAGATGCATGGCAAAAATGCTGTAGGAGTAATCTTGAGTTAAGAATTATCAAGAAAACACCAAGTATTTCCTGTTAGCCTGGTCAAACACTTTCAACCAAGAGAAGGTAGCCAACTCCCTCCAGCAATAATCCCAATAGAACCTGACCCTGTGAAAGAAAAAGGGAAATTCAGCAGGATATTGAGTGACAAGAAAGAGAGAATACAAGGAAAATATTTTAGACTATAGTTAGTAAGATACAAAGGAAAATCTGCAGACAAAGATGAATGGTTACCTGAGAATAACATACCTGATTGACCAATACATCTCAGAAACTACAGAGCCAGCAAGAGGAACTGAAAAACACATGGAGTTAATTTTTTCCCAACATGCTCCAGATTTTTTTCAGATATGGCCATATCTTGGAGTGGGGGAATTTAAGCTTGCTACTATTGCAGAGCAAGCTACAACAGTAAAAGAAATCAAATAAAAATAAAAATAATAAACTTTACCTAAGAAGGAGTAGGAAAACCCCAAATATTTTTACACAAATGGATTCTCCACCCAAAATTTGGTATGGTCAGTCACTGACCCCACCCTTGAAATCCAACTCCTTATATTTGTAAATAACTAAGGAAAGAAAGACCAAACTACTACGGCACCACTATTGAACTTTTTGGACAATTAAATATTTCACACATATTTTCATGTACAGGTTTCACAACTAAAATTCAGTCAGAATTGAGGTGTTGTGTATACTTTAGGATTTACGGACGGAAATGTGTTCTGTCACAATTCCCACAAGCACCCACGGCAGCCAACGCACCCCCGCGCAGCTGAGATACATCTCTGTCACCCATCAAAGTTGTGTACGCAGCCCCGGGCCTCTGAAAAGTACGCAGCCACAGGAATACGGGTTGACAAAGTGACAGGTGGCCTGAGAAACTTAGGTACCGCCTAAACATGCTACAACCCACAGGTGAACATTCTACATATGGAATAAATGTTCCCATGGATAGTAGATAGTCTAAAAGTATATAAAATTATATAAAAATACTTAAAAAACCTATATACGTATTTTTTATTAAATATAATTCAAAGTACCAAGAATGTCGAAAATAAGACAATGACAACTTCTCAAAATATATTAAAATACTTTAATATACTATTATGAGAACTTCTATTCATCAATATTTTTTGTGACATACTAAGAAAACTAATTATGTAAAAATATTACATGAATACCCATGACTTATATTTTTAAGTAATTATTTCAGTAAATCAACTGAAAATCGAAAATAAGGAGTAAAATCAATACCATGACTTTACTCCAATTATTTAATACATAATGAGAACTCACCTGACATCAGAATGTTTGTAGAAATGTCTATTAAAATAATTATTAACTTCCTGGGAAAATTTAATAAGGATAATTAATTAAATAATAAATAAAAATGACAGATTATTGTTATTCACACGTCCAAATATCAATTATAAAGTAAAATAATTCCCATAACCCTGAGAAATTAGATGCTACCCGTGCTATAGCATCACGAACGAGTGACAGGATACCACTGGTTACCCATATAGCCTCAGTTTCCGTCCCTTTGAGTCCCTGTACCCCTCAGAAGGACAATATTGGGACTCCAAAAGCTATAAATAAAGAGCTCTTTTGAGGATATTGATGGGCAGAGACCCAGTTATATTTATATCCAGAAACCCTGCCAAGGTAATCAAATACTTATCAGAGATAAGTAAGTGATTTATGGCTTAGTCTGATTGATAATATCCTTCCTCAACCTTTTTTTATCAAATTAAACTGTTGAACAACCTTATAACGCCAGTATAATGGTTTAAACCATCAGTTCACGTCCCAAACAGATACCCAAAGGATTTAATAATATACCAGTGAGTTTCATTATCCTTTCTCTGTTTTTGCAGCTTGGTTACAAAGCCCTGCCACCCCACCGTGTATTTCATATACATATTATCCTTGGGCAAAAAATCCTTTAAACTAAAGAGCCCAAAGTAACCAGGACTACTTTTTTTCATACTGAAATCCCTGAAGAGAGGTGTTAAGAATCCCCAATATAATTGTGGCCCCTCTATAAATATAAATTAATCTATATTGATTCATAACAATAAACCATAACCAAACCAATTAACCTTGCAATAAGCTTTATCCATATATTTTATGGGTTTTTTCTGCATTTATTAAATAATATATTTATTATTTATTCTATCACACCTGGTAGCTAAAGGATAGCAAGGATCTTGGCATCCAGGAAGCTGACACCCCTTACAATGATGATGTCCATTGGTTAGGGAGATTCAGCATTTCTTGGGCAAGACAACCTTTACATCTCCTCCCTTCTTCTAAATCTGATTTTGTTGAACCTCTTGATGATCCCCTTTCTCCCTTGGGGGGAGATGTGGACCCTCTTGAAGAAATCAAAGACTCTTCTGATCAAAACTAAACTTAGGGTAGCTTGTGGGCTTGCACTAATGCTCCCAAACCCAATTCTCCAACCTTACTCACAACTCTGATCCAGGCACTTAACCAAACGGCCTTGCAATCTGGTACAAGTGATCCTAGTTTTTGCACCCTGGGCATGAATCAGCCTGATCATTTTACTGGGGAACACCCTCATAAGCTTAGATCCTACCTACAGTCCTGCAAAATCATCTTCTCAAAGAATCCTCACAATCTTCCTAATGATAGACCTAGAGTTATGTATGCATCTTCCTTCCTTGGTGGAAGAGACTTGCAGTGGTTCAAACCTTACCTCAATCTATTTGAAAACACTAGCCTTTCTTTTATTCTCAAAAATTTGGACAAGTTCAAGCAACAGTTGTTCACCCTGTTTTGTGACCCTAATGAAGTTCAAAACGCCAAATACAAACTCAAAAATCTAGTCATGAAGGAAAATAGTAGAGCCTCCATTTATATTTCCAATTTGTAAAACCTGCAATCTTGCATCCAATGGAACAAGGCAGCCCTTTTATTTCATTTTTGAAAATTTTTACCAGCAGGCCTAATTGAAAAACTTGCCATTGGTGGACATAAGACAACCTCCCTTCAGCAGTTAATTGACTGGGTGATTCAGCTTGATAATGGTTATCAAAACAAGAACCACTCTCAACAAAACAACCATGGACCGCCAAATTTGACTCTGAAGGCGGAAAAATCCTCAAAACAATCTTCAAAGAATCCAAAGCAATCCAGACCAAATCCAACGTTGCACTCCAACCCAAAAGGGAAACCCGCTTCAAAAACTCCAATGTTCCTGGATAAAGAAACTGGGATGCTCTGGAATGAGGAACGGTTAAGGAGGGAAAAGACTGGGTTGTGTATGTACTGTGGAGGTAAACATGATGTTGATAAATTTGCAAAGTGGCTAGTGCATGAAGCGGCTAAACAGTCAAAAAATTAGCATTTGGTTTTCCTGACACTTGCAAGGAAGGCTATCCATTTTCTGAATTACAGCGAGTCAATCTTTGCACTTGCAAGACACTAGGTGCTGCAAGTTCAAGATGTGTCCTTTTCCATTCAAAAAACTCTCCTTATCAAGTTTTATACAATTCTGGCCCTAATGTTTCTTTTTTAAGTGAATCTTTTGCCACTTCCAAGAACCTTACCTGTTCCAAGATAGATAAGTTCCCTATCTATTTAGTAAGTAGTGCAACTGAGCCATCTCATTGGGTCTCCAAAAAGGCAAAATGGACCTTTGCATTTTCCAATTTCCCCAGCTTGAAATGGGATTTATTTGTCTTGGATATTCCCAGAATGGATGATACCATTCTAGGCCATGATTTCCTAGTCCACTGGAATCCAGATGTGAATTGGAAAGAAGGAGTTATCAACCTTTGAACCTTGCCACCCCAGGAAACTAACCCTTCCTTCAAACACAAATAAAACAGCCTACCTGAAGCTGTCATTGAGTTGGATGACCCTTTTCCGCCAGGAGATTTACAATATCCTGACCTTCATTCCCAAGTTCCCCCTTCAGATTTAGGAGTTATTGCTTATTTATCCAACTTATCTCTTCCTTGTTTCCTCAAAAAGAAACAGGTACCAACAAAACGGTGTATTTTGAGCTCCCTAATCCTCTTACATCATTCAAGCACTTTGAATCCTGTGCTCAAAGATTACAAGATTGAAGATCAAGAAATTATTTGAGAGTCTTTACCTTCTGTTTATCATGAGTTTTCTGACTTCTTTTTGGCTGTAAAGGCAGATAAACTTCCTCCATCCAATTCTTGCAATCATAAGATTGAACTTACTGCAACGCCACAGGCACCCTGACCAGTCTACTCTCTCTTGAAGCAGGAATGGATTGCGCTTCAAGAATACATTGCAGAAAATGTATCCAAAGGATTTCTGCAACCGAGCAATTTGAAAACTGGTTCACCTTTCTTAGATGTTCCAAAGAAAGATGGTGGAATTTGCCTTTGTTTTGACTAAAGGAAACTGAACCAGGTAACCCAGAAGAATGCCTAACCAGTACTGCCTTTGTTGCACCTACTCACTCTGTTCCATGGAGCTGCTTGTTTTTCAAAGTTAGACCTTTGAGCCGCCTATAAACTAGTTTGCATTGCAAAAGGCCATGAGTATTTGACCTCAATGAAAAAACAGTTTGCAGTTATGAGTATACTGTCATGTGTTATAATTATTTCCAGCAATTAGCTTAGGGAAATGAGAAGTATTTAAAGCAAAAGAAATGCTGGACACCTTGGGTCAATAATTGCTGATGGGCTCTCACAATTGGGCAATATGTTGGATGATATTGGTGATGAATTCAATTGGATGATGAATGGATGATGGAAAACAGCAGGGAGAAGAGCTCCTTAAGTAAATGAGATTGGCCTCTTGTTAGCCCATGATACAACAAGCCAAAAGGAAAATTTTCCGCCCCAAAAGAGCTCTACGGGCTCTACAGGCCTTGTTACTTGGTTTTGGCTACATCAGCCTGCATGGCATCAGTCTCTGTACCCTTACTACCAGCCATTCTGGTTATTTCTGGTGTTTCCACCTCAATGGGGCTGAACCAGCTCTTTACCTGTTCAAACCCCTGGAAGGTTGTCTATTACAACTGGCCTGTTACCTCACATGCTGGCTGGTTTCCTCATGCAAACAGCCCCTGGCCATACAAATGGCCAGGATGGACCCAAGACACCCCTGGGTCTGGTCTCAGACACACATGGGGGGGGGGTGTAACTGGCAGACATGCCAAACCCCCCTTTTTCTCTCAAATACCTGGAGGTGGCGTTCAAATCCCCCTACCAGGGGCCCTGGAGGTTGATGCCCCCAGGGTGTTGTCATGCTAGGTGGGCTGGGGGGTGGTCAGGTCCCCTCCAGCCCATTGCTCCTCCCCCTTGGTAAAGGGGTGGGGAGAGCGCCCCTTCAATGGTGTGGGGGTGGTCAATTCCCCCCCACCGCCGGTTGCCTCAATGCAACCGGCCTAACCACCACTTTTGGTAGGGGGGGGATCAAGTCCCCCCCACCATGACTGGTGTAAGGATCCAAACGGTGCTAGGCAGTGGCAGTTCTGTGGAGGGGAAAGGGGCTGTTTAGGCTGCCCTCCTGAGTGTTACAAAAATATTTAGATTTAAACAAGATCAAGGTCCAGAAACTGGTAAATGAGGAATCAAGTAGTAAAGGATAAAGATGATAGTAGTTTGGTAGCAATGGAACAGCACGATCTGAGAGGAGATTATGTGGGGAAAACTAGGACAAAAGAAGCTAAAGTTTGTTTAAAATTCAAAGAACAAAGCTGTTGTATGTAAAGAACGCCCACAAGCTAATACCTCTGGTTGTCAGAAGAAGATTGGGGATGATAAACTCAAACCCAACCAACCTCCAGGTTCTCAATGAACCTTCCCAACTCTCCAAAATCAAGCACTTGAAGGGTACCAGATAACTGAGGGTGGCTGTAAAAGACAAAGCACTATGTTTAAAAAGCTCTAAAAGCAAACAGTAAACTCATTTGAAGCAAGGATAACCGCAAAACTTCTCAAGGAACTCAAGAGTATGCTGGAAGAATGCAAATCCAAACAAAATAAGGGAGGTATAACACTCCAGGCTTTAAGCTTAATAAGATCTCTTCAATCAATTTTGATTGGCTCCAGAAAGATGATCAAGGAGGTATCAAGACCAGTATGGTCAGCAAAAGGGATCAAGGAGTGGTATAACACACTCAAGAATTTTGAAAGACAGAATTATCTTCAATCAGCAAGGCTATTGGTTGGTGATAAGGATCAGGCCACAGAGGGGCAAAGACTAAGGATCAATGGATCAGGTGGAAATCATAGATATACCCAGGATGAGGATGAGGATCAGATTTCAATGATAATGGGGGGGACACGTGCACACACTCCCATGGATTTTCTAGAAAAAGGTAGGGGAGAGTCCCTCCTTTTATGGGCAATGGGTCCCTATAGACTATTTAAAAATGATGACACAGATAGAGCGGAAAAACAACAATTTTTCTTTCCCAGGATCTAAATGGAGTCTATAGAAAAGTTCATAAAAATTTTACTTTTTCCATACTGGTCCAGAGGTGTCCCAGATTGGGCACCACACCGGTTGCCCCTTGCAACTGGTTTCTGGCTGGTTCCATCCAGCCAGCCCTCCCCCTTCTTCTTGCAATGGCGAGCAAGGGGAGGGGGAGGAGCCAGGGCCACCAGCCCCGCGGCAGCTGCAACAGGCTCAACAGCCGCAACCAGGGTGGGGGGCTCCATTTTGAGTCCCCCTGCCCCCTATGACAGCCCTGCGCGGGCCGTTGGGCCCCATAAACGGGCCCTAAGCAAGAACAGCGGCCCCGAGTGGGCCGCAACACAGGCAGCAGCCCCAAATTGGCTGCAGCACAGGCGGCTGCCCCAATGGGCCGCCCCCAAGCCCAAAAGGTGATTTTAACATACTTTGGGGGACCAGCCCGTCTGGCCAAGTATTTCCAAAATAAACCTTGTTCCCAATTATCCCCATGCAAGCCCATCTGGCTGTATTTTCCCATATTCCCCACCAGGCCCGTTAGGGCCCGTGTACCAATAGGTCTGTTTCACGTGTTTTGAGGCCAGTTTCCCCAAATCCGTGACATCCACACAGGCAAGTATTGTCCATGTGTGTTTCCAATGGGCCACAGAGGCCCTCATGAACATCCCATTTGGATTACAATCATACGTAGCACACGCGTAAGTGCTTACTTATTTTAAAACACCCCCTTTATCCAAAAGGGGTGAAATTTGCATGTTAGTTACAAAGCCTTGATTCTTGTTCCTATCTAAAGCCTTTGCCAAGTTATCTGCAATCATTGCTCCAGTAGGCATGTACCTCAACACAATCTCCTTGAAGATCACTGTAGTGAAAATCAATATGCTTTGTTCTTGAATGGAAAACTTGGTTTTGCGCCAACGCAATGGCACTCTGCTTATCAGAATACAACAACGCAAACCCCTGTGGCTTATGTGTATCCTCTAAGACTTTCCTCAACCATTTGGCTTCCTGTGAAGCTGCTAAGTAAGCTCTATACTCAGCCTATGTTGATGAAAGAATTATTGCTGATACCTTCTTGGAAATCCATGACACCAGATTCTTACCTAAGAAGAATATGAAACCACTTGTTGATTCCCTAGTGTTACCATCTGCCAAACTTGCATTGGAATAACCAACCAAATCAAAGTTTGCTGACTTTGTAACCAACAGTCCACGACTGTGCTTTCCTTTAAGATACCTCATAACTCTCTTAATTGTTGACAAATGCCTCATGCTTGGCTTCTCTAAGTGTTGCAACAAGACACCAATTGAAAAGGAAATATTCGGCCTTGTACACTGCCCCAAATAATTAAGCAATCCAATAGCTGACCTGTAGTCATTCCCAGATTGAACAAACTCCAGATACTCCTCATCTGTAGACTTCTCTAAACAAATGTTTGACTGCATGGGAGTACCAAACTCCTTTGCATCTTCTAAGCCATATTGCTTAAGAAGAGCTGCTACGTAGTGGCTCTGGTCTAACTTAATACCATTCTTGGTCTTACTGACTTTCATTCCTAGCACCTGTTGCACCAGACCAAGATCTTTTATCTTGAATCCCTTTTTGAGTGTCTCCATGACTCTCTCTTTACCATTTCCAATGATCATAATGTCATGGACCCATACAAACAAAATTGCATCCTTTCTTACAAAAAGACAAGGGTCGGCCTCAGATGTCTTGAAATCAATCTGTATCAGTTTCTCACTCATGGTATTATACCACAACCTAGCTGCTTGCTTCAATCCATACAGGGATCTACACAGCTTTAGGACATACTCTCCTTTATCTGCTGAAAGAAAACTTCTAACACAAATTTTCTTCATTGTCTCTGGTTTAGTCTTTACTAACCATTCATGGAAACCATAAGGAATTGACATATAAACAGTCTCCTCCTATCCAGTTTTTGCATTCAAGTATGCTGTTACAAAATCACCTTGTCTTATTTCTTCACCCAACTCCACTGCCAGAGCAATTATGTACCTGAATTTGGACAGCCCTCCATTTGGTGAAAAATTTTCTTGATAATCAATACGCTCTCTCTGCTTGAAGCCCTGTGCAATGCATCTAGCTTTGAAACTCTTCAATACTCCATTTGTTTCAAACTTCTTTTTTAACACCAATTTAGACCCCACAATAGTCTTTCCTTTTGGAAAAGAATCCCGCTTAACTACTTCAAAGACACTATTATTCTCCAGAGAATCAAATTCCTCAAAAATAGCACTCTTCCATTTGTCTCTCTCATCAGAATTCATAGCTTGGCCAAACCTATTTGGGTTAACCCTGTTACCCATTTCTGAACTCAACTCTAGGACTTCACTGAGCATACACTGTTCCTGAAATGTATCTTCCTTGTATCCTGCGGCAGCATAATGGGACTTCCATTCCCTGTACCTATCAACTGGCACTCTAACCATTCCACTCCTTCTAACTGGAGGTGGGCGCTCATCAGGTTCCAAATTAAAGGACTCCCCTGAAGCGGGTACTAAACCCTCTGGTGGAATGTCTTCCATTTCTTCATCTTCTAGAACCACATGTTCCTCAGATTCTGCTGGTGAAATAGGTGCTAATTCTATTTCTTGCTGTGGCTTATTCACAACAACATCTTCACTCCTTTTAATTGGGAAGGTACTTTCATCCAATTTTACATCCCTACTATGGATAACCTTTCTTGTCCCTGGAAAATAGATCATATACAATTTACTTATTAAATCATAGCCTACAAGTGCCCCTGTTCTGGCTCTAGGGTCTAATTTCCCAACCATCTCATTATGGTGGACACTATAATACACCAAGCAACCAATTATCCTTAGGTGTGATTTTTTGGGGTACAACTTCCAAAACTGATAATGAGGAATCTTCCCATCAACACTTACAATGTTGTGCAACAGACGGAATGTACACATCACCTCAGCCCATAATAAATTTGATAGACCAGATTGAGACATAATAGTTCTGACCTTGTCCAGTAAAGTCCTATTCATTCTCTCAACTATTCCATTATTCTGTGGATTACTTGAAGTAGTGACTATATGAATGATACCATAATCTTTCAATAACCTCTCAAAATCTTTACTCACAAATTCACCACCTCCATTGGTAATAACCCTCTTTATGTCCTTCATTAGACCATTTTTTTTCCAGACTTTGAAGATTACAGAAACCTCCTCTGTGGGCTGATCCTTAGATCGAATTTGTTAAAACCAAACATAATTAGTTGTGGTATCAACTAAATTGATGAAGTATCTTGCCCCGCCAAGGGACTCCGGTGTGAATGGCCCTTGAAAATCAATGGAAAATTCCTCTCTGGAAACATCAGTGCAATCTCTACTCTTTGAGAACACATTTCTAATCTTAGACCCCAAGGAAAAACTCTCACATTTGCTGTCCTTTACCTTATGGCCACTTCTATTGTGAGAAACAGTGCTCAGAGCTGAGATTTTGAACAAGCTTTCACACAAAATCTTGTTCCAAACTTGTCCACTAAGAACAGTTCTCCCATCCATATCAATAAAAAACCTATCTTCTTCAAGATAACAAATCTGGAAAGCTTTTTTCCACAACACTCCAAGAGCTACAAGGTTATAAGGCAACTCTGGTACATAGAACACTTTCTCAAAAGAAATTTTGAAAGCCAAGTGATTTGCAAGAATAACTTTTCCAATTCCCCTAATCTGAATTTTTCTGCCTTTCTGACCAATATTTACAACTCCATAATAATCACTAAGATTTGAAAATAAATTTGGTTCAAAGAAAGTGTGATCTGTACAACCAGAATCAATCAAAACAAGAAAATCCTCCTTCAATCCTCCTAATAGGAAAGAAGCTTTATCAGTCACTTATAATTCCTCATCTTTGAGGTTAAGATTACTCACTTCATAATCAATCAAGTCCATTTCTTGATCCTCATCAATTTTGGCCTTCTTGTTGGGAACTTCTTCCCCAACAACCAGTTCCAATGGACTTTCAAAGGCCACCATTGCAATTTTTTCAGTAGTGAGATGGACCTCCTTGTCATTCTTTTTGGACTTCTTCCTCTTCTTGGCCTCCTTGCAATCCTTAGAATAGTGCCCCTTATTCTGACAATTATAGCATAAGACCTTGGGAAAATCCTTTTTTGCCTTCTTGCAAGAATTTCGAGTTTTTCCAACAAGGGCTGTTCCAGAAACCCCCTTCATCTTGAACTGAAGATCATTCCTTTCAATCCTCTTCAGCTCATCCTCCTCCCCAGGAAGAGGATCCAATTGATAAATAATTCTGACTAAGGAATCAAACTCCTTTGGTAGCTTCTGGAGGATTAAGAGTGACAAACACTCAGGATACATGTTAAGTCCTGATGACTGAAACTTGGCTATGCTAGACCTAGCCTCTGCAACTAACTGCTTACAATTCAAATATTTTAACTTGAATAGTTTATTAAAGGCTATGACCTTATGATGAATGGAATTACCAGCATATTTGGACTTAAGCAACTTCCAAAGGATTCTTCCCCTGCTTCTCTCATCTTCCCCAAGAGTATTGGCAACCCATGTCACATTGTTCTCATCAAGATGCCTAAGGATTAGATGATAAGACTTTTTATCCACTTCAGAACTGATCAAAGTGTCATCTGCATCCATTATCTCCCCACAACAGATGTTTTCCAGCTCACTATCCATAAGTACAGCCCAAGATTTATAATTCTGACTGTTCAGAACTATCTTGGTGGAGCTAAAATCAGGGATATAGGAAATCTTGTTGGAAAACTTGAGGTCTGAGGTTTTCCAGAGTGAGGTACAAGGGTCTAGATAGCTTGGAATTAATGATGATTTTGGTACTGATAATGTGTTATAATTATGGCCAGCAATTTGCTTACGCAAATGAGAATTATTTAAAGCAACATAAATGCTGGACACCTTGTGTCAATAATTGCTGATGGGCTCTCACAATGGGTTAATACGTTGGATGATATTGGTGATTAATTTGATTGGATGATGAATGGATGATGGAAAACAGCAGGGAGAAGAGCTCCTTAAGTACAAACAATTGGCCTTTTGTGAGCCCATGATACAACAAGCCAAAAGGCAAATTTTCCGCCCCAAAAGAGCTCTACAGGCTCTAAAGGCCTTGTTACTTGGTTTGGGCTACATCAGCCCGCATGGCGTCAGTCCCTGTACCCTTACAACCAGCCTATTCCGGTCCTTTCTGGTGTTTCCTCTGTGAAAGGGTTGAACCAGCGTTCTGGTCTCAGAAACACATGGGGGGGTGTAACCTGCGGACATGCCTCCCCCCCCTCTTTCTCTCAAATCCCTGGAGGGGTGGTCAAATCCCCCTACCAGGGCCCTGAAGGTTGATGCCCCCAGGGTGTCGTCATGCTAGGTGGGCTGAGGGATGGTCAGGTCCCCTCCAGCCTGTCGCTCCTCCCCCTTGGTAAAGGGGGATGAGAGGGCCCCTTTGATTGTGTGGGATGGTAAATTCCCCCCCACCGCCGGTTGCCTCAATGCAACCAGCCTAGCCACCACTTTTGGTGGGTGGGTGATCAAGTCCCCCCCACCATGACCGGTTTCCCCTTGCAACCGGTCGCTGCCTGGTTCCACCCAGAAAGCCCTCCCCCTCCTCCTTTCAATGGCGAGTAAAGGGAGGGGGAGGAGCCGGGGCCACCAGCCCCGCGGCAGCAGAGACAGGCTCAACAGCCACAACTGGGGTGGGGGGCTCCATTTTAAGTCCCCCTTCCCCCTACGACGGCCCCGCATGGGCCATTGGGCCCCATAAACGTGCTTTAAGTAAAAAAAAGTGGCCCCAAGTGGGACGCAACATGGGCTGCAACCAAATGGGCAGCAACACGGGCAGCGGCACCAATGGGCCGCCCCCAAACCCAAAAGGTGATTTCAACATACTTTGGCGGGCCAGCCTGTCTGGCCAAGTATGTCCAAAATAAACCTTGGGCCCAATTATCCCCATGCAAGCCCAGCTGGCTGTATTTGCCCATATACCCCACCGGCCCTGTTAGGGCCTGTGAACCAATAGGGCTGTTTCACGCGTTTTGAGGCCAGTTTCCCCAAATCCGTGACATCCACACAGGCACGTATGGTCCATGTGTGTGTCCAATGGGCCGCAGAGGCCCTCATGTACATCCCATTTGGATTAAAATCATATGCAGCACATGCGCAAGTGCTTACGTATTTTAACATCATGCCCTTTGGCATGTGCAATTCTCCTTCCATTTTTCAAAATTTTGTCAATGAAATTTTTTCTGGCCTTGTAGAGAAATATCTTGTGGTGTATCTTGACAATATACTAGTATACTCAAAAACCCTTGAACATCACATTTCACATGTGCAAGAGGTGCTGCAGAAACTTTGCGGGAATTACCTGTTTGCAAAAGCCTCTAAGTGCAAATTTCATACTCCTTCTCTTTAATTTTTAGGTGTCATAGTCTTTAAGAAAGGACTATTGATGGATCCAGCCAAAAGCAAACGCATATTTGATTGGCCCCCACCTTCCTCTGTTAAATATCTTCAAGTTTTCCTTGGTGTCAGTAAGTTTTACAGAAGTTTTATTGAGCATTATGCCAAGAAAACTGTGAACCTTACTAACCTTCTTCAAAAAGACACTTATTTTGTTTTCACAGAAAAAGCTGCTTTGGAGTTTGAAGCTCTGAAGAAAGAATTTACCACTGCTCCAATAATTTCTCACTTTAATGAACTAGCTTGCACTATTGTTGAAACAGATTCAAGGAGTAATCTTGCAGTTTTCCTCCTGTTCTTCCCTTTTTCATCCTGTAGCTTTTGAGTCTTGAAAATTGCTTGCTGCAGTGGATAATTACAAGATTGATGACAAGGATATTCTTGCAATCATTTATTGCTTGAAAAAATGGTGCTCATACCTTTTTAGTCTTATGGAACCTTTTGAGGTCTTAACTTATCACAATTCTTTGAAATATTCCATGAGCTCAAAATTCCTTACACGCAGACAGGCACTTTGGGCCAAATACCTCTCTAAGTTCAACTTTAAAATCATGTACTGTCCTGGGAAACAAGCAGTAGTCCCTGATGCTTTCTCACGTTGGGATGATGTTTACCCAGGAGGGGGAGCACCTTTGTCAACAAAAATCTGGAAAATGTTAGGACACTTTTCTCAACCCAGTCTTCCAAACTCAGTTTGATCATCACTCACCTTCAAGATCTAGCTCCCAAACTAAAACAAGCTCTACTCAACAACCTTAAGTGTAGCAAACTTTGCAAGAATGCAAACTTATTAGATAGTGATTAAAGCATTGAAAAAAATGATTATTTATTTTATAAAAATTGTATAGTAGTACCTGATAATCCTTGCATTAAGTTAGATATCTTCAATTCAAGGCATGATTCTCCGCTTGCTGGTCATTATGGGCAGGATAGCACCTACCAATTGATTGCACAAGTCTTCTATTGGCCTTTTATGACCAAGGAAGTAAAATACTATGTTGATCCATGCTATGATTGCAATCAGAACAAGTCCTCAAAACACCAGAAGTATGGACTGCTCCAGCTACTTTTGATTCCACCAATTCCTTGTCACTTGCTTTCTATGGATTTCATTTTGCAATTACCTATTTCCAGTGGTTATGATGCTATTTTAGTAGTAGTAGATTGCTTCTCAAAGATGGCTTTATTTCTTCACAGTAATGTGAGGGCCTCTTCTGAAGACTTATCTAATTTATTTATAGAATCTTTATTCTCAAAGCATTGTCTCCCTGATAATATAATTAGTGATTGTGGATCTTTGTTTGTCTCTAGCTTCTGGACCTTTCTGTGTCAACATTTGAAGATCACTTGCAATCTATCAATGGCTTACCACCCAGAAACAGATGGGCAAACCAAGCAAATCAATCATATCCTCAAACAGTATCTTTGAATGTACGTCTCCTACCAACAGGAAAACTGGTCACAATGGCTCCCATTAGCCAAATTTTCCTACAACAAATCCACTCATTCCTCCACCAAAGAGTCACCCTTCCAGACTCTTTATGGTAGGAATCTGACCTTCTCTTCCCTTCACATTGTAAGACTCCAAAAAGTGCTAGGCCGTGGCAGTTCTGTGGAGGGGAAAGGTGCTGTTTAGGCTTCCCTCCTGAGTGATAAAAAAATATTTAAATGTAACCAAGATCAAAGTCCAGAACCTGGTAAACGAGGGACCAAATGTAAGAGGATAAAGATGATAGTAGTTGGTATCTGGGGAAACAACACTATCTGAGGCAAGATTATGTTGGGTAAAACTTGAATAGAAGAAGTCAAGGATTGTTCAGAGTTCAACAAGACAAGGCAATTTTAAGTGAAAACACCCACAAGCTAATAGCTCTGGTTGTCATCAGAAGCTTTGGAAAGATCAACTCAATCCCAAACAACCTCCAGGTTCTCAATGAACCTGCCCAACTCTCCGCATTCAAGTGCTTGAAGGGTACCAGATAGCTGTGGGTAGCTGCACAAGACAAAGCTAATTGTTTGATGACGCTCTAGAAGCAAAACAATAACTGATTTAAACAAGAATAACCCAACACTTCTCAAGGGATTCAAGAATAGCGTGGCGGAATTCAACTTCAAAAGAAGTGAAGGGAGGTTTAACACTCCAGATTTTAAGCTTAATAAAACCTCTTCATTCAAAAGTGACTGGTTCCAGAAAGATAATCAAAGGATGATCAGGACCAGTATGGTTGGATAAAGGGATAAGGAGTGGTGTAACACACTCAAGAATTCAATCAGTTGAATTCTTCTTCAACCAGCAAAGCTATTGGTTGTTGATAAAGATAAAGTATCAGGGTTTGAGTATAGAGGCTCAAGGATCAAGGGGCAATCATGGATATACCCAGATTTCAGTCTCAGATAAAGGGGAATGAGACCCCACAGATAATATATTTCAAGATGGTAGTGATGATGTTACTCTCTGGTAAGGTACCATACAATACCCCCCACCCCAAAAGACAGGGGAGAGCCCCTCCTTATATGGGCAGGAGGCCCTGTTAGACTATGTACAAGTGATTCTACAAATAGAGCGGATTTTTTTTTTTCTCTTGATTTCAGATGATCAGAAAAATTGATCACGCGGGCCGGTGTAAATCCGGCCTCCCTGACTGGGGTGGGATCTTTCTCATCCCCACCTTTCTTGCCTCTGTCCATGGACGGGCGCGCGCAACAACAAAAGGATCACCCACCCCTCACCCAAAGGCGGAAGGGGTGGGAAAAGAAATGAACCAGACGGCAGAGGATGGAATGGAGATATCTCAGGCCGAGACCCGCTTGGCCCGGGCTTTTGGCCAAAAGATAGGGGGGAACAAAGAGAGAAGGGATTGAACGCAATGCCTAGGTGATGAGACCAAGAGAGGCCTGTCCTAGACCACTGGGACAGAGGAATGTTTGGCAGGATGAGGAAATTGGAGGAGTGATACTGATAAAAAAAATTCCAATTTTTTTTTTGTAGAAAAAAATTTGAATTTTCCGCATCTGGTCCAGGGTGTCCAGATTTGGTCACCAAAACGTAGCACCTTCTCAAACTGCTACTGATTACCTTAACTACATCCAATCCCTTCAATCGCAACTTTGAACCAACCTCAAAGCAGCAAACCAGCGCTACAAGGAACAAGCAGATTGGCTTTGCACTTGGGCCCCAACCTTTGCAGTAGGAGATTGGGTATGGCTCAATGCTTGCAATATTTGCAGTACTTGCCCAACTTGTAAACTCTCTGAAAGAAAGCCTGGCCCCTTCAAAGTCAAATCAATTGTCTCCCCTAATTTCTTTAGACTTACCTTACCTTCAAAATGGAATGGTATCCACCCATTCTTTCACATGTCTCTCCTAGAGCCAGCTCAAGTCCTATACCCAGGCAAGACTCATCCCCCTCCTGAACCGGTCCAAGTCCACAATCAGTTAGAGTGGGAAGTAAGCCGCATCCTGGATTCCAGGTTACGCAAGGGAAAGCTATAATACATTGTTGAATGGACTGGCTTCCAGTCCAAAAAATATTGCACCTTGTGGGAACCAGCCCATCACCTTTGCAACTCTCCCAATTGGTTTCAAGACTTTCATGCAAGTTACCCTTGCAAAACTTGCCAATTGTAGCTCCCATTCCATTCCATTTCTTCCATCCCATTTTTTCCCATTGATCTCATCCCATTTCCTTATTTCATCTCCTTTCCCTTTCTCAGAACCATCCCCTTTTTCTTCTCACAAATTTTATCCTTTCACATTTCATTTCAAAATCAAAATCCTATTTTCCTTAAAAAAAAATATATATATATAATAATAAAATAATAAAATATAATTACAAAATACATTTCTACATATTATCCTTTATTTCTCTTTCTGCTTCCTCCCAATTTTCATTAAATTCTTCCATCATCAACCTAAACTCTTGCAAATCTTTGTCATCCACCAAAGAATAAAATCTTTTCAAGATCATCACTTGCGTCACCAGATGTCTTTCAAAGATTTCCTTGCCTTTGCAGTCCAAACTCTCTTTGGTTTAGTATTCCATCCACCTTCCTCCATGAGTTCCTTGTGAGCTCTCTTCCTTTGGCCCCTTAAAGAACCATCTCTGACATTGCCAGTCAATTTTCTTGCATTGGTTTCAATTGGTCCTTCCACTTGCACTCAGTTCTCCTTACTTTGGCCTTCCACCTCATCTATTCCCGTTCCATCCCATTCCTCCACCTCCCATTCCATTCCACTCCTTCCTCCTATTCCATTTCCTTCTTCCTCATTTTCCTCCTTTGCTCCGGTTCCACCTCCCTTTCAGCCATTCCTTCTTCAATTGCCTCTTTGATTGTTTGCGTTTCCTTGGCTTGCACCTCACTTTGCACTTCCAACCCAATTGACCCAGTATATGGCAGTGGTGTTGGAGGCATTTTGGTGGTATAATGTTGGAATAGTGGAAGTACTCCATCAAAAAGGATTATATTAGTTCCATTTCTTCTTCTTTTATTTTATTTATTGTTAGCCTCTAATTCTTGACTTAACAGGGTTCCAAATACCTAAGAACTCAATCTCTGTCCCTGGCGGGATATGATAATTGACTTGCAGCGCCAACCTTTGACTTTGCACCTCCCTTCTGGACCCTTCTGGGACATCTACAACCGGCTTTCTACTTATAGGGAATGTACAAGCAACCTTGGGCAAACCGCATTGTTTACACTTGTCTTGGATACCTCGCGTGGCTGTACTAGGGACACATTGCTTGTTCTTTCAGATGCAGTTTTTGCAACGGCTGAATGACAATGACAAAATTATTAATTATAAATATATTTAAAGCACAGAAGTAATGATTAAAGGGTATACAGTATTTTTAACTACTTTTGAATTGATGGGAAAACTGTCTGAATTCTTGCAGGAGCTTTCGTCTTTATACCTGGGAAAATGTCAGGCTTTGAGCTTAAGAGTTATTGCCCTCTCACTTTGACATACTCTTTTCCTCAGTACCATCTACCTCAGTCCATAAGTGTGAAAAACTAGAAGCACAACATCAATGGTGCCTTCTGCTTATCAACTCTGGCTTGCATAATAACCTCCCATTCTTGGCAACTGACTCAGCATCCACTTGCAAACCTTGCAGTCAACTCTACCTTGGTCAACCATCCATTTGGGCTCCGCCTTTTCACCCTGGGTATCAATAACCCTTGGTTTCACATTTCTGGTCACATGCTCTCACTAGTTTGCACCCACGCTAGTCAATTAGCCACCTCAACTGTATAGTTTGCAAATGGACTAGTCCCTTACCCTGCATAAACTACACTTTCATATTTGCATTACTTCTGATGTCACTCCCTCATGTCTCAACCATTAAATCCCAATACATTTGTCCCCTATTTTCTTGCACTTACACTAAGACCTTGGAAACAATTCATACTGTTATTTCATTTTATGCTCTGTCCTTGTCATCCATTGCCTCATTGCTCAAAACTGTAGTTTACCATCCATCAGGTTTTATCTAGTCATCTTGGATTACCTTATAAAGGCTACTCCACTTTCCTGGGGGTTGTTTCTTCAGTTAGTTAATTTCATACATTCTTGCATTTGCTAAATCCAGTCATCACATTGGGCTTGGTTTTGGTTTCCTCCCATTGGAACATCTATCCCTCTTTCTGTGTGTTAAGTTACTCCACCATAAGTTTTCACTTTGCAGTTAGCCCTTGCACTCAGCTTTCCTTTTTCGCTCACAATCATCTAAGATTGCCCTATAGTACGTGGGGTGGTCGTGTGACAGGCCCTACACGCCTCAAATGAGCCGTGGGGGCCCATAGACGATTACAAAGGGCCGTTCCAAACACGCGCAACCCCCGGGGGGTTGTATAGGAGCTTTTTACCCCCCCCCACATGGCAATCTGGAGCTGTGTACCCTTTTACACGGCTCAAAACCGCTGTTTTGGGGGTGCGCAACCCCATGGAAGTTGTGCAAGAATTTTGGGCACCCCCTGGACCACACTTGGGTTCCCTCAACCCAAATTTGGGATCAAAGCATACTTTTTGGAACTTTTTTTCCACACCTAGTGATTCCAAAGTGAATTTAAAGTGGAACCAAAGTGAAAGTAAAGTAAAAATTGAAATAATATAAAAATCTGCAAAAAATGATTGAAACATTAGACAAACATAAAGCTTGCTACATTAAGATGCATGGTGGTGCAAAGGAGGTTGCAAAGATTAAAAATAGACTTGATGTTGAAGACATCAATGAAAAGATTCCCTGCTCAAAATGACTGGCTATATTAGATATGGGTCAAATCATAGCAGACACATATTCCAGACCTATATGTTTCATTTGTTTGGAGTCATGTGATACTTATACTGCATTGAAAAATGGTTTTACTGATAAATCAGATCCAATGTTCATTTCCTTTGTAAACAATAACCACTGTGTTCTATTATTACTTGAGGTAGAAATGATACCAATCCCACCCATTGTAGCAAAACAGTTTTCCTTGATTTCTAAAAAAGCCTCTGGTTGGGTTGATCATCTCAAAGATCAACTTCAAATGTATTCTAAATTATAGAGATTATAGACTTTGACTTCAGTTCATCATGGGGCTTCACATAAATTGTAATTTGAATGCAGCTAACAAGTTCTATTAATATAAAGGGTTATCACATTTTGAACATCATTATGTTGAGTGTTTTGAGTTAAAATCATTATATTGAGTGTTTTGAATAAGAGTTTAATTGTAATTCAGTTCAACTTGTGTTGGGCTGATTCCACAATAAGGAATATTTTGCTCCTTAGGATGGGATCAGCTAAATGCATGTTGAACTGGGTTTTTCGGTGTTTTTACTTTGGGGCTTGTCAAGTTACTTGTCTTTTTTTTGTGTTTTTACTTCAGGGATTGTCTAGTTACTTTTATTTTTTTTTGTGTTTTTACTTTAGGGCTTGTCAAGTTACTAGTCTTTTTTTTGGTGTTTTTACTTAAGGGCTTTTCATGTTACTTGTCTTTTTTTTGGTGTTTTTACTTTAGGGCTTGTCAAATTGCTTGTCTTTTTTTGGTGTTTTTGTTTAGGGCTAGTCCAGTTACTTGTGTTTTTTTGGGTCTTTTTACTTTAGGGATAGTGCATGGAATAGTCCCAGTTTTTATTTTATTTATTTATTTATTTATTGTTTTGTTTTTTAACCAAAAAATCAAAATTTTTTGATTTCTTTGATTGTTTGGTTGATTCCTGTTTTTTGGAAGGTTTATTTGATTCATGGGTTATTTTAGTGCTCTTTCATTCCATTTTTTTTGGCTCACCGCGGTCTAGTGGCGTGTTGGATGACACACGACTACATTTGAGCTGTGTACAACTCCACACAGCTAAAATGTAGTTGTGTGGAATCCAAAAGGCTGTTGGACCAGGCTGGGTGAGCTGCGCAACTCTTTGGGCCATGGGGGGTCATACACATCTTGGATTGGACCTTTTGGAATGCCACATGGCCCACTTTGAACTGTTTCTGTGGCTCAATGATCCATGAATTTAACATTTCCCTAAAGATTATAAAAACATAGAAAAAAGAATTAATGTGAATGAAATCAACAAAAAGATTCTTTTTTTGAAAATGGCTTGCAAATCTTGACATGGCCCAATTAATAGCTGAAACTTATGGAAGACTAATATTTTTCATTTCATTGGATTCATTTTGTAATTATAATCCTTTGAAAATGGTTGCATAGAAAAATCAGATGCTATCTTCATTTTCTTTTTCAACAATAATCACTTGTTTTATATTGTAATTGAGGGAGAAATGATTCCAATCCTTCACATTGTTTCCATACATGCTTTTTGGACATCTAAAAAAAGCTTCTGTTTGGGTTGAGCATCTAAAAGATCAAATTAATTTTTATTCTAAGTAATAAAAATCATTTTAATTTCATCTTTTGGGTTTGGGTTCTGATTCTGATCTTGTAATTCTATTAATATAAAGGGTTATCACATTTTGAAAATCAATATGTTGAGTGTTTTGAGTTAAAATCATTATTTTGATTTTATTGAATGATATTTTATTGGTAATTCAGTTCAACTTGTGTTGGGCTGATCCCATCATAAGGAGTATTTTTACTGCTTTTGGTGGGATTACCTTAACAAAAGTTGAACTTGTTTTTTTGGTGTTTTTACTTGAGGGCCTGTAGTAAAAACACCAAAAAGGTGGACTTGATAGAAGTCTTTTTTGGTGTTTTTAATTTAAAGCTGGTCCATTGTGATAGAAGTATTTTTTGGCATTTTTACTTTTGGGCTTTTCCATTGAGGTAGGCTTGATACAAGTCCATATCATTGGATCAGCTTGACACAAGTTGAACTTGTTTTTTTGGCAGTTTTACTTTAGGGCTGGTGTAATAACGCCAAAAATTTTTATTTAATTTTTGTTACTTTAAGGCTGTTCCATAAAATTTTTCATTTTTATCCATGGCCCCAGAGTGGTAAAATTTTTAGAATTTCCAAAATTTTGTTTTTTCTTAAAAAAAAAAATGATTTTTTTTCTTTTTTTGGTGTTTTTTTTTGTTTTGTTTAATTTTTTTTTGTTCAATTTTTTATTTATTTTTATTTTTTCTTTTGTTTTTATTTAATTGATTTTTAATTTCTTGTCTTTTCTTTTTTTTCTCACTGCAATGTCACGCTCCAAGGTTAAGGGTCATTGTCTTCATCACTTTGAAATATCATTTTCCTCAGTACCTTCTACCTCAGTCTATAAGTGTGACACAAATAAAGCACAAAATCAATAGTGCCTTCTGATTACTATGTTTGGCTTGCGTAAATACCTTCAAATCTCAGCAAATCAGAATATACCTGAAAATCTTTGCAGTTAGCTCTCATCCAAGTCAACAATCCATTTGAGCTTTGCTCTTCTACCCTGGGTATTGTAAACCCTCAGACTTCCATTATTTTTCATGCAATCCCAATAGTTTTCACACAGGCCTAGATAGCCTTATCAACTGTATATTTTTCAAATTGACTAGTTCCTTTCCCTGCATAAGCTTTATCTTTACATTCACATTGTCTTCACCTTTCAATTCTTCATTGTCTCATCCATTTTGTTTCTTTACGCTCATATTCTATTTTCTTGCACTTAAGCTACAACCTTGGAAATGATTGTAATGTTATTTAATTTTTCTCATTCTGTTCCTGTTATTCATTGCCTTATTTCTCTCTAGCTGTAGTTGGCCATCCATGAGTTGTATCTATTACCCTTTGGATTAACTTATAAAGGCTGTGTTGCCTGCCTGAATATTTTCTCTTCAGTTAGTTAATTTCATACATTCTTGCATGTGCTCAATACAGTAATCACATTGGGCTTGGCATTTTTTCCCTTCCATTGGAACATCACATCCCTCTTGCTGTTTTTTGAGCCATCAAATCACATGTTTGAACTTTGCAGTTAGCCTTGCTACCTTGCACTTATCCCTTGAAATCAATCTCTTCATTTGCCCTCACAATCATCTAAGATTTCCCCATAGTACGTGAGGTGGTTTTGTCACATGCAAATGGGTTGTGAATGGCCACTGGAAACCCTATTTTGGTTGTGAGCAGCGGTCCACAACTGAAATGGGTTGTGAGCGGCCTTTAAAAGCTTAAATTGGTTGCGACTGGCCTTTGATGGCTGAAATTGGTTGAAAAACATGCCACACAACCTCATTTGGGTTGTTAACAAGCAATGGAGGACTGCAAATTTAAAATTTCCCTTACTTAAATTTCAGGATAAAAAGTGTAATAATAAAAATGAATCTTTTATGGTCTAAAATAATTTTTGGCTGAGGTTTTATTAATTTTGATAGATGAGACAGGCAGCAGAGACTGAAAATATTATGCAGAAATCATCAGAAAGATTTTTTAATTTTATACATTTCCAACTACAGATTCTTGCTATCAGTGGTTTGGAATCATTGATGGTCCTCCTTGGTTGTATTTATTTCTGATTTTAGTTCATGATTTTTTGAAAAAGGAAATGAGGATCTTGAACTTCAGGCCAAAATTGAGGATGAGAAAAGGATAAGGGTTCAATTTTTGTAGGGAGATTGAAACAGATTTGAGATCAATTTCTTTGCTCAAAAGTATATGTTTTTGATTAAAAAAGAGCAAAAATTATTAAATGTGAATTTTTTATGGAATGCTGCTTTAGATTTTTTTTTTTAGATTCTGATACAATTAATTTGAAAGAGATGAATATTCAGGAGAACATGAACTTTGATGAAGAAGTTTGGAAAGGGATAAAAAAATATTTTAGTTGCACTGATAGAGGTATTTAAGAATTCCCCACTATGGCTCAACTATCCCAGTGCTTCAGCTGCTGGTTTTGGAATTATCATTTTTCAGGCTTGTTTCACTGGTTGGTTCACCTATTTGTATTTTTTTCTGTCTTGGCCCATAAAATTTTCCCAAAATCTTAATGATTACTTAAAGAGGGAAATTTCCTTTACAGGTCTGTTCTTGAATTTTAATACCGGGACCAACTTGATAAGAATCTTATTTTTAGCACACTTTAGCCAATTCTATTAATTGGTTGGTTTGAGCTTTGATAAAACTTCAGGATGTTTATTTTTTCCTACCCAGCAGAAAGTGTTTTGGTTGCCTAGTACCAATTTTACATTCTAACCTTTCAGCCTCCTGGATGCCAAGACCCTTGCTATCTTTTAGCTACCAGAGGTGATAGAATAAATATTAAATATGTTTTTCAGCAATTGCAGCAAAAATTCATAAAATATTTGGATTAAGCTATTGCAAGGTTGATTGTTTTGTTTATGGTTTAATATTACAAATCAATATTAATAAATTGATAACTAAATGAATTTTTAGAGGGTCCACAATAATATTGGGGATCTTTAACACCTCTCCCCAGGGAATTCACTTTTAAAACATGTATACCTGGTTACTTTGGAACCTTTAATTTATATTCTTAAAGGATATATTGCCCAAAGATAATATATAAATAAAATATATGGTGGAGGGGTAGGGCCTTTTGACCAAGCTTCCACGACAGAAAAAGGATAATAAGACTCACTAGTATATTATGTGATCCTTTAGGTACCTTTTTGTGATGTGTACTGATGGGTTAAACCTATTACTGGGGTTAAAAGGGTTTTTCAGCAGTTTAAATAAATAAAAAGGGTTGGTAACGGGTATTATTAATCAGACTGAAGCCAAAAATCACTTAATTATCTCTTATAAGTATTTGATTACCTTGGCAAGGTGTCTGGATGTAAATATAACTGGGTCTCTGGGTATCAATATTGTCACAAGAACTCTATATTTATAGCTTTTTGAGTCCCAATTCTGTCCTTCTGAGGGAAACAGGGACTCAAAGGGACGGGTGCTAAGGCTAGCAAGGTGACCAGTGGTAGCCTTTCACGTATTCTTGGTATTTAGCATGGGTAACATCTAATTCCACAGGTTATGGGAATTATTCTACCAATTGATTGATGTTTAGACCTGTGAATAACACTAATCTATCCACATAATTTATTATTTTATTAATTATATTTAGATATTCCCAGGATTTTAATAAGTCTTTTAGTAGAAATTCCTACGGGTAATCAAATTTCAAGTGCGTTCTCATTATGTATTAGCTGATTGGAGTAAAATCATGATGTTGATTTTACTCCTTATTTTCGAGGGTCTGTTGATTTACTTAAAATAATTAATTAAAAATATAAGCTATGAGAATTCATGTAATATTCTTACATCATCAGTTTTCTTAGTATGTCACGGAAATAATGATGTCTTGAAGTTCCCACCATTGTATATTTAAAGTATTTTACAATATTTTACAAATAGTAGTTATCTTATTTTTGACATATTTGGTATTTTTAATTATATTTTATCAAAATACATAGAAAGTTTATTTAAGTATTTTTATATACTTTTATTTATTTTTTGATTATCTACTATTCACAGGGACATTTATTACATATGTAGTATGTCCCCGTCTAGGTTGTAGCACCTTTACGTGTTACCTGCACTTCTTGAGCCGCTTGTCACTCTGTCAGCCCATAGTGCCAGGGTTGTGTACTTGTCAGATGCCCGGGGCTGTGTACATGGCTTGTCAGGGTATGCTGACAGGGTGGAAGTGCTGCTGCTCAGCCGCGCGCGTGTTTATTGGTTGCCACGGCTGCGTGCGGGAATTGTGACAAATCAAATTTCCGCCCATAACTCCTCCAAATCACAGGATTCTTGGATTCTGTCACAAAATTCACTGTGAAACCTATACGTGGGGTTTCATGTGAGATATTAAAATTTTCAAAATACCAAGGCCATGTCACTTTCCAGATCTTCATCAATTATTTAGAAATATAAGCAGTAGGAATTTGAGGTAGGTGTCAGTGAGTGACCCTACCTTAATGTTTATGTAGATTAATATTTGAAATAACAGTTCTAATATTATTTCTCCTTTAATATAATTTTTATTGATTTATGTTATTCTGTTTCTTTGCAGCTTGCTCTGCAATAGTAGGAAGCTGACATAACCTTATTAAGTAATATGTTTCGGGACTTGAAATTTTATATGAAAGATTATTCTTTTATATATTATTAGCTCATGATTTGTGGTTTTTTACAAGGAAATTGGAATTTTTTGGTTAAAGAAAGCAGCCTGTATGAAATAGGTGATGATAGAAAATAGGGAGTTGCCTCTCTGAGGTTCTTGAGCTCCATAAAGGTGTCTTTTAATTTATAAATTTCTTTGAATTTTCAAGAAATGAAAATGAAGCTGAATGTACTAATGAAAAGACAGACCAAACTCCAAATATCTTGCAGAAACAGGGCTATAATTAAAAATCTGTTTTTAGAAACGAGATTCTGATTTATTTCAACAAAATCTTTATTGGACTGCTTATGGAAAGGAAAAATTACAAACACCATGAGAAATTTGTAACAAGGCTCTGGAAATGCCCAGTGAAAATGCACCAATGCAAAGATTTGAGATTAATGGGAAGAAAATCCAAGAGGATGATCGGGGTTGGGTGGCAAGAGGGAATATTAAAATTGTGGGAAAGACTGTTGTCAAAAGGTGTTGTACTACAGGCTGAAAATCCAACCTCAGTTCAACTCAATCTACCAATTACTCAACCAAATTCAGTTTCCACCTCTGCATACTCCTGGGGCTCTCCCCTGCTCATTAGCTCTGCACACCTGCAAGCTTCACTCTCCTCTCCCAGACTTCTTTCCCTCTCTTTGTTTTTAATTGTTTTCACTCTATCCCCTGCCATGTGTAGGTACATGTGCATCATCCAAATTTCCCACACTTTCCGGATCAGTACACATCAGTCTCCATGTCTAATCCCACTACTCCTCAATCCATTCCTCCAATCTTGGGAAATTATGTTTTAAAATGATGAAGGAAATTTTCATTTGGATCAGAAAAAGGCAATTTTCACACTTTCAGGATAATTTTCATTTTCTTCTCTTCCTCAGTACCATCTACCTCAGTCCATAAGCTTGACACAAACAAAGCACAAAATCAATAGTGCTTTCCGCTTACTACCTCTGGCTTGAGTAACAACCTTCCAATCTTGGCAACTGACTCAGTATTTACTTGAAAATATTGAAGTGAACTCTATACCATTTGACCATCCATTCAAGCTTTGATCTTCCACTTTGGGTATCATCAACCCTTAGAATTTCATTCTTTGTCATGCACTCACACTAGTTTGGACCCATGCCTAGAAAGCCACATTAACTTTATAGCTTTAATATGGACTATTCCCTTACCCTACATAAGCTAGAACTTCACCTTTGCATTTTCTTCACATTTAATTCCTTCCTGTCTCATCCCCTACGTCCTCTTACACTCATATTCCATTTTCTTGCACTTATGCTAAAAACTTGGATATGACTTTACTTTTATTTCATTTCCTATTCTGTTCCTGTAATTAATTGCCTCACCACTCTCTAGCTGTAGATGACCATCCATTGGGTTGTATCTATTTATCTTTGGATTACCTTATAAAGGCTGGGTTGCCTTCCTGAAGATATTCTCCTCAGTTAGTAAATTTCATACATTCTTGCATTTGCTAAATCCAGTCACCACATTGGGCTTGGCTTTAGTTCCTTTGAATTGGAACACCTGCCATTCCTTGTTGTTTTTTGAGCCACCCAATCATGATTTTGCACCTTGCAGTTAGCCTTGCTACCTTGCATTTTCCCTTGCACTCAGTATCTTCTTTGCGTTCACAATCACCTAAAATTGCCCTATAGTATGTGGGGTGGTTGTGTGACAGTAAAATAACTAACTCAAAGCCTTTATTTTAGTTTGCCAAACTATAATAGAATTTCTCCTTTACAATTTCACGTACTTGCTCAACGAGGAATGCTTCCCTCACCCCTTTTAATGATGATGTTAAGGGGAAGGGAGACCCAGCGCTTCACGGGCCCAACAACCTTTATATCCCATTCCTTCTTCCAAATCTCCTCTGGTTGAAACTCTTGACAATCCCCTTGCTCCTCAACAGGAAGCTCTGGTGGATCATTTCAAAGAAATAAAAGATTCCAAAAATTCCTCCAATGAAAATTTGACTTTTGGTAGGTCAAGGGCTTGCACAAGTGCCACCAAGACAAAATCTTCAACCTTGCTCTCAACCTTGATCCAGGCTCTCAATAAAAATGCCTTTCAATCTGGTCCAAGTGGTCCTAGTTTCTGTACTCCTGGCATGAAGCAGCCTGACCACTTTATGGGAGAACATTACCATAAGCTTAGATCCCACCTACATTTGTGCAAAATCATCTTCTCAAACAATCCCAACAATTTTCCTTCCAATAGACATAAAGTTATGTATGCCTCTTCCTTTCTAGGGGGAAGAGCCTTGCAGTGGTACAAACCATACCTCAAACTATTATCCAATAAAATTCCCACATGTATTCTCAAAAATTTCAAGAAGTTCAAGAAAAAATTTTTCACCCTGTTTGGTGACCTCAACAAAGTGCAAAATGCCAAATAAAAACTTAATAATCTAGTTATGAAAGAGAATAGTAGAGTTTTGGTTTATATCTCCCATCCCCAATCCTTGCATTCTTGCATCCAATGGGATGAGGCAGCCCTTTTATTTCAATTTTGAAAGGTTTTACCCGCACCCCTAATAGAACAGCTTGCAGTTTGGGGACATAAGACAACCTCCCTTGAGCAGTTAATCAACCAGATTATTGAGCTTGATAATGGCTATCACAAAAAGAACCCCTCTTTGCAAAAAAACCATGGATCTTCAACCTTGGCTCCAAAGGCAGACAACTCTAAAAAGCAACATTTGAAGAATCTGAAACACTCCAAACACAATCTAACCTTGAACTCCAACCCAAAAGGGAAAACCATTGCCAAAACTCCAAAATTCCTGGACAAGGAAACTGGGATACTCCAGAATGAGGAGCAGCAAAGGAGGGAAAAGAATGGGTTATGTATTTATTTTGGAGGAAACAATGATTTTGAAAGTTGTGCAAAGCAGCTAGCATGTGAAGCGGCTAAGCAGTCAAAAAATTGGCTTTTAGTTTTTCTAATACTTGCAAGGAAAACTACACATTATCTCAACTACATCAAGTCAATCTTCACACTTGCAAGTCACTTGGTTCTCCAAGTTCAAGATTTGTCCCTTTGCTTTCTGAAAATACTCCTTATTTAGCCTTACTTGATTCTGGTGCTTATTTTTCTTTTATAAGTTCATCTTTTTCCACTTCCACAAATCTTACGCATTCCAAGGTTAATAGGTTTCCCATATATTTAGTAAGTAGTGCAACCAAACTGCCTCATTTGTTTTCCCAACAGGCAAAATGGACCTTTTCATTTTCCAATTTACCCAGCTTTGAATGGGATTCATTTGTCTTGGATATCTACATAATTGACGTTACCATTCTAGGCCATGACTTCCTAGTTCACTGGAATCCAGATGTGAATTGGCAAGAAGGAGTAATTAAACTTCAAACCTTGCAACCCCAGGAGGCTAAAATTTCTATCAAGAAGGAATTAAACAGCCTACCTGACACTGTCATTGAGTTGGATGACAACTTTCTGCCAGTAGATTTGCAATAACCTGACTTCCGTTCCCAATTTCCCTTTTCAGATTTGGGATTTATTGCTTATTTGTCAGACTTACCTCTTTCTTTTTTTTCTTCAAAGAGAAAAATACGCCTACCAAATGGTGTATTTTGACCTCCTTAATCCTCTTTCATTGTGCAAGCATTTCAAACCCAGTGCTTGAAGATGAGGTTATTGAAGATTTAGAAATCATTCAAAAGTCTTTAGCTTTGAATCATGACTTTTCTGATATCTTTTCAGCTGTAAAAGCAGATAAAAGACCTCCTTTCCATTCTTATTATCACAGGATTTAAAGTACTGGCCCACATCCAGCACCCCCACCATTCTACTCTCTCTCAAAGCAAGAATTAACAGCGCTTCAAGAATACATGGCGAAAAATGTATTGAAAGGTTTTCTTTGACCAAGAAATTAAAATACAGGCCTGCTTGTTCTATTTTTTCCAAAGAAATACGGCTGAATTTGTCTGTACCTTGACAACAGGAAACTGAACCAGGTAACCGGGAAGAATGCCTACACATTACTGCCTATGTCACACCTACTCACTCTCTTCCATGGGGCTGCTTATTTCTCCAATTTAGACCTTTGAGGGGCCTATAACCTAATTTGAATTGCAAAAGGTCATGAGTATCTGATAGAAATTAGAACACGGTTTGGAATTTATGAGTATACTGTCATGCCTTTCAGCCTCTGGAATCCTCCTTCCACTTTTGAACACTTTGTCAATGACATCTTTTTTGGTCTTGTAGAGAAATACCTTGTAGTATATATTGAGGATATACTTGTCTACTTGAAAACCTTTCAGGATCAAATTGCACATGTGAAAGAGGTTCTGCAGAAACTTTGAATGAATTACCTGTTTGAAAAAGCCTCTAAGTGCAAATTTCATACCCATTCCTTTCATTTTTTAGCTCTCATAGTAGCAAGGACTATTGATGGACCCAGCCAAGAATCAGCGCATATTGGAATGGCCCCCACCTTCTTCAGTCAAATCCCTTCATGTTCTCCTTGGTTTCAGTAATTTTTCAAGGAGGTTTATTTACCCTTACACCAAGAAAACCGTGAATCTTACTAACCTCCTTCAAAAAGACCCTGAGTATGTTTTTACACAAAAAGCTGTGTTATAGTTCAAAGCTCTAAAGAAAGCTTTCACAAATGCTCCAATACTCACTCACTTTAACAAGCTAGCTTGCAATATCTTGGAAACCAACACAAGCAACTATGTGATCTCAGGAGTAAACTTGCAGTTTTCCTCCTCTTCCTCTATCTTTCATCCTGTAGCCTTTGATTCTTGCAAACTGCTTACTTCAGAGCTTAACTACAAACTTCATGAAACTTCTCCGAATTGTTCATTGCTTGAAGAAATGGTTTTCATAACTTTTTAGTCTTATGGCACCCTTTGAGGTTTTAACCAATCACAATTCTCTTAAATATTTAATGAGATAAAAATTCCTTACACACAGACAGGCACAATTTTCCAGATACCTCTCTGAGTTCAACTGTAAAATCACATACCCCCCCCCCCCGCAAAACCAGCAGTAGTCCCCAATGCTTTATCATGTTGGGACAACATTTAGCCAGGGGGGGAGCACCTTTGCCAATAACAACCCTTAAAATGTTAGGATACTCTTCTCTGTGTCAGTCTGCCCAACTCAGTTCAATCATCACCCACCTTTGGGAGATGTCTTCCAAACTTGGACAAGCTCAACTCAAAAACCCCAGGTGTAAGAACATTTGCAAGAGTGTGAAATTATTGGATAGTGAATATAGTACTGATGAAAATTTTCAGGGATAAAACCTCTATTTCTAAACTTGGCTGTGGTTATACCTGCAAAAGTAAGGCAAAAACCAAAGTTACAGTCAGTTTTTGACTCAAATAATTCAAACAAAAGCTAAAAGCTCACATACTTGAACAATAACAAGTTATTTTGAGTAAAAAGCCACACCTTAAAACTTCATAAAAGGTAAGGGGCCTGGATCCAAATAAGTGAAGCTCAAAAGAGCTTTGCTTATAAATAAGCTCACACCCTTTATATTAGTAACACACAAGGGTCACTACTCCAATTAGGACCTTCCACTTGAAATAAAATATGCCAATAAGATTTTTAGATGAATATAATACTAAAGTTGATAGCCTCAGTAAATTCCTTCTTGAGACTAAGTTTGGTGGGCTTGTTAACTCTTGCCGTATTCTCTTACAAATAATTAATTATATATAACTGGTGAAGAAGGGGATATAGGGTGAAGACCCTCCTCTTTTAAGGTAAAAGGAGCCCTCAGGGGACTCAAGGAATCATCAGGGGAGAGCTAGCCTCTCCCTGGTTTCGTCCTCAAGGGCTCAGAACACCATCACATCCTGCCCAATGAGAAATAGGGTACTAGTACTCATTGGGGGGGATTTTCAATGTAAAGGGTCCTATTTGCATACCCCAAAAGTTATATACTCTACAACTAAGCCCAGGGCCCTCTGAGTGGACGCTCTCATGGCTGAGGAGAGTTTATCAAAGTATGATTACATCCCCAAGGGGGATAATATGAAGATTATGTGATTGGTTTATACAGAGTGGAGAGTATAGCTTAAATTAATTACTATAGATTGTCCCCAAAGGAAGGGAACTTATTGTGAAGTTATTTATAAATATCTGGGACGCATCTGAGTCCCCATAACTTAATTCAAAATTATATTGAATCCCCATCTTGATAATAAACATTATCAAGGTTCTAATTCCATAATAAATACTCATAAAAACATACTTATAAAATATTATAAAAAATTATAAAAAATTTATTATATAATTCTAAAACTCCTGATCATCAATCATTCTTGTCTCCATGGTGGTCTGAACCATTGACCTTGGTGTCAGATAATGGGGGTGAGGTTAGTAATTAATCACTATACCAGCAAGACATATGAGTTGTGCAGACATTTGGACACATTTAATAGTCCAATGGCTGACACTCCCTACCACCAAAAGAAAATTCACTCTTCAGAGGAATTTTTACCTCTCTTAAGGGCTCTATACTTCCTCAATACTATACCAGAGTAGCCATAAATCACTATCAGCTAATTTGTTCTTAAACCTCACCAGATAGAGTCTCACATCTTTACCATCTTTCCTAATGATTTTATGGTTCAATATCTTGTGAGGTAGTTCATCCTCAATCTGTTCTAGAAGTGGTATTATAACTAAAGGGGTCTTTCTCAATGAAACATTTTCTGTAGGTTGTATGAATGGCTTCACCAGAATGATTGGGAATGTTGGATGTTTTCTGTCAAATTCTTTGTTCAGAATGACTTCCACTGCATTCTTTCCATGTAAAGCCTTTACAAAAAATAGTCCAAAAAATGAGTCCTTAAGTTTTCTATGACCTGCTATGTTAGAAAAGTTCACCATTGAAATTGTGACCATATCTCCAATTTTTATGTGATGGTCTTTGTGAGTTTTATCCCATCTACTTTTGTTGAATTCTACTGCTTCTTTAACACATCTGCTTGCAAAGTTCTCAGCCTTAATCATTATTTCTCTAAAACAATCAGCAGAGGGGTGCAGTATAATACTCTTGCTAAGGAGCATATCTTGGGGCATATGTGGAATTCAACCCCTTTCCAGTTCAAAAGGTGATATGTTGGTGGTAGAATGCTTGCTAGATTTATATGCAAATTCCCACGCTGGCAACGGTGATACCCAAACATGTGTATAGCCATTGTTGTCCTTGGAATCAATTCCATATGCACAATACCTCCTTATCATGTCTTCCAAGGTCTGTATCATTCTTTCAGCTAGACCATCAGTCTGAAGGTGGTAAGCTCTTGAGAAAGATATTTTTTTCCTACTAGTTCAAACAAACTTTTCAAGTATTCAGAAGTAAATTTAGGGTCTCTGTCATTAATTATGTTCTTTGGGCAACCTACGTCACTAACAATGCTGTTCCAGAATAATAGAGCTATATCCATTGCAGAACTATCCTTGTACCACAGTTGAAAACTAGCTCTCTTGAAGAATCTATCAACTATCACTAGTAAACAATTATGATTTTTTTTACCCCCAGGTGGTAGTCCAGATACAAAGTCCATATTGATAGTGGACCACCTTTCCTTTGGTTCTTCTATGGATTTTAGCAGTCCATATCTCTTTCCTGTGGGTCTGTTAGCCTTTTGGCATCTCTCACAAGAATCACAGTATTCTGAAACAGTGTTTCTCCAACCTGGCCACCAAGCTATTTTCTTAATTCTTTCTGTTGTTCTTTCTTTAGAAAGATTTCCTGCACAGATGTTGTCATGGCATTTATTCATCAATAACTCTACATTTTCATCTTTTTTTCAATACTAAAGAAAATCAGTGGGCTGACTTATTATACAAAAAACCATCCAAAAGCACCAATCTACCATCAAGTAGTTCCTTCTTCCATTCTTTTTCTAGCCCTTCCACCAAGTCTTGTGTATTAGTATTTGATTGTAGAATTTCTACTAGAAATGAAGCATTTTTATTATTAGAGTAGGAGTCAAACACTGAATCCCAGAAGCTCTTTGCTAAATTTTTCATTTTTATGGCCATGATAGGTAATGTATCCACAGTTTCCTCAGGGTCATAGGCAGGGTTATTGATGTCATTAGGTAGTGCCCAAATTGACAAACCATCTGCATTCTTATGTATCAGTCCTTCCCTGTGAACTATTTTCATGGAACCTCTCCATTCTTGGATGGTGATTTGCCACCTCAGCATGTGCCTGTTGGGTGTCTTCAAGTTCAGCAATTATTTAAGTGCTGTAAAGTCTATAATAACTTCAAATTGACATCCATCTAAGTAATAATAAAATTTGTCCAAGGCCCACTCTAAACACAGACATTCTAACTGAGAAGCATCATATCTTTTTTCACTATCCTTAAGTTTTCTGGATACAAAACAAATTGGACCTTCAACTGGCTTGTCATTAACTATTTGTAATTGTTGCAATGCAGCTCCAAGTCCTTCCATAAATGCATCTACGTACAGCTTGAATGGTTTCTTAGTGTATTAATGGAATAAAAAAGTTGCACTTGTCAGTTTTTTCTTAAGTAATTTGTAGGCCTGTAACCTTTCTTTAGTCATTTCAAATGAAACATTTGAACTGAATATCTTATAAAGACTAGAAGCTATCATCCCAAAATCCCTAATGTGCAGTCTATAATAACCTGAAAAACCTAAAAAAACTTTGCATCTCCTTAACACTAGTGGGTATAGGTTTTAGCAAGACAGCAGCTACTCTGGCCTGATCTATACCAAGTGATAAACCACTCACAATATTACTTAGAGCTTTCAATTCATTAAATCCAAACAAGCACTTAGTTAAAGATATCTTCATATTTATCTTGATTACCTTTTCCATTATTATAGACATTGTTAATTTGTGTTCATCCCATGTTTCCAAAAATATAATTATATCATCTATATAAATTATTAACCATTTCTTCATCAATTCTTTGTGAAATTCTGAATCCATCATCCTCTCAAAGTGGGATGGAGCATTTTTAATACCAAAAGGCATTCTCAGGTATTCAAACACTCCCAAGTGGCACACAATCCTCAAGAACTTCCTGCTCTCTGGGTCTACCACATTCTGATGAAAAAATTTGAGAACATCCATACAAGAAATGTACTTAGCTTGGTGCAATTTACTTAAGGATGCAAAAATCTTTGGCATGGTATATCTATTGGGAGTTGTGTAGGAACTTAATGCCCTGAATTCTCCAACCATCCTTGACTTACCATTGTGCCAGGCTATAATAACAGGTATGGTGATATCTACATCCTCATTGGCACCTACCTTGCGGATTACATTCAATTTTAACAATTTATCTATATGTTATTTTAATGCTTCTTTACTCCTAGGGCTAGCAGGGAACAGATGTTTTCTGAGAACTGGGGGATATGGTCTATCTATTGTCAAAGTGATTTTCACTTCATGTCCTGTTATAGAACCAAAAGGTTCATCTACCTTTGCAAAGGCTTTTTGATGGTCAAATAGCAGAGATACTAGATTATTCCTTGGTTTCTCTGTCAAGGAGCTGTTAATTTTTGAATCTCTGATGAGCTCTTTTTCAAAACTCTCCTTTGAAATGTCACTCACATCATTTTCACTGTTGTTACTGAAATAAATTCTTGGGCTATTTCCAATAGTAAAATATGAACAACTTCTCTCATGAAACAAATTGATTTGGTATCTTTTCATGTAGTCACTGCCAATTATGAAATATTCTGTTTCAGTATTTTCAATTACTATAAACTTTATTACTAAAGCCAATTTCTTCATGATCAATCTAATTTTCACCATCCCTAAGGGAACTAGAGTAGCAGAACAGCTTTGCAGGGTTATCTTTGGTATCTCTATTAAGTGCTTTTCCCACTGTGGACACAAATTTTCTAAGTACCCTTTGCCAACTACAGATTTACAAGCACCAGAATCTAGAAGCACTTTACAAGATTCATCACAGAATGAAAAGTCTACTAAGTCATTTGATGCATTAACAGAATTAATGCAACCTATAATCAGTTTAACATATTCTGCCTCACTATGGTCATTGTAGGATTCATAGGCAACTTCTTCTTTGTCACTTGTCTTAGTTTCTATTTTATTGACTTTACTAGCATTTTGGGGAAAATTTCTAGAAGTATTTCCTGTCTTACCACAAGTATAGTGAGAAAGATCATTAGTCTGAGGACTCTGCTTCAAAGGGAGTTTACCTTTGCTTGACTTTTCCATGGGAATATCCCTAGGATCATATGATTTTCTTCTACCTAGAGAGTTGTCTTCTACTATATCTTCAAGTATTTTGATTAAGCTTGAGCAATTGTCTGTAGTCTTCATAGTTGTCTTTACTGCAAACAAAACTTCACCATCCATTAGGGATATTAATTTGAAATTGATACTATCCTGATCCAAGTATGGGTTGCATTCTCTAAGTCTCTTTCTTTGCCTGGTTACCCAAGTTGCTGGTGGTTTCACTGCTGGAAAAAATTTATCATTTTTGAAAGCACTCAAGCATTTCCTTTTCCAATTTGATGTTCCAAATTTGGATTTAATTTCTCTTTTCCAAAATTCCTAGTCTTTTACACCTACTGCACTTCTTCTTTATCTATACCAATCTGATGCTATCCTCTTGAATAGAGTACTTAATCTACTAGTAATCAATTTATCAGGAAATCCAGTATCTTCTTTCAGTTTTTCAATCCATGAAATAAATTTAGTATGATCATATTCACCCTCCCCAGAGAAATCAGGCCATTTGTTTATTTTTGGAAATCCCTGCAATATTTGCTTAAAAACCTCTCCTTTACCAGAATCCTGCACCAGATCATTGTCTTCCTCAACCGTTTTGTTCCTTCCTTTCACTTTTGGAGCTCTGGATCCTACAAAATGGCTGATTTTATTTTGAGAAAAGGATAAAAATCTGTCAACAATCTTAACATGGTTGTGCTCTAATTGTTCATGTAATTTATCAATTTTGGTACTTAATTTTTCTAGATTCTGTTCTGACATAAATTGATACCTCAATATATCTTCTTTGACAGAACTCAAGTTTTTATCAAACTTATTTTCTAAAACCTCCAAAGAACTACTAAGTTGTAAAACCATTGAGGTTACTTACCTCACATCTCTCGTCATACTGGTAGATTCTCTGCATGAATCTTTCAGAGTATCATCAATATAAGTTAGCTTTTCATCCATATTACTCATTTCTCCTGCTTGTGCTTTCCTCAAGTCTAGCTTTATTGCTTTATTTGTCAAGTCTTCTATATCTTTCACAGAACTTGGAAAAATTGATTTCAAGGTCAAGCTATCTGAAACAATGCAGGAATACTTTTTATCTATGGCTGCAAAGCCTTCTATACAATACTTATTTGTGTGAACTACCGCTTTTTTGATATGAAGTGTTTCATTGAAGACAATATCTTGAAATTTCTCTAGCAAAATTTCACATTCTAGGGACAATCTCAGCCCCTCTTGGCTCTTTTGGATCTCTCTTCTTCCAAGAATTGGAAGCCTCCTTGCAGAGACTGGGCCATCCTCATCATTTCTCCATAAATGGAGTGCCTGTGTTCTCTCCTCTTCCTCATCCTTTCTCCTTGACTCAGGGGAGGGGATGGGCTCTTTTTCCTTAAAGGCTCCTGGGAGCCTGAAGCTACTGTTCGCGGGCTTGCCCCCTCCATTAACTTCCTCTTTACCTTTGGTTTTGGCACCACTGGCCTCTTTATTTGAGTTGGGTCCCATGATTCTGTCTCCTTCATCAATCTGCCTCTCCCCAACAACTTGATTAGGGCCCTGTACATTTCCGGGGCTTGGTTCAATAACTTGGACTGGTTCTCTCCATTATTTGCCGCTACCGCCTTCAGGTAGTTGATCTTGTTCTGGCTGTGGCAAGTCAGAAGATTTGCTGTACCTGGAGGCAGGTCCTTTTCTTTTCCTGATGAATTTGTTGGGGGGAACAAGCTCAACCCTCTTGCTCCTGGTATTCATGATGACAGGAATGAGCAACCTTCTAATTTGTCAATAACTTCACCAATCTTTTATTTTTTTTTTTCTTATGATAAAGGAAAGACTTACTTTCCATTACAATATCTGAAGCAGGGGATGTCTCCTTCTCCATTGGCTTGGAACTTCTGATACTGATGCCCCAAATTTTCTTTGCGGGACCAAGCTTGGTTCAGAAACAAAGCTTTGAGCCTTACTTCTGTTTGAAGAAAGGAAAGAATCTATCACCATTTGTTTCAACACTGTTGCAGGGGCGGGGCTCATCAGTATTCTAGTTGCTGATGCTGATGGCAATTGAATTCTTACTTGTTAATTAATATTCAAAGTTAAGTTAAACTTTTACTATACTTTCCAAGCCAATCATTCCAAAAGACTATATAATAAACACACCCTATGTATGTCTAATTGATTTTAACTTGCGGAAAACTCTGGACACTAATGCAAAGGAGTATTCCAATGAATGCTGCCATTTTTGCATTAGAAAATAATTTTGTTTTGATTTTAACTTGCACCAGACTCTTGAAACTAACATGAATGATTTTTGTGGTGAACAATCCGGGACACCTCATGGATTGTGGAAATTTTTGAATTTTTTTTTTACATTTCCTTATCCATCAATACATCTTCAAAAAAAAAATTACGGTATAATCCCCTATTTCAGTTTTCAGTTCTCATTCTTCGCTTCTCCTAGTTTTCTGGGAAGATCTCTCAGTGCCTGGAACTCTGTGCCCCGTGTTCAAGTCCTTCTTGCTTCACTCCTCATCCTTCAGTTCTTTTTTTTTCTTTTTTTTCCAAATGCCACGTGGAAGGCCATCAACCCTGATCATCATCATCATTGTCATCATCAACCCTCTCCTATCAATTGCGGCCATTGACAATGACCGCAAGCATTTCTTGCGGTCATTGGTGACTACACCCCCTTGAATCCTCAATCAACCTCCAATCACCCATCCCATCCCATCCTGACCTTCCTCCATTACCAGCCCCCATTGCCCATCTGACCACCGTGTGAGATTGGTCATGGGAATGGTCCGCCTCACCTGACCCAATTGGTCATTCCCATGACCAATCTCACTTCCATCCTTGCCAACCTCCACCTTGAACTCACCTCCATCATTTTTTGGGAAGTTGCTCTGACCAATGTCCCTCTCTGCTCCCCATTCAATCTTCCTCCCAATCCATTGACCAATGACCACAAGCGTTGCTTGCGGTTGTCAGAAATTTTGCACCGCCCTCAGTGACCACTCCTCAATTTACCCCTCCGACTGGTCCCCATCAACTGGTCACTTCACTGATTGCGCCCAAGCGCAAGTCCCTTCCCTCATCCGTCAGAGATCCGCACCCTTGCGCAATCATCCGCGGGCCAGCAGTTGCCTGGGCCTGTCAGCCTGTCCACGCAACCTCTCACTTGCTACTCTCCTTCCCGCGCCCATCATTGGCAAGGGCTGGAGTCTTCCCATTCCTGTCATTCATGATTCAATTCTTCTTTTTCTGAGTTGTTTAATTTTTTCTTTTGTTTTCTCATGACATCCGCAAAAAAAAAAAAAAAAACCTTTTTTCCGCTCTATCTGTAAATCTCTCTTGTAAATAGTCTACAGGCCTCTTTCCTATAAAAGGAGGTGCTCTCCCCTTCCTCTTTCCAAGAATCAATGGGAGTGTGTGCATATCTCCCCCCATTATAGTAGTAATTTGATCCTGATCCTCATCCTGGGTATATCCATGATTGCCCCTTGATCCTTTGAGCCTCCATACTCAAAATTTTGATCCGTCCATCTTTGACCCTGTTCCTTATCACCAACCATAGCCTTGCTTTTTGAAGAGAATTCTGACTATTGGAATTCTTGAGTGTGTTATACCACTCTTGATCCCTTTCTCTGACCATACTGGTCTTGATCCTTCCCTGATCATCTTTTTGGACCCGGTCACATTTGACTAAGAGGTTTCTTTAAGCTTGAAACCTGGAGTGTTAGACCTCCCATTATTCTTTCAAAGTTGAATTCTGCAACGCTACTCTTGAGTTCCTTGAGAAGTGTTGGGTTCTTCTTGGTCAAATCTGATATTGCTTTGCTTCTAAGAGCTTTACAAACAAATTTCTTTTGTTTTGTTCAGCCACCCACAGTTACCTGGTACCCTTCAAGCGCTTGATTGCGGAGAGTTGGGCAGGTTCATTGAGAACCTGGAGGTTGTTTGGTATTAAGTTTATCTTTCCTAATCTTCTGGGGAAGACCAGAGTTATTAGCTTGTGGGTTTTGTTACTTACAACTGCCTTGTTCCATTGAACTCTGAACAAAACTTTGACTTATTTTGTTCAAGTCTTTCCCTGCACCATCTTGCCTCAGATAGTGTTGATTCCATTGCTACCAACTATTCCCAAATTCATCCCCTTACATTGATTCCTTATTTACAAGTTCCTGGACCTCAATTCTGGTTACATTTAAATATTATTGTAACTCTTAGGAGGGCAGGCTAAACAGAACCTTTCCCCTCCACAGAACAGCCTACAGCTTAGCACCGTTTGGAGTCTTACATTTGGTCCCCCGGGCTGGGATCAAACCAGAAACCTTGGGATTTTCACTCCCATCATCATCAACTTTTGGAATCAAACTTCAAAATCCAATCTTTTTCTTTTCTTCTCTGTTTTTTTCTCTCTGATCAGATCTGATCCATGGAGGCAACTTATCCTAGAAGGAACTCCTCCCAATTTTTGCACCATCCAGGCAAGTTACTTGTTGTTTTTTGTGAAACCCTACTCTTTCCACACTTGTGGGCCACTTTGGAAATCTGCTCTTTGGATCCTCTAGGAATTCTGTTATTTGAAATGGCATCTACTGGTACCCCAACCACCTATGCTCAACCAAAGATGGTCAATATCAAACCTCAGAACAAGAACTTAGGTTTCAATGGGGTAAATGTTGAATGGTTATTTGCCTCTTAAAAAATGGCTGCTGGAGTGGATGGAGCAAGCAAATACAATATGGCCTACCAGTTAAGATTCTTTATCTCCTCTGATGAAGTTATGGAATTACTTGATTTTTTTGAAGCATTCAAATCCCACAACTGGATACTTCTTAGGGAAGCACATATTGGGGTAAAATAGATGTAGCTTGGTTTACTTTTCAGTATTTGGATTCTCTTGTATCTCAATAAATTTTGAATGGTGGTTTCTCTTCAACCTCTGACTACCAGTCTTTTAGGAAGTCTTGGGATCCTATCCAAAATCATCTTATTCAAAATTATCACATTGATTCAGTGGAGAAAGTTTGAGCACAATTCTTCCAATCTTTATTTTTGGCTATGCAGGAAAGGATTAAATAAAAATTGGTCAAATCTGGATCTATGATCACCACCAGGGATAATTGATTCCAGCTCCCTGTTTTCCTTATCCGCAGGAGTACTGTGGATGAAGTTATGAAAGGTCAAACTTCTTTAACTTTTGAAAAACCTAGAGCCACTGAAACAGTCCATGCTCCTTCTTTTAAAGAATCCAAAAATATTATGAATAAGATGATGGCAGATAAAAGACCTAAAGCAGATCCTAATTTTACTCAAGAACCTACTACTCTAGACAAAATAACTAAGATACTTTGAGCTTTTGAGAACAAAATAGATCAAAAGATTTCTTCTCTTGATACTCCTAAACCCTCTAATTCTGTCCCTGAATATACCCTGGTCTGTTACTACTGTCATAGGGAAGGCCATGGAACTGGAGGATGCTTGGAACTCCAGAAGGATATAAAGTAAAAGTTGGTGGAGCAGAAGGGGAACAATTTCTTTGTTCCTAATGGTGCCCTGATCCCTTTCAACTCATCTTTCCCTATTTTTCATGTGGTGGCCTCTTATCAGCCTCCACCTCCAATGAAAGCATTCCTTGCTTCCTTTGATTTCTGATCTTCCTGTGGTACTCTTCAACCTTGGTACCCTCCATCTATCTCTTCCTCCAGTTTTTCTGGGACTAATTATCAATATGATCCAGCCAGGAAATTACATGAGGAACCTAAACCTCACAAAGCCCCTTCCTTGCCCACTTCAATTCTCCAAAAACCAGTCAAACATTGATACTCACCTGAGCCTCCTTCCTCTAATGTTGAAGACATGGAGGTAGAAAAGGAGCCACTCATGGAAAGGTTTCCAGATCACTCAGATCCCCCTCTCTCATCCGATTCACCTCAACCGTCTGATCCCATCTTATCTCCCGCTTCACCTGAACTTCCTCCCTCCACCCAGCACAAAGTTTGATTTTGTCGGCTCTCTGATACCAGGAACCTAGCAGTCCTTTAGCTACAGAGAGTGATAAAAATGCTGGAGTAATAATAATAATTATTATTCCAATAATAAAAACTTAGAAGCCCAAATAAATGATATAATAAGAGCAGTTGCAAGGTTTAATTGGTTTGGTAATAAATGGTTTTCAATACAATATAAAAGAGGGGCCACAGTATTATACTACTGGGGATCTTTACAGACTAGCAACCTCTCTTCAAGGGGCCTCCTTAGGCAGTTTAAGAACCTTGGAATAAAGATGGGTGCCTTAGAAAGGACTTATTCCACTAATGGCCGGGCGTAACAGCACAAATGGCCAATACAGGAGGGGTAACAGTCACTCTGATTCAAGGTTTGATTGGTCAATAAGAATAAATAATACTACTACAGAATAAGTCAGAAATCACTTGCTTATCTTCATATAAGCACTTGATCAACAATGACACGTTGTCTGATTGATAATAATAATTCCTGGTAAACTGATTAACTGATTGGATCCAAAGAGGTCTGTATAAATACCTTTTTGGGGTGATTTTGATCTTCTCAGGGCACGTAGAGAGGGTTCTGCTTGTGGGATGAGGCTTTAAAGCCAGTCAGGGCAGGATTAGCAAGTCCACTTCGTGCTGTCAATTATCTGTCCTTAGATCTGCTGGACTTCCGTACTATTTTAGCCACAGGATCTGTTAATCTTTTATGGCGTAAATTTGATTGTTCTGTACTTGTCCTTTATTTTTAATATTGATATTTCTTTAAAGCGGGCAGATGTGGATGTTTACTAATTTTCCATTATCTGCTGATCATGTAGATAATTTTTAATAATTTTTATGAACACTTCTTGTAGTGTTTTGTGGTCTTCAAAGATCAGAGTCAGTGATTTACGTGGTAATCCTTGATCTTTGATTTATTATTAAAAAAATTTTTAAACTTAATTTTCATTAATTTTATTTAAGTTTTGATCTTTTTAGATCATTAGTAATTCATATGTCAGTCTTTTACATATACTAGGCAACTCTAACTAGGTTGTAGCTCTTCTGAGCGGTAACTGGTTGTCAGATTAGTCACAATGGATCCAGATGCGGGGATCAGTTAGTACAGATGCGCCCGGGGTAGGATCCGCTGCGTGCATGGAAGAATAAGCTGCGCGCGGGTCTCTAGTAGGCGGGAATCTGCTACTACAAGTACGTAGGGATATGTAATGATGCGGGGCTGCGCGCGGGAATTGTGACATAACACATTTCCACGTGTAACCCCTAAAATATACACAAAACCTCAATTATGAGTGAATTTTAGGTGTAAACCCTATACGTGACAACACGTGTGAAATGTAAGAATTGCCAAAAAGTGCCATACTGGTGTTGTAATTTTTAGTACTTTCCTTTTTAATTATTTTAAAAATGTAAGGACTTGGAATTCAAGGGTGGGATCAGTGAGTGACCCTACCTAATTTTGGGTGAGGAATACATTTCTGTAATAATATTTATGGATTTCTCACTCCTTATTTTGTTAATTGAGATATTCTTATTTTTCATATTTTTGTGTTGCTATTGACAGGTTGCTCTGTACATAGTAGCAAGCTGACAGATTTGAAAGGGGAATCTCAAAGGACCACCCCAATGCTGTGGAAGGAGTATTAAAGAAAATTTCTGATCTACAAATTCCTGATCTATCTGTGGCTGAACACCTATCAATCTTGCCATCTGTTGCTGAAGGAATGAAGAAATGGGTCTCTTGTCAACATGTGGATATTGGTCCTGAAGAACTAAAGGTCTCCTCTGGCACTTTGATGGAGGACTCTGGGGGAACTAGTCCTTCTTCAGATTCCAGCCTTTACTCCTTTCCTCTTGGTTTCCTCCCCTGTTATCTTGGTAACTCAGCTAAAACTGTTTCTCCTCTTGTGGACTCTGGATCTCAGCTCAACTTAATTTTGGATGCCATGGCCTGTAAACTCAAACTCAGTCCTAGGGTCAGCTTCAATTCTGCAGTCTATGGGATAGTTAATCAATCTTGTGAATTGTTTGGTATTTCTGAAGATGTTCCAGTAAGGATTGGTCAAAATATTTTTGGAACCTGTCATTTTTGGATCACTCATTTGGAAGGACCTATGATCTTGGGACAACCTTGCTTAATGGATTTTGGTGCTACCCTAATTTTCTCTGATCAAGTTGGGGACAGAATTCTTCTCCCTGATTCTGATGGTAGAAATATTGAAGTTCCCCCCTGTTCTTTGGATTCTTGTTGTTGGGAAAGAGATTTTCCTGTTCATTCTTCTAAATCATCTATAAAGGGGAAGCAGAAGGATAATTCCAATTCCTCTCATTTTTTATGGGAATAGTTTATCCTACTAATATTTTTAGTTCTTTTCAGCCTCAGACTTCAACTCAAGGATCAATTCTCATCCCCCAGGCTTATTGTTTATTCTTTTAATCTTTTTCTTCTAAACTAGAAAATATCAAAAATCAAAAACATTTCAAAATAGAAAAATCCAAAAATATTTCTTTTCCTTCTTTCTCTGGATCTGTTGTGCCTCCTTTCCTTGTACTCTTAGGTCTGATAAATCTTCTCTCAGTTCTTGTTTGCATCTCCATAATGAGTCTAAACTAGATCCTGATCTCAATTCAATTCTTGGTAGTTTTGGTATGGAGGAATATGGGCTTCAGTGGAGGAAATTTGGGGTACAAGTAAGTCCTCCCAATTTTGTACTGCCAGGGCAACCTTCTACCATCATTTTCAAAACCCTACCTTGTGCCACACATGTGAGAAACGTATTATCTCCTGGTTCTCCCTTTATGGAAAAGGCACCCTTCAAGGATATTGCAGAACATTGGACATGGAAAATGTTGGAACTTGAACTCAGTTTTTGTTATCAAGTCTCACTAGTCAACTCCTGGAGTAAACAACAACTTCTCTTGCATTTGACCAAGTATAAGCCAGTTTCCAACAAAGTCCAACCAGTCAACCAGCCTATGCCTCTCAACCTCAATTCTCCTCTTATGTGTCCTCCCTTATCTCATGATCCTTACTGTGGCCTTCCTCAATCCCTTACTGGTCCCTTTGTGACCAATGGTTGAGTCACTGAAGAATGTCTGAAGGTGGTCAACTTTGGTCCAGATGGATGGCTTCTTCCTGATGAGTTAAATTTGATCAAAAATGTCTCATCTCTAAGGGAAAAATCTATTTCTTTCTTTGAAGAAGAGAGAGGTCTCTTGAAAGAATCCTATGGCCTCCCTTATATCATCCCTGTAGTTGAACATGATCCTTGGCAAAAGAAGAATATCCCTATCCCTGCTGCTAAAGTTGAAAAATTTATCAAGTTGGTCCAAGAACAAGTTTGTACTGGCCTATATGAGCAGTCAACCTCTAGTTATTCCAGCCCCGTCTTATGTGTCCTCAATAGTAATGGTAAACTTAGAATAGTTCATGTTCTTCAACCTCTTCATAAAGTTACTATTAAAGACTCTGGTATTCCTCCTGCTACCGAAGAATTTTTCAAATCTTTTTCTGGGAGAGCTTGCTATGGTCTAGGAGACATTATGGGTAGATACAACAAACAATACTTACATCCTATTTCTTTCCCTCTCACTACTTTTGATACTCCTCTTGGTCAATTTCAACTTACTCAATTGCCTCAAGGATCCACTCATTTGGTTGCAGTCTATTGGATCAGATGATGTGGATCCTCCAGGATGAAATCCTTGATAATGCTGGTATCTTTATTGAAGATGGTGGAATTAAAGGTCCAGTTTCTGACTATGATGATGAGCTCTTACCTTGGCATTCAGGAATTTGTTTTTTGATGTGGGAATATGCTACTACTTTGGAAAGGATTCTGTTCCAAATCAAGGAATCTGGCCTTACTGTCTCTGGATCCAAACTGGCTGCTTGTGTCCCTGCCTTGGAAATTGTTGGTCATTTGGTCTGCAAGGAAGGAAGAAGGATGGAACCAGCCAAATTCAACATGATCATCTCTTGGCCTACTCCAATCAAACCCACTGAAGTTAGGGGCTTCCTAGGTGTTTTCACTTATGTTAGAATCTTTATCCCATCCTTATCCAAGATACGTGCAGCCTTATGTTGTCTAACCAGGAAAGATGCTGAATGGATTTGGAGCCAAGATTTTAAAAATTCTTTCCAGTTGCTCAAAATGATGGTTGGAAAAGACATAGTCTTGAAAAAGATCTCATATGGACCTAGGGCTGGCAAGATAAATCTTGCTGTCTATTCTATTTATCAATCTGTTGGGGCTGTCCTTACTCAGAAAGATGAAAATGGTTGGGAACGTCCTGCTGTTTATGAATCTTTGCTATTTTTAGATGTGTATTCAAGGTACTCTCAGCCCAAATTGGAACTTTTTTGTGTGGCTTGATTGATGAAGAAAATTTAAACCGTTCTCTGGGGCCAACATTTTGAACTGCAAGTTGATGCTCATACCATCATTGAAATGATCAATGCTCCCAGCCTCCCCAATGCTCCAATGACTTGTTGGGTGGCCTTTATCCAGCTTTTTTCTTTTGATATTTTTCACAATCCTGGGAAATCTTTCACCATTCCTCATGGTTTATCTCAATGACCTCTTGGAGACAATGAACCAAATTTTGGAACAGATTTCAATGTAGAAGAACCTTTAACCCAACCTATCTTCTCTTTCTCTCCTCAAGATTATTCTGGCTTTCAGCAAGGTTTCTGGCTTAAACTAGAGCAGTACCTTTTAACTCTTCAAAAACCTCCTGATCTCTATTTTAAAGAATTTCAATCCCTTAAAAGAAAGTCCTCTAATTTCTTTGTCCAAGGCTCTAGGCTTACAAAAAGAGGAAATCGTTGTGATCTTATTGTTGTTACTATCCCTTCTAAAAAAGATTCTATCCTTGAAAGTCTCCATGAAGGTCTTGGTCATCATGTGGAAACCAAAACTTATTGAAGATTATCCAAACAATTCTGGTGGCCATCTCTGAAGAAATTTGTCTCTCAATGGTGCAAGAGTTGTGAAGTTTGTCAAAAACGTGATCTTAGGCGTCCAGCTGAAATTTTTTATCCTACTGGGGAGTCCACTGTCTTTGGAATGATTGCTATGGATGTGGTTCATATTAAGGCAGGTGGTGCTAAGTACCTCATTGTGGCTAGAGATGATTTTTCTGGATGGGTTGAAGCAAATTTTCTTAAGAATCTTAGCTCTGAATCAGTTTCAGCTTTCCTCTATGAGACCTGGACAATGTGTTATGGCCTGGCTTGATCTTACTCTACTGATGGTGGCTCCAAATTTGGTGGCAAACTTTCTGAAATGATCCAGTCTCTTCCTGTAAAACATAGAGTTACTACCCCTGATTATCCTGGAGGCCAAGGCATGGTGGAACAAGGCCATGCTCCTTTGAAGGCTGCACTTGTTAAGCTTTTTGGTTAGAGTGGCAAGAATTATTGCAAATTCCTTCTTCTTGTTCTCTTCTCTGAACAAATCTCAACCAAAGGGACTACTGGCTACTCACCTTAAAAAATCATCTTTGGCCAAAGAGAAGTTCTCCCTTTGGATCTGGAAAGGGAATCTTTCTTGGGTATCCCTTGGGACAAGGTGTCCTCAACTACTGATCTATTAGTTGCTAGATCCAAGCAACTGGAGCAAAGTGAAGATGTTTGTGATGAAGCTTATCAGAAGATGATAGATTCCAGAGCAAAATCAGTGCAGTATTGGGAGGACAAGCACTCCAATTGAATCAGGGACTCCTTGAACCCGGGTGATCTAGTTTTAGCTTATAATCAATCTTTGGAGACCCATTGGTACAAGCTTTTCTCAAATTGCTGGAATGGTCATTATTGGGTGCTTTGCCAAGTTAGAGGTGGATCTTATATTTTGGAGGAGCTGGATGTTACTCAACTGGCCAGAAGGTTCTCTGCTTATCAAGCCAAGAAGTTTCATTGTTGTGGAGGCAACTTGTCTTAGAAGTAAGTCCTCCCAATTGTGCACCACTGGGGTTATTTGCTGCATTTTTTTTGTTGTTCTAAACTCTACTGTATGCCACATACGTGATCACCTGGGACGCCTTCTGTGTTTTATCTCTACAAATTCTAGGGCTCTTTTGGCTGGATCAAGATATTTTCCAACTCTTCAAATCCCTCTCAAGATCAAGAAATGGCCAATTTTCTGTTAAATTTCTTTGTATTTTTACTCCTCTTTATATCTTCAAGTTTGAGATGCAGACTAGGGAAAGTCTGTAAGTTGGGGAGGGATTTGGTGATCAATCCGGGACACCTCACAGATTATGGAAATTTTGGGATTTTTTTTTTGAATTTCCTTATCCATCAATACAATTTTTCCAGTATGATCCCCTATTTCAGTTTCCAGTTCTCATCCTTCCCTTCTCCTACTTTTCTGTGAAGATCTCTCAGTGACTAGTCCCCTGTGCCCTGTGTTCAAGTCCTTCTTGCTTCACTCCTCATCCTGCAGTTTTTTTTTCTTTTTTTGCCAAACGCATGCATGGAAGGTCATCAACCCCAATCATCATCATCATCATCATCATCATCATCATCATCATCATCATCATCATCATCATCATCATCATCATCATCATCATCATCATCATCATCATCAACCCTCTCCTATTGATCGCCGTCATTGACCAATGACCGCAAGCTTTGCTTGCGGTTGTTGGTGACTACACCCCCTTGGATCCTCAATCAACCTCCAATCACCCATCCCATCCCATCCTGACCTTCCTCCATTACCAGCCCCCATTGCCCATCTGATCACCGTGCAAGATTTGTCACAGGAATGGTCTGCGTCACCTGATCCAATTAGTCATTCCAATGACCAATCTCACTTCCATCCTTGCCAACATCCACCTCAAACTCACCCCCATCATTGTTTAAGTGGTTGCTCCAACCAATGTCCCTGTCTTCTCCCCATTCAATCTTCCGCCCAATCCCTTGACTGATGACCACAAGCATTGCTTGTGGTTGTCCAAACCTTTGCACCGCCGTCAGTAACCACCCCTCAATCCACCCCTCCAACTGGTCCCCATCACCCACTTGCTTCACCGCTTGCGCCTGAGCTCAAGTCCCTTCCCTTTTCCATCAGAGATCCCCGCCCTTGCGCAATCTTCCGGAGGCCAGCGGTTTCCTGGGCCCGTCAGTCTGTCTGGGAGACCTCTCACTTGCTACTCTTCTGCCCACGCCCATCATGAGCACGGTCCAGGGTCTTCCCATTCCTGGCATTCATGATTCAATTGTTCTTTTTTTGAGTTGTTTTATTGTTTCTTTGTTTTTCCTTTGTTTTCTCATGAGGATCCTCAAAAAAAAAACTTTTTTTCCCCTCTATCTATAAATCTCTCTTGTAAATAGTCTACAGACCTCTTGTCTATAAAAGGAGGGGCTCTCCCCTGCCTTTTTCCAAGCATTGATGGGAGTGTGTGCGTATGTCCCCCCTGTTATAGTAGTAATTTGATCATGATCCTCATCCTGGGTATATCTATGATTGCCCCTTGATCCTTTAAGCCTCCATACTCAAAATTTTGATCCATTCATCTGTGACCCTGTTCCTTATCACCAACCATAGCCTTGCTGGTTGAAGAGAATTCTGACTGTTGGAATTCTTGAGTGTTTTATACCACTCTTGATTCCTTTCTCTGACCATACTGGTCTTGATCCTTCCCTGAGCATCTTTCCTGACCCAGTCACATTTGACTGAGAGGTTTCTTTAGGCTGGAAACCTGGAATGATAGACCTCCCATTATTCTTTCAAAGTTGAATTCTGCTGTGCTACTGTTAAGTTCCTCAAGAAGTGTTATGTTATTCTTGGTCAAATCTGTTATTGCTTTGCTTCTAAGAGCTTCACCAACAAATTTATTTTTTTTTTCAGCCACCCACAGTTATCTGGTACCCTTCAAGCGCTTGATTGCGGAGAGTTGGGCAGGTCCATTGAGAACCTGGAGGTTGGTTGGTATTGAGTTTATCTTTCCTAATCTTCAGGTGAAGACCAGAGTTATTAGCTTGTGGGTGTTGTTACTTACAACTGCCTTGTTCCATTAAACTTTTCAGCCTCCTGGATGCCAAGACCCTTGCTATCCTTTAGCTCCCAGAGGCTATAGAGTAAATAAAGAATATATTATTTAATAAATGCAGCAAAAATCTGTAAAATATTTTGATTAAGCTTATTACAAGGTTAAGTGGTTTGGTTATTGTTTATTTTTTTAAATCAATATGAATAAATTGATTATTAAATATATTTTTAGAGGGGCAACAATTATATTGGGGATCTTTAACACCTCTCTTCAGGGATTTCATTATGAAAACACGTAGTCCTGGTTACTTTGGGTTCTTTAGTTTAAAGAATATTATACCCAAAGATAATATGTATATAAAATACACAGTGGAGTGGCAGGGCCTTGTAGCCAAGCTACCACGACAGAGAAAGGATAACAAAAGTTACTGGTATATTATTAAATCCTTAGGGTATCTGTTTGAGACGTGTACTGATGGGTTAACCTGTTTACTGGGGTTATAAGGTTGTTCAGCAGTTTAAATTGATAAAAAGAGGTTGAGGACGGATATTACTGATCATAAATTGCCATCAATCACTTACTTATCTCTTATAAGTACTTGATTACCTTGGCACGGTGTCTGGATATGAATATAACTGGGTCTCTGCCCATCAATATCCTCAAAAGAGCTCTTTATTTATAGCTTTTGGAGTCCCAATATTGTCCTTCTGAGGGTTGTAGGTGCTCAAAGGGACGGACACTAAGGCTAGCAGGGTAACCAGGGGTAGCCTGTCATTTGTTCTTGGTTCTATAGCACGGTAGCATCTAATTTCTCAGGGTATGGGAATTATTCCACCTTATAATAGACATTAGGACGTGTGAATAACACTAATCTTTCCTATTTATGTATTATTTAGATAATTATACTTAGTAAATGTTCCCAGTAATTTACTAATTATATTAATAGACATTTCTACGGACATCTTGATGTCAGGTAATTTCTCATTATTTATTATATAACTGGAGTAAAAGTCATAATATTGAGTTTACTCCTTATTTTCGAGTTCTAGTTGATTTACTAAGATAATTAATTAAAAATATAAGTCATGTGAATTCATGTAATATTTTTACATCATTAGTTTTCTTAGTATGTCAAAAAGATACAGATATCTAGTAATTCTCATAAAAGTATATTGAATTATTTTAATATATTTTTAGAAGTTTTTATTGTCTTATTTTCGACATTCTTGGTACTTTGAATTATATTAAATAAAAAATACATATAAGGATGATTTATTTATTTTTATATAATATTATGTATTCTTAGACTGTCTACTATCCACGGGAACATTTATTACATATGTAGAATGTTCCTGTGTAGGTTGTAGCATGTTTACGCGGTACCTGATCCTCTCAGGCCGCCTGTCACTCTGTCAACCCGTAGTCCGGCGGCTGTGTACTTGTCAGAGGCCCGGGGCTGCGTACACGACCTCAAAGGTTGGACAAGGCTGTATCTCAGCAGCACGCGGGTGCATTAGCTGCCGCGGCTGCGTGCGGGAATTGTGACAAAACACATTTCCACTTGTAACTCCTAAAATGAACACAACACCTGAATTCTGACTGAATTTTAGGTGTGAAACCTATACGTGACAATGTGTGTGAATTATTTAATTGGCCCAAAAGCTCAATAATGGAGCCGTAGTATTTTGGTTTTTCTTTCCTTAATTATTTAAAAATATAACGAGTTGGATTTCAAAGGTTGGGTCAGTGAGTGACCCTACCTAATTTTGGGTGGAGAACCTATTTCTGTAATAATATTTATGGTTTTGCTACTCCTTCTTAGGTAAATTGTATTATGATTATTTTTATGTTTTTTTTGTTACTTTTGCAGCTTGCTCTGCAAGATTAGCAAGCTGATATTCCCCCACTCCAAGATATGGCCATATCTGAAACAAATTTGGAGGAAGTTGGGAGAGAAAACAAACTTCATGTGTGTTTCAGTTCCTTTTGCTGGCTCTTTAGTTTCTGAGATGTATTGGTCCATCAGGTATATTATTTTCTGGTAACCATTCATCTTTGTCTTCAGATTCTCCTTTGTATCTTACTAAGTATAGTCTGATATCTTTTCCTTGTACTCTCTCTTTCTTATCTCTCAATATCCTGCTGACTTTCCCTTTTTCTTTCACAGGGTCAGGTTCTATTGGGATTATTTCTGGAGGGAGGTTGCTTCCTTCGCTTGGTTGAAAGTGTTTGACTAGGCTAACAGGAAATACTGGATGTTTTCTTGATAATTCTTTACTCAAGATTACTTCCACAGCATTTTTGCCATGCATCTTCTTGATAAAAATGGTCCAACAAAGGCTGGTTTCAGTTTTCTGTTGCCTGCTAGGTTGTTGAAATTGGTTGTAAATATCAAGATCTGATCTCCTATTTTAAAGTCAGGTTCTTTATGGGATTTGTCCGATCTTTGTTTGTTGTATTCAACAGCTTCTTCTACACATTTCTGAGCATGATTATTTTCCAGATCTATCATCTTCTAAAGTCAAGAGATGTTGGATGAATAGTGGCTAAGTTATATTTCAAGTTATTCCTAGGTAGTTTTGGAATCCATCCTCTTTCTAGTATGTAAGGAGCTTCTTTGGTAGTAGAATGTTTACTGCTGTTATAAGCCATTTCTATGGCTGGGAGTAGGCTTACCCAATCATGGCAATAACCATCTGAGTTTTTTTATTCTAGACCAAAGCTACAGAAACTCCTTAGCATATCATCTAGGGTGTGTATCATTCTTTCAGCTAATCCGTCAGTTTGGGGATGGTATGCTGTAGAAAATGCTAGAGTAGTACCCAGTATATCATGTAGATTCCTCCAAACCTCAGAGGTGAATTTGGGGTCTCTGTCACTGATTATAATCTTGGGTATACCCACATCAGCTCTGATCCTATTCCAGAATAGTAAAGCTACATCCATGGCACTATCTTCTTTGTGGTTAGGTACAAATTTTGCCTTTTTGGAATATCTGTCAACTATAACTAGGACAGAGTTATATGAATGAGTACCTCCAGGGAAGAGGCCGCTGACAAAATCCATATTGATGATTTCCCATCTGATTTTAGGTTCAGATATCTTCTGTAAGAGTCCAAAACTTTTTCCAGTAGTTTTATTAGATTTCTGGCAGGTATCACAGCTAGTAACATATTCCGTAGTGACTTCTTTCCATTCTATCCACCAGGCATTTTGTTTCACTTTTTCTAAGGTTCTTTCTGTGGATAGATGCCCTGATGAACAGTTTTCATGGCATTCCTGGAGTATATTTTGTATATGCTCTTTGTTGCTTAGTACTAATACGCTGGAATGTTGGTGTCTATAGTAAAGGAGACCATCCCAAAAGGTAAACCTTCCTGCTTTATAGGGTTTAAGTAGTGAAGCAGGTAGGCTATTTATCAAAGCTGCTTCTGGGGATTCACATTCCATAATAGTAATCAGCAGCTTGATTTCAGGAGAGCAGCTATCCCTTACTAGGTTGAAGAAAGAAGTATCTAATTCACATGAGTGGATTCCCATTATTGGAGCACTTAATGCAAAAATATTGATGTTCAGGATAGGAAAGATATCTTGATCTTTAGGGTCATATGCTGGATTGTTAGAGTCATTAGGAAAAGCATTCCTACTTAGACTATCAGCATTCTGATGTTTAGCTCCAGCTTTATGCACTATAGTCATCTTTCCTCTATACTGTTGTATAGCAATTTGCCACCTGAGCATGTGTCTGCTGGGATTTTTCATGTTCATAAGGGTTCTTACAGCATTGCAGTCCGTGATTACTTGAAAAGTGGTGCCTTCTAAGTAATAGTGTAGCTTCTCTAAAGCCCATACTAGTGCCAAACATTCCAACTGACTGGCCCCATATCTCTTCTCTGTATCTTTAATCTGTCTAGATATGAAGAGTACGGGTTTTTCTACTGGTTTTTCTTCTTCTATCCTTTCCTCATGTAAAGCAGCTCCTAGCCCTTCCATGCAAGCGTCAATGTATAGTTTGAAGGGCTTGGAGTAATCTGGTTGGATAAGTAGAGGATTAGAGGTCATAGCTATTTTTAATTCCTCATAGTTTTTTAGTCTCTCATGAGTCATTTCAAATAGGGTGTTGTTGTTGCATACTTCATACAGACTCTTAGTTAGCATAGCAAACTTTGGTATGTATTGTCTGTAATAACTGAAAAAACTAATGAAAGACAGTAATTCTGTCTTGTTTTGAGGCGTAGGTCTATTCATGACAGCAGCTATCTTATTTTGATCACCAGCTAGAGTTAGACCAGAGACTATATGTCCTAAGGCTTTCAATTCTCCATAGCCAAAGTTGCATTTCTTCATGAGAACCTTTAATCATGCTCTGGAGATTGTCTGGAGTACTAATCTTACTTGGTTAATATGAGTATCCCAGTCATCAGAGTATATGATAACATCATCTATGTATACCATCATCCATCCTTGTCTGATGTAAGTACCTAGAACTGTATCCATAGTTCTTTGGAAGTGTGATGGAGCATTCTTTATACCAAAGGGCATCCTAAGATATTCATATATTCCCAAATGACAGATTATTCTCATAAAATTCCTGATTTCAGGGCTTATTGGTATCTGGTGGAAGCCTTTAAGCATATCCATAGTAGTGATGTACTTAGCCTTGGACAAGTTATGCAGAGCATGATCAATCCGGGGTATAGGATGATAATCTGCCTGAGTATAATTATTGAGCATTCTGAAGTCTCCTACCATTCTTTCCTTGTCATTATGCCAAGCTATGATTACAGGTGTGGTCACATCTACCTTCTCATTGTACCCTACTTTCCTTAATACTTGTAATTCTATCAGTTCTTTGATATGTTCCTCAAGAGCTTTTCTAGACTGAGGACTAGAAGTATAGGCTGGTCTTCTCAAATTGGGAGGATAAGGAGGCTTAATGGTCAATTTTAATACCATATCATGTCCTTTACAATCACCAATGGGATGATCTTGAGTACAAAAAGCATTCTGGTTCTCAAAGCAGACTTTCAATATTTCTTTCTTCTGTTCCTCAGAAAGTTTCATATTCAGAGCTGCTTGAGAGAAATATTCTTGGTCAAAGTCTTCTAAATGCTTTTGATAAGTAGAGGAGGGGAAGTTAGACTGTATTGTGCATATCTTAAACTTCTTATCCCAATTACCTCCTACTGTGAATTATATTCCTCTACTCTGGAACACATCTATACCATATAGACATAAGGCATCATTATACAGTATCAGGTAGTCACATAGTCCGTTGAGCAATAATACAAATTCTACTTGTATTCTCAAAGATCCTTTAGTGTGAGGTATTATTATAGGAGCATTCCATACTCCAATAGCATTCATGGTAGAGTTTCAAGAGCTGAACCTGGCTTTTTGGGACGGGCAGAAGGTGTTTTTTCCAATTGGGGTCCCATTTGTTTAAGAATTCAGCACAGACACATGAGCAGAAGGCTCCACTATCCAGTAATAACCTTTTAGTTCTGTTTTTATACAATCCTGTTGCATAACAAGTTTGAACAGTGGTATAACTTTTCCCACTCATAGGTTTAACTGTTAATGGTTTGACATCCATAATATGTCTAGGAATTATGGTAGGATCCCATTGTTGGGGAAAGCTAGAATCCCCATGGATGTTATTGATTTCTGCAGAAGTGCCTATATCTCCTTCTATAACATTGACAGGGTTGGTCAGGATCAATTCACATTCAGAAAGAGATCCTTCAGTATCAGCTATATCTTCATATTTCTGATTCTCTTCAACCTCCTGATCTCCTTCCAAGACTTCTATCTTCCTTTGTGGTAATGGGCAGTCTTGTCTCATATGCCCAGTCTTGTTAAAATTCCAACAAGTTGCCGGCATCCTCCCTTTATCCCTATTCTCATTAGGTTTTATTATTATCAGAGGTATTTATCAGAGGGGGTTGTTCTCTGGTTTTTTTGATGTTATAGTTCTCTTTGGGTCTGGAAGGGGCTTTCTTGTCCAACCCATTCATGTCTATTACTTCTTCTAGCACATTGATTAGAGTGGGAAAGTCCGCCTCCATACTCATCCTACCTTTTACACTATGGTTAAGATTGCCAGGACACAGGTTGAGGAATCTTTCATTTACTTCCTCTTTATCAGCATCTGGATAGAAGCAATCCAATCTTTCTTCTGTTCCAAGCACCATTTGTGAGGTTTATCCTTGGAGATGTCAAATGAGGAATTTTCAAAATTTTTCATCATTTTCCTTTTCCACATTCTAGAACCAAATTGTTCTTTGATCAGAAGTTTCCAAGAATTTCATGGTAAGGATCCTACTTCTTCTCTCTTACTGATAAACCAGTCCAATGCTACTCCTTCAAATAGCCTGGGTAGCCTGACTAAAGCTATAGCTTCTGGTAGGTCATAAGAGTTAATGGTGTGGTCAATAAATTTAATAAAATTTATATGATTGTATTCTCCCTCACTGGAGAACTTGGGCCATTCAGAAATAGGGGGTAACAGTTTGAGTGCTTGCTCCATCTCAGGAGTAGGACTACACCTCATGGTGTCACTCCTATCAATTCCTAATAAGGGTGGTGCATAAGGAGTAGTAGTTTGTCTGGAAGGTTTTGGTTCCTCTGTAGTACTCTCCAAGGGGTTGGTCAGACAGAATTTTAAGTCTCTAAGATCATTTTTGATCTGATTAAGTTGCAGGTCCACTTTTTTATTAAACACAACCAGTCTTTCACTAAGGGATAGAATAGAGATGTTAGTAGTGGTTGCCAATTCTTCTTTTAAGGGGTGGAAAGACATAATAAAATCTTCTTGGATTCCTGATAAAATATTCTCAATTGTTTGAGTCTGTTTGATCCTACCTTGATTAATTGTCTCCAATAACTGTTCTGTTTTTTCTTTAATTTCTTCCATTCCTACCGTCTTTGTTTGGTTATTAATCAATTTGGCTACCACTGAGGTTAATTTATCCATTTGGGTATAAATACCATCCAGATTTTCACAAACAATTTTGAAATTATGATGCATATCATTAGAAAAGGAAGTAATTACATCAGAGGTTTGTTTGGGCTAAGAATCACAGGCTAATTGTTGTAAACCTTTTTCCACTTTTGAGCTAGGGATATTATCTGGTCCCAATCTTTCTTTCCCTTTGGCTTGAGATGGGAAGAGGATCTCTTCTTTCCTGATCCTTTGCCTTTGAGTTGGGCTAATTGATCCCAAGGATTCCACTTTTCTATGTAGGATTCTACCTCTTTCCTTGGAATCATTTTCTGAAGAGCTATCTGGGTTGCTTTTGCCTGGGAGATTATCTTTTTCATACATACCATGTCCTCCTTGGCTTGGGCTTCTTTGAATTCTTCCCAATATTTCGCGTGCTCTTTGACTAAGTCTTTGCTCCTGGCTTCCTTGGCCAGATTCTTCTGGGGTGGCTGCAGGGAATCTTTTTGTAAAGGAGGGTGGCTTGATTCTGCTACCTTCTCCGGCTCTAGGTTGGGAGAGGGCAGAAGTGATTGGTGCTGCTCCTTGTCCATCAACATTTGATTCACGGGTTCTAGTCCCTTCATGGTTGTCCTTATTGGTGGTCTCACAGTTACTGAGAGCTGTTGGCAAAGATCCATAGCAGGGAATTCTTCCTGAGGCTCTTGTGTTACGTCTATTCATTTTTAGAATAATATTTTTATAAGTATTTTACAGAAAACATCCGTAAACATAAGTTTTATTTTAAAACTCACTTAAATTGATGTTCAAAGGTACAAGACCTTATTGGGGTTAAATTGATCCTTAGTAGGTAATCCTACTGGGTCTTGGTGTGTTCCAAGGAGGTCTTCACCTGCCCAATCAATATTTTCAGGGCTTCCAGAGATGTCTGGGATTTCCTGATCCAATAGATCAACTTCAGTGGCGGTGGTTTCTGGTACAGGAGGGTTCACTGATAAAAAGTGTATTTTGTTGGTTAATGAAATATATCAATATTATTTTCTTAAAAGATAACATGGTAATGCAAGTTATATACTTACTTTTATATTTCAAAAAGTAATTTATACCGTATTTCTTCCAAGCTTTATGTTTCCTTAATAGAGCCTGAAATTTGATACGCCTTTCAAGGTCTTCTTGTTCAAGGAGTTTATCTAAGTTTTACATGCAGAAGAGATATCTAGTTGCTCAGCTTGAGTTAAAGCTTTCCAACCAGTAGGTTTATAATTTTCAATATATTCTTATTTTCTTATCTTTAAAAGATTTAAATAATACATTATGAATTCTGCATTGGTTTTTGAATCCACTGCAAAAGATTTCAATGATAAATCATAGTTATAAAGTCAGATAAATTTATCTTTGATTTTATTTTTTTGTGAAATGTCTGGTCCAAGATATTAAATATAATAAAATGGAATATTTCCCGGCCAGACCCCCAATTGTCAGCCTCCTGGATGCCAAGACCGTTGCTATCCTTTAGATACCAGAGGTGATAGATTAAATAATAAATATAATATTTAATAAATGCAGCAAAAATCCCTAAAATATTTGGATAAAGCTTATTGCAAGGTTAAGTGGTTTGGTTATTGTTTATTGTTTTGAATCAATATGAATAAATTTATTATTAAATCTTTATAGAGGGGCCATAATTATATTGGGGATCTTTAACACCTCTCTTCAGGGATTTCAGTATGAAAACACTCAGTCCTGGTTACTTTGGGCTCTTTAGTTTAAAGGATATTTTACACAAAGATAATATGTATATAAAATACATGGTGGAGTGGCAGGGCCTTGTATCCAAGCTACTACAACAGAGAAAGGATAATAAAACTTACTGGTATATTATTAAATCCTTAGGGTATCTTTTTGAGACATTTACTGATGGGTTAAACCTTTATACTGGGGTTATAAGGTTGTTCAGAAGCTTTAATTGATAAAAAGAGGTTGAGGACGGATATTAATGATCATAAATTGCCATCAATCACTTACTTATCTCTTATAAGTACTTGATTACCTTGGCACGGTGTCTGGATATGAATATAACTGGGTCTCTGCCCATCAATATCCTCAAAAGAGCTCTTTATTTATAGCTTTTGGAGTCCCAATATTGTCCTTCTGAGGGTTTTAGGTGCTCAAAGGGACGGACACTAAGGCTAGCAGGGTAACCAGGGGTAGCCTGTCATGTGTTCTTGGTGCTATAGCACGGGTAGCATCTAATTCCTCAGATTATGGGAATTATTCCACCTTATAATAGACATTAGGACGTGTGAATAACACTAATCTGTCCTATTTATGTATTATTTAATTAATTATACTTAGTAAATGTTCCCAGTAATTTAAAAATTATATTAATAGACATTTCTACGGACATCTTGATGTCAGGTAAGTTCTCATTATGTATTATATAACTGGAGTAAAAGTCATAATATTGATTTTACTCCTTATTTTCGAGTTCTAGTTGATTTACTAAGATAATTACTTAAAAATATAATTCATGTGAATTCATGTAATATTTTTACATCATTGGTTTTCTTAATATGTCACGAAGATATTGATGTCTAGCAACTCTCATAAAAGTATATCAAAGTATTTTAATATATTTTGAGAAGTTATAATTGTCTTATTCTCGACATTCTTGGTAATTTGCATTATATCAAGTAAAAAGTACGTAGTATTATTTATGTATTTTTATATAATATTATGTATTTTTAGACTGTCTACTATCCACGGGAACATTTATTACATATGTAGAATGTTCCCGTGTAGGTTGTAGCATGTTTCCGCGGTCCGTGAGCCTCTCAGGCCGCCTGTCACTCTGTCAACCCGTAGTCCCACGGCTGCGGACTTGTCAGAGGCATGGGACTACGTACACAACCTTGACGGAGTGACAAGGCTGTATCTCAGCCGCCCGCGGGTGCATTGGCTGCCGCGGCTGCGTGCGGGAATTGTGACAAAACACATTTCCGCCCATAACTCCTAAAATATACAAAACACCTCAATTCTGACTGAATCTTAGGTGTGAAACCTATACGTGCCAATGTGTGTGAAATATTTAATTGGCCAAAAAGCTCAATAATGGAGCCGTAGTATTTTTGTTTTTCTTTCCTTAATGATTTAAAAATATAAGGAGTTGGATTTCAAGGGTGGGGTCAGTGAGTGACCCTACCTAATGTTGGGTGGAGAACCGTTTTCTGTAATAATATTTATAGGTTTCCTACTCCTTCTTAGGTTAATTGTATTATTATTATTATTATTTTATTTTTGTTACTTTTGCAGCTTGATCTGCAATAGTAGCAAGCTGACTGAACTCTGAAGAAAACTTTGACTTATTTTGTTCAATTCTTTCCCTGCACCATCTTGCCTCAGATAGTGTTGATTCCATTGCTACCAACTATTCCCAAATTCATCCCCTTAGATTGATTCCTTATAAAACAGTTCCTGGACCTCAATTTGGGTTACCTTTAAATATTATTGTAACTCTTAGGAGGGCAGCCTAAACAGTGCCTTTCCCCTCCACAGAACTGCCTACAGCTTAGCACGATTTGGAGTCTTACATTTTTTAATTTTATCTTTGTTTATCAGTAAAATTCAGGAATTTTTGTGATTTAACAAGCTATGATTCTTGCAAATACTCCTTCAATACTCTAGGATGCTCACCTGTTTATTCTACCCAATTGATTGCCATCTTGTGGCCAATTGCACTATGACGCAGCTTGCTTTGACCAACTATTTTGAACACTGATGGCGCTATTGTTGGAGTCAAAAATAGTTTCCTACAGCCCCATTAATAGTTCCTTGATGATATAAAGGATTTCTAAGTTTGATTTTGCAGTTGTTTGAATTAGTCTGCACTCTTGGCTAATCTATGAAGATTGATGAAGATACCAAGTGGATTTCTAGAAAAAAGAGACAATAATTTTTTTCAATTTTTCTGAATTTTCTCTATTTCCTTTTTTATTCTTTTTTTCACCTATAAAAATCAATACAAGACACCAAAACCCAAGTTTTTTTCAATCTCAACGCATTAAATCCCAGGATTTTCAATATTTTACTGCTTTTCTTATTTGCTTCCTATTCAAAAAAATACAAATCAGTTAAAAAGTGGATAAAATACCACAAAAAATGCGTACTTTAAGCAGACAAAACACTTTAAAAGGCCCTTAAATTTGATGAGGCCCCCAATTTTCAGGGATAAAACCTCTATTTCTAAACTTGGCCGTGGTTATACCTGCAAAAATAAGGCAAAAACCAAAGTTACAGTCAGTTTTTGACTCAAATAATTCAAACAAAAGCTAAAAGCTCACATACTTGAACAATAACAAGTTATTGTGAGGAAAAAGCCACAACTTAAAACTTCATAAGAGGTAAGGGGCCTGGATCCAAAAAAGTGAAGCACAAAAGAGCTTTGCTTATAAATAAGCTCACACCCTTTATATTAGTAACACACAAGGGTCACTACTCCAATTAGGACCTTCCACTTGAAATAAAAGTTTCCAATAAGATTGTTAGTTGAATATAATACTAAAGTTGATAGCCCCAGTCAATCCCTTCTTGAGACTAAGTTTGGTGGGCTTGTTAACTCTTGCCGCATTCTCTTAAAAATAATTAATCATATATAACTGGTGAGGAAGGGGCCATAGGGTGAAGACCCTCCTCTTTTAAGGTAAAAGGAGCCCTCAGGGGACTCAAGGAATCATCAGTGAAGAGCTAGCCTCTTCCTGGTTTTTTCCTCAAGGGCTCAGAACACCATCACATCCTGCCCAATGAGAAATAGGGTACTAGTACTCATTGGGGGGGATTTTCAATGTAAAGGGTCCTATTTGCATACCCCAAAAGTTATATACTCTACAACAAAGCTCAGGGCCCTCTGAGTGGACTCTCTCAAGGCTCAGGAGAGTTTATCAAAGTATAATTACATCCCCAAGGGGGATAATATGAAGATTATGTGATTGGTTTATACAGACTGGAGAGTATAGCTTAAATTAATTGCTATAGCTTGTCCCCAAAGGAAGGGAACTTATTGGGAATTTATTTATCTATAGTTGGGACGCATCTGAGTCCTCATAGCTTAATTCAAATTTATATTGGATCCCCATCTTGATAATATACATTATCAATGTTCTAATTCCATAATAAATACTCATAAAAACATACTTATAAAATATGATAAAAAATTACAAAAAATATATTATATAATTCCAAAACTCCTGATAATTAATCATTCTTTTCTCCGTGGTTGATTGAACCAGTGACCTTGGTTTCAGATAATGGAAGGTGAGGTTATTAATTAACCACTATACCAGCAAGACATATGAGTTGTGCAGACATTTGGACAGACCTAATTGTCTCATGGCTGACAAAAATGATTACTGAGTTTATCAATACCATATAGTAGTACCTGATAATCCTTTCATTAAGTTAGATATCTTTGAGTATTGGCATGACTCTTTGCTTTCTGGTCATCATGGGAAGGATAAAACCTACCAATTGATTACATGAGACTTCTGTTGGCCTGGTATGACCAAGGAAGTAAAAGACTATGTTAGCACATGCTACAATTGCAATGGTAACAATTCCTCAAAAAACTGGAAGTATGGGTTGCTCCAGCCACTTCAAATCCTGCCTATTCCTTTTCCATTGTTCTCAATGGATTTAATTTTTAAATTACCTATTTCTAGTGGTTATGATTCTATTCTAGTAGTAGTAGATTGCTTCTCAAAGATGGCTTTATTTCTTCACAGTAATTCAACCACTGTGAAACCAAGAGGGAGGAACTCCCTGCTGTTTCCCTTCAGTTAGGAATTTATTGGTCCTAGCATCTGTAAGGAGTGGGATTCACCCTTAGAGAGAGAGAGAGAGAGAGATATTGAGAGAGAGAAATTTTGAGAGAGAGAGATTGAGAGAGAGAGATAGATGAATTCCTTCCTTCCTTTCCACACCGTGGTGCCATATCCTTTCCAACCCATTTCTGAGAGTGAGTTCTTTATGTCTTACCTATCAACCCTAACCTAGTTACAAGTGCAATGACAGCCTAGAAACAAATAAGAAGGGAACCCCAGAAACCATAAACCTAGTTTAACACTAACCCTTACCAATACCATCCAATCCTCCGCACTTGCCTTCCATTATGGACAACTGGCTTTTCCTTCTTATCATGCAGCCCTCTGCAGCGCCCTACTTGGAGCCCCCTGCTCTTGTCTGCATCTGCTCAACACGCCATCATTATTTCCCTGATATTGGCGGATTGTTCTGCGCTTGCGTCTGTCTTCTCCACCCGTATAACCTCTAATTGCCCCGCTCTTACCTCCCCAAATTAGCAATCCTGAAAACTTTGTTGCGCCGGCTCCATTCCTAGTTCCGCCATGTCCAAGTGGGTTGCGGGCCCACCACATCCAATTAAGCCCAACCCGCTGTCAAGTAAATCACACTCCCTATTCTTCTTGTTCTTTGGTTATTCTTCTTATTCTTTATTTCTTCTTTTTTCCATTTCTTATTCTTTTCTTCTTCAAGTTTCCACCACTTTATTCTTGGTTCTATTCACTCATGCTGTCACATCTGCGCGCCTCTGATAAAGTCTGATACATGTCACATCCTCCCTCTATTCTCATTGCCGCGCATCCCTGGTCTCTGTCATATGTCACTTCAATGTCTCTTCTAGCTCCTCATTTTCAATCTCTTCCGGACTGCTCCACCAAAAGGAGATCCTCATCGGACCAAACCAATTCGACTCAATACTCAATAACTCCACACAAACATCCCGTCAAATCAACTCAACTCTTTCCTTCTTCAAATCTTGTCTCTTTCTTTTTTCTTCTTTATTTCATTCTTTTCCGTTTCTTCATCTTTTCCAATCACCTCTCAAACACTCAATGCTCCTCAATCTTAACTCCCAATAACTCTTCTGGTCTACATCTGACTGGTAAGACTTGTGCTCGTTGTGTCTTCTTCTAACCAAATATGATCTAACTCATCTTCCAAATCTCTCTCAAATTCTTACACTATTGCCATCACAACTCATGTCAATTCTCAATTCCAGATACAGAAGATCTTGACAAGTCCTCAACATTTGTCTACTGCTTGATGTCGGTTCTTCTTTTGAATCCCTTTTTAACTTCTTTCTTCTTTCTTTATACTTCTGTTTTCTTTTCTCTTTACTGATTTTGTCTGTGTCTCAGCCCTCTTCATTCTTGAATAATATAAGCTTTTCATAGAAATTCAACACGGTTAAAAGCCAAAACTCCGGCCAACAAACCTAACCAAAGCGATGGAGGGATCAAGCAATGACCGCTTTTGACAAATCATCCTCAAGGCTGCGCTTGAAGCTCTACCCATACTCTCTGAAAAAAACTATTCTATTTGGAAGGACTAAATGTCCATGCTTCTTGTTCTCAAAGGAATCAAGGAAGCCCTGGAGGACAATTCAAAAGCCCTTAGCTCAACCAAGGACATGGAAACCCGAGTCATACTTCTTTCACGAATCAATTCTGTTACCCACAATAATGTAGTGAATCCGGCAAACATTTCTTTGGCTCGACTTCTCTTGAAGACTATCAAAGAATTTTTTGCTTCCTTGCAAACTGCCAACCGAGCCCTAGTCTTCAATGAGTTCCTCTATCAACAATTCAAACCTGATGCAATCAATCCATTCATTACCAAGACTAAGATTTCCCTCAAAAAGATGGTTGATGTTGGAATAGACTTACCGGACAATATCTTAGCCTACCTCATTCTGTTTAAATTTCCTCCCTCTCTTCAATCTCTACGTCAGCAAATCATGCACTCAGACAAGATTGTTACAATGGATCTTGTTCTAAACCATCTCACGCAGCTGGACCAAAAAACCAACGTCAAATCCACAGAAGCTAAGCTTGGAGACACTGTGCTTATCTCCTCTCAGCCAAACAAGAAACCTGTCCCTGTCAAGCTCAGATGCAGGAGAGGCTATCATAATACTCAATCTCCCGACCACCCTGAAAATAAATGTTGGAATCTTCATGAGCATCTTGCTCCCAATTGGTGGAAAGAATTTCAAGCCCGCTGGAGAACTCAACTTAACTCTCAATCAAAGTCAAAGGAAGTTGCTCATTATGTGGCTCTTCTCTCCACTTGGATAGAAGAAATCAATCCACACAACCAAATTATTGTTGACTCTGGTTCCTTGTGTCATATGTTCAACTCTTGACTCTTTTTCACTCATCTCAATGATCAAATCTCTGATGACTTTATCAACACCAGGAAAGAAGGTGCTAAACTACCAATCAAGGGCAAGGGCATTGTTAAAATGTCTTGGAAAGGATCTTCCGTTACATTAAGCAACTGCCTTTACAAACCTTATCTTGTAGTCAATCTAATCAGTCCGGGCAAACTTGTCTCCTCCAGGAACTGCTCTTTCTCATCCTCCAAAAACCAGTTTTTCCTCTTTGCCAAATCCAAACTGGCCTTTTCTGGCTTCATTCAAGAAAATTTGTTTGTGCTCAACTCTCCTTCTCAAATTGGCAATGACTCAAAATTTTGCCATCTCGTGCTTAAGGACTTGGAACAAAATCAACTCAAATCTCTACATCAATCTTTTGGTCATGCTAACCCACATTGTCTCAAAAATCTCTCCCCAAAGTTACCTTCAAAAACTCTTTCTGATTTCCAGTGCGAAGACTGCATCTTCTCCAAAATCTCTAAAACTCCCTTCAAGATTACGTCATCTCTAGCTTCAAAACCCTTTGAACGGCTCCACATAGATTTAATCAGTCCCATTACTCCCTCCTCTAGAAACAACATGAATTACATTATGACTGTCATCAATCTTTTTTCCGGTTAAATTGCGGCTATCCCTCTCCAATACAAATCCGATGCTTGCCTTCAACTAAAGACAATCTTAATTCACAAAAAAAAAAACAAGATAGATTTCCTGCCACTGTTTGCACGGATGGCGGCGGAGAATTCACTTCCTCCAAACTCGAAGAGTTCTTTAACGTCAACTCCATTCAGCACTTGATCTCCAAACCATATCACCACAAGCACAACGGCAAGGTGGAAAGGGCTAATCGCACCTCAATTGAATCTATGAGGGCCATCCTCAGAAGCTCCAAGCTTCCTCTCAATCTTTGGGCAGAAGTTGCCAAATCCGCCACTCTCTCTTTAAATCAAATTCCCAAAACTCCCAAATCTCAATCACGTTATGAACTGTTCACTGGAAAGACTCTTTCTACAAATTATTTCCACCCCATAGGATCCAAGGTGGTTTTTCTCAAAAATAAAATCAACTGTGGCGAAAAATTCAAAGATTGTGGACTTCCCGGCACCCTTGTGGGTTACAATCCAAACTTCTTATCTTATTGGATTCTCAAATCTGACAATACCATTGTTTCCTCCAAACACGTCACCTTTCTCAAAATCAACAATCTTTCTCAGGATCCCTCTGACTCTGATGCAATCAATGATGGTTTGCAAGTCAAAATGGATGACAACATTCTGGATCTTCCATTGAATTCTTCCTCGCTTACTCCACCTCCAAACAATACTCTTCCTGAATCCCCTGCCAAAAATCTCCTTCCTCCTCCCATCCTTACTACAAGCTCTTCCAAAATTCCTCCTTCCGACACCGAATCTGATTGTTCCAATGAACTAGCAGAACAACTAGTACCCAACTACTCTCTTTGTGATTGATCCACTTTGAATCCCCCTCAGCAATACAGTTACCATCATTATTATGTTCCCAGAACCTTCGGACAAGCAAAGAAATGTACTGACAGCTTAAAATGGGAAAACTCCATGGACGTCGAACTCAATGGCATCAAATCTCTAGGCGTTTGGGAAGACTACAAGGGTCCCAAACCCATCAATCCTCTCAACACAACATGGGTTTATTGCCTTAAGGACAACTTCCACGGTGATCCTTTAGTCTACAAAAGTAGATTATGTGTTCAAGGTTTTGATCAAATCTACGGCTTAGACTTCCAAGACACCTTTTCTCCTACAGGGAAGGCCGCCTCTCTTTGTATAGCTCTTCTTTTTGGTTTTTTTCATTCTCTTCCTATCTCTCAGTTTGACTTGAAGAGCACTTTTCTTCATGCCCCTCTATTGGACAAGGTTATTATAAAAAGACCCAAAGGATCAAACAGAAAATTCCAATACCTCATTCTTAGAAAATCACTTTACGGCTTGAAGCAAGCACCCGCCAACTGGTTCAACACTCTCACCTCATGGATACGAGAGCAAGGATTCCACAAATCTATAATCCAATCCCTGCTTATACATTCATTCCGCAACCAAGTCAGTTCTTTTATTTCATGTCAATGACCTCATCCTGGTGGGTTCCGGGGATAACTTCAAAGACAACTTTCTCAAACAATTTCCAAATTCCATTCATCATGAACCAAACACAATTCTTGGAATGAAATACGAACGCACCGGCAATAAAATTCTCTTGTCTCAACCAAAGCATATTGAACATGGACTAGAGGAATTGAAAATGACCAATTGCAAATCGGCCTCCATTCCTCTCACTGCAAATATCTCTCTTACTCCTGCAAGTGACAAAGAACACAAAGAATTCAAAGCGTTGAACATGAACTATTGCTCCGCAGTTTTTCTCATCAACTACATTGCTTTTCTAACTTGCCCTGACCTCAGCTTTTCTGTCTCAAGTCTTGCCAGATTCTGCAAAAAGCCTGGCATTTGTCACTGGAGAGAAGTTAAGAGATGTTGGAAATACTTAAACTCTACAAAAGATCTCAAACTCACCTTACAAGTCAACCACACCGACTCTCAAATTCAATGCTATAGCAATGCGACCTGGAGCGAAGACCTGGAAACTAAGCAATCTCAATCCGGCCACCTTTCCTTCCTCTTTAATTCTCTCATTTCCTGGAGTAGCTACCAACAACGCAATGTCACCCACTCAGCTACAGAAGCAGAGCTCAAACCTCTGGTTGATTCCTTTTTGGAAGCAATCTGGATGAGAGGACTTGTCCCCAATCTCTGGAAATCAAAAGTCACTCCGAGCCGTCATTTCATAGACAACAAAGGCCTTGATGACAAGCTGAGGAAATTTGGTTGCAATTCAAAAACCCGCCACATTGATATAAAAACTAAAGCGCTTTGGGAGGAACTAAAACTTGGGAATCTTACCATTGAATTAATTCCCTCTACAGACATTAAAGCCAATGGGCTCACAAAAGCTCTTCCTCTATGCTCTATAATCCGTCTCCTACAGTTAATCAACCCCTCTTTTACCACTCCGACTACAGTCTTACAAGTCACGGGGGGTGTCAAGTAAATCACACTCCCTATTCTTCTTGTTCTTTGGTTATTCTTCTTATTCTTTATTTCTTCTTTTTTCCATTTCTTATTCTTTTCTTCTTCAAGTTTCCACCACTTTATTCTTGGTTCTATTCACTCATGCTGTCACATCTGCGCGCCTCTGATAAAGTCTGATACATGTCACATCCTCCCTCTATTCTCATTGCCGCGCATCCCTGGTCTCTGTCATATGTCACTTCAATGTCTCTTCTAGCTCCTCATTTTCAATCTCTTCCGGACTGCTCCACCAAAAGGAGATCCTCATCGGACCAAACCAATTCGACTCAATACTCAATAACTCCACACAAACATCCCGTCAAATCAACTCAACTCTTTCCTTCTTCAAATCTTGTCTCTTTCTTTTTTCTTCTTTATTTCATTCTTTTCCGTTTCTTCATCTTTTCCAATCACCTCTCAACCACTCAATGCTCCTCAATCATAACTCCCAATGACTCTTCTGGTCTACATCTGACTGGTAAGACTTGTGCTTGTCATGTCTTCTTCTAACCAAATATGATCTAACTCATCTTCCAAATCTCTCTCAAAGTCTTACACTATTGCCATCACAACTCATGTCAATGCTCAATTCCAGATACAGAAGATCTTGACAAGTCCTCAACATTTGTCTACTGCTTGATGTCTGTTCTTCTTTTGAATCCCTTTTTAACTTCTTTCTTCTTTCTTTATACTTCTGTTTCTTTTCTCTTTACTGATTTTGTCTGTGTCTCAGCCCTCTTCATTCTTGAATAATATAAGCTTTTCACAGAAACTCAACACCCGCACCTGGTGTGCTGAGCCCCACAGGGCCTACTGCTGAGCCTGCAGCGTCTGCTGCTGAGCCCACAGCGGCCACTGCTGAGACCATATGCAACCCAGCTGGTGAGCCTGACATACCCAATGCTGAGCGTGCAGGCCGTGAAGCAGTTCCCAATCCAAGGCTATATAATTACACCACATTGCCTCTTTGGAAGACTTAGATAATTTATTCATAGAATATGTATTCTCAAAACATGGTCTTCCTGATAATATAGTCAGTGATTGTGGATCTTTGTTTTATCTAGCTTCTGAACCTTGCTATACCAACATTTGAAGATCACTCCAAACTTATCAATGGCTTACAACCCAGAAACAGATGGGCAAACCAAGCAAGTTAATCATGATTCTCAAAAAGTATCTTTGAATTTATGTTGCCTACCAACAGGATGACTGGTCACAATGGCCCCCATTATCTGAGTTTGCCTTGAACAACTCCACTCATTCCTTGAGGAAACAGTTACCCTTCCAGACTCTTTATGGTAGAAACTCAACTTTTGATTCTATTCACTTAGCACCTTCTCAACCTGCTGCCAATTATCTCAATCACATTCAATCTCTTCAATTTCAACTTTGAACAAACCTTGAAGCATAAAACCTAAAACCAGCGCTACAAGGAGCAAGCAGACAAACTTTGCACTACTGCTCAAACCTTTTCAGTATGATATCAGGTATGGCTCAATGCTTGCAACATTTGCAGTACTCACCCAGCCCAAAAACTCTCTGAAAGAAGGCTTGGCTCATTCAAAGTTGAATCAGTCATCTCTCCCAATCCTTTTAAAATTACCTTACCGCAAATTGGAAAGGTATCTACTTGGTCTTTCATGTGTCTCTCCTAGAGTCAGCTCAAGTCCTATACCCAAGCAATACTCATCCCCCTCCAGATCCGCCAATTTCCAAGATAATCTAGAGTGGGAAGTAAGCCATATTCTTGATTCCAGGTTAAGAAAAGGAAAAATTCAATACCTTGTTGAATGGACTGGCTTCCAGTCCAAAAAAGATGGCAACTTGTGGGAACCAGCCCATTATCTTTGCAATTCCCCCAATTTGGTTTTTGACTTCCATGCAAGCTACCCTTGCAAACCTTTCCCATCTTGATTTCATCCCTTCCAATCCCATTCCACATTTCCATTCTATTACATCTCATCAATACCATCACATTTCTCATTCCATCCCATTTCATTTCATTTCCAGTTTCTTAAATTTGTTTCCTTTTTTGAAATCGTTGATTTTTTTTTATATTTATTCATTTCAAGCAACAAATTCCCTCTATCCCCGTAAAAAAAAAGAAAAATAAAAATAAAATTATAATATACAAATAATACATCAAATTGAAAATTATCCTTTATTTCCTGTTCTGCCTCTTCCCAATTTATGGTCAACTCCACTACCATTAACCTAAATTCCTCCAAATCCTCATCATTTATTAAACTCAAAATTTGGCGCAACACAAGAATTTGTGCAACCAAATTCTTTTTGAAAATCTCTTTGCACTTTGCAGTCCAAGCCATCTTTTGCCGGGAATTCCATCCACCTTCATTCAAGAGTTCTTTTTAAGCTCTCTTTTGTTGGCCTTGCAACAAACCCTCTCCAACATTGCCAGTCAAACATCTTGCATGTTTTTCAATTGGTACCATGACTTGCACTTGGCTCCCCTTGCCTTGTCCTTCCGTCCCATTCCCTTCTGTCAAATTTCCTTCCATCCCATCTCCTTCTACTCCAATCCACTCCTCTTGTCCTGTTTCATTCCTTTCCCCTGTTCCCTTTCCTCCATTCTTTTCGTTTCTTTCCTCTTGTTCCATTCCATTTCCTGCTTCCTCTCCCACTTGTTCTTCCCTTGGCTCCTCAATTTTCACTGCAACCTGCTCCTCACCTTGCATGTTTCTCTGGCCTTGGTATCCATTTGTTTGCTTTTAAATTTTCCAAAGGTTCAAAATACAGTGGTGGTGGTGGTGGTGGTGGTGGTGTATTATTTTTATACTTCTGGAACCTTGGAAATACTATGAAGAGCAATAGTTACATTATATTAGTTTCATTTTCCATTCAGTCAAGCTCTAGCCTTACTCACCTGGGTTCTGCACTCTTAAGTACTCAATCTCCTGCACTGGAGGAATATTTTAATACACTCTAGGGGCAGATCTTTGACTTTGGACATCACTGGGGTGTCAACCACAATTTTTCTATTTAATGGAAATGTACAGGCCGCTTTTCCAAGAAGACAATGCTTGCACTTTCCTCGGAGACCCCATACTTCAGTACTAGGGACACACCTCTCATTTTGACAAATGCAGTTTTTGCAATGGCAAGATGAAGATGACAACATAGTTAATACAAAATTTATTCTAAAAATCAATGAATTATAGTAATAATCAAGGGGTATACATTATGTAAAAAAAAACTTCAGAATCAATGGGAAAATCATCTGAAAAGTTTCAGGAGCTTGGGGCTTTATACCCAGGCAACTGTCACACCTCAAAGATTACGGTTTTTTTCTTCTCTTCCTCAGTCCATAAGCCTGACACAAATAAAGCAAAACATCAATAGTGCCTTCCACTTACTACCTCTGGCTTGCATAACAACCTTCCAATCTTGGCAACTGACTGAGTATATACTTGCAAATCTTGCAGTGAACTCTATTCTGCTTGACCATCCATTTGAGCTTTGCTCTTCTGCCCTGGGTATCATCAACCCTTGGACTTCCATTCTTGGTCATGCACTCACACTAGTTTTCACCCATGCCTAGAAAGCCACATTAACTGTATAGTTCTCAAATGCACTAGTCCCTTACCCTGCATAAGCTACACCTTCACCTTTGCATTTTCTTCACATGTCATTCCTTCCTGTCTCATCCATTATGTCCTTGCACACTCATATTCTATTTTCTTGCACCTAGGCTACAACCTTGGATAGAACTCAACTTTAATTTAATTTCCCATTCCATTCCTGTCATTCATTGCCTCACCACTCTCTAGCTGTAGATGACCATCCATTGGGTTTTATCTAGTTATCTTTGGATTAACTTATAAAGGCTTGGTTTCCTTCCTGAAGATTGTCTCCTCAGTTAGTTAATTTCATACGTTCTTGCATTTGCTAAATCCATTCATCACATTGGGCTTGGCTTTAGTTCCTTTCCATTGGAACATGTCCCTTTCCTTGCTGTTTTTTGGGCCACCCAATCATAAGTTTGCACCTTGCAGTTAGCCTTGCTAACTTTTATTGTCCCTTGCACTCAGTGTCTTCTTTGCCCTCACAATCACCTAATATTGCCCTATAGTACATGGTGTGGTCATGTGACAGTAATCTTTGTAATTTTCTACCTCTATGGAAGCACAAATAAATTGGTCCAACCATATCTGGCTAAACTTTCCACTCCAGAGCCCTATTTCCTCCTTAATTTGTGGGCCCACTTTTTGGAGAAACTTGAGAAACACTATTGAAAAAGACTTTAAATTTTTAAGTATGAAAAAGAACTTGCAAACTGGAAGATTAATTGCACTAGATATTATTAAAACCACAGAATGGAATTTTGATCTCTTTTGACCAATTTTTATAGATGTGGTGAAAGATCCATTTACTTCCATTTTTTAAAAAGCCCCCTTTGAAAATTTTTGGAACAACTAGCTGGGAATGATATTTCTCAAGAAACTATCCAAGATCTTGTGGATAAATTTTTGGAATATGATACAACTTCTTTTCAAATTTTAAAACAAAAATCTTTCCAATATAATCATTCTAAAACACACAAATCTTCTAAATCTAATTCTACCTATAAACTGCCTGAAAATGGTAATGGTAAGGGTACAAAGCCTAACCACTCTCAAAGGATTCATCTTCATCTAATCCATCTACCAGACCCCTTTTAGACCTTGGTCCAGATGGGAAATTGAAGGCCTGTGGAAAAGCAAAAAGATAAAAGCAGTGGCTATGGACACATTTTGGTGTTAAATACAAGACATATGACTTTCAAAATAACACTTTGAATTTTCCTCTGAAATTTCAGAATTTTTGGGGACAGCACGCAAGCCAAAAAAAAAACTAGTTTTTAATTCTTTAGTATTCTATCATTATAATCCTTCTGATTTCTAAGTGCACAAAGTTCAACACTTAAGCATACTTGAAAAAATTTCCTAAAGGCTTAATTTCAATTCTATTTAAGAAGGATATCATTCATATTTCTTGATTGATCCATTTGTAAGTCAATTTTTGATGTAAAATTGAATGTTTAAGAATTACCCTTTGCAGTTTTGAATCATGCAATCTTCCCTTTTTTTCCCACACTCTCCCATTTCATTCACAAATGCTCTATCTGTCACTTTTAACCTAGCTGCGCACACACCTCACTCCTCATACACACATATCACATGCTCCAATCTCACAAATGCCGCCCTGATTTAGCTCTAGAGCCTCACTACAGAATCTACCCACCTTCCCCATCATTCAATCACTCTTATCAGTCAACCACTCCTCCACCTCCCTTCTGTCTCCTCCGTTATAATGCTTTTCAGTTCTCCTTTGCAAACCAAATCCCCTCTTCCTATATTTCCACTCCTCCAATCCTTCTTTGCCTTTCCCTGAGGTCCCTGGCCCAATCCTACCCCAACCTTGCCCTTTGAAAAACCTCAAACTACCTTGGCCAGACTATCAACTCCAACCACCCTTGTCACAAACAAATTTAAGTCCTCTGGGTCTTTCTCATATCTTGTGATAAAGAAAAACTGGTTCTTTCTTGATCTCAAGCTTACAACTCACCCTACCTGGTCCTCCTTGTCCTGCTCTAGCTCTTATTCATCTTGAATTAACTCTGTGTTTTGCTTTTTATGCACCTCTCTGAGATCCCAAGCCTCCTGCTGATACTTCCTGTCATTAATCTGTTTCTTCCTTTCTTTGCAATCTCCATTTTTCTATCCAGATTTCCTCGCAACTAACAGTCAAACATGCTAACCATTTGTTTCAAAAATACTCTATCCTGGAACCAGATTTCATCATGCACCTCATCAACTGCACAATTCTCAAAAAAAACTTTAGAGGCCATTCCTTTACTAAACAAGGACAAATTCACCATATTGAGGACTTGAATGCACTCCTTACTTAACCTTGCAAAAATCATGGACCTGATGACCCTGGAGGGGGATCATTCAGCTTGCTAATTGTACAGAGAAATCTGTCAAATAATATCAAATGAAATAAAATTATAAACTACAAGTAGGAGTAGGAAATTATAAAATATTGTTACAGATTTGGATAAGGTAGGGTCACTCACTGACCCCGCTCCTGAATTCTAACTCCTTATATTTTTAAATAAATAAATAAGAAAATGTCCCAAAACCACAACACCACTGCAAGTAAGTTTTTGGACATTTTAATTTCTCACGTGTATTAGGTTTCACAACAGAAATTTTGTCAGAATTTGAGTGTTGTGTGTATTTTAGGAGTTATATCCAGTTTTGTGTTTTGTCACAATTGCCGCACACAGCCCTGCATCCATAAAATTCAGGCTGGGTGCGTCTAAAATGCAAAACTGCAGACACCTTCTCAATTGCTTGACTCATGCCCGTAGCTGTCAAGAGCATGCACATCAAACCTTCCAGGACAAATTCTGTTGACAAGGTACCCCAGGAAACTGCTACAACCCATATTCATGTGTTATGCATATGTAATAGCTGTAAAGATGGATAGAGAAAATTTTGAAACCTATGAAAATTTAATAAAAACATATAAAATTCAGTCATAAACTAGACAACTTAAATAAAATGATAATAAAGCTTTTCATGCAAATGACATTAGCAAATCTTCATGGAACACAAAACTCCCAAAGGAGTTCAAATAATAATCACTAAAATTTACCAGATTAATCAGAGGATTATATAGCATCTACTAATTTCCACCTCTGATCACCCTTTCTCAAATAAATATAGTTCAAAATACAATATAGTTCAAAACTGCATAAAAAACAAATTACTAAAAAAGACAAGGTTTCACATAAATTTCACACATAAATACTACGCAGAAAGGTACAGCTGAGTAAAATCACTAAGAATGTGTGCCTCAATAGCCTTGGCCAGCCTGCTAGCCATAGCTCACAAGCACTACCCTCCCTATTTTCCCTGGGAAGGCCCTTCCACCCCAAAAAGTTATATATGCAGTACTGTTTTGGTTTTTTTAACCCCAGTGAATTTTAGTTATCAATCCAGAACTTCTGCCATCCATGATCAGGTGCAGATAAGCAAGTGATATATGGCCTCAGTCTGAAATTATTATTATTAACTCCAACACCCTCATTATTCCATTCAAGAAAGTCAGCAAAAAACCCCAACCTTTGATCTGAGACCCTTCCAACCATTAATTCCGGCAGGACCCTTGTGAGAAAATACTATAAAACTAATTTATTTTCTCCCTGCCTTGGCTTTTGTGCTGTTTATCCCAGCCCTAACCACCATTCCTTTTGGTGTTACGCCTTTTGATTAAATTCCTGAGTAACCCATTTTCCCAGAGTTTTATACAGTCCAAAGGGATCCCCTGAAGAGAGTTTTTTTAAATTTAAAGATCCACATTTTTATATAAGCTGTGGCCCCTCTTAAAACATTTTTAAAACCTATTAAACAAACCAATTCAAACATTGCAATTTCTGCCAATGTTATTAATCTTTTAGAGCTTGCATTGCTTTGATTTTTTGGAAATATTATAAATCCATTTAAACACCACTTTCTGTAGCTAAAGGATAGAAAGGTCCTGGAATGAGGAAACTGACACGATCTCTCCCCAGAAGAAAACACTATTTCAACTTTGATCATCATCTCCAAGCTGCCTCCTGCTGCGCACTCAAATCTTATCACCCCAGACAACAAAAAGTATGCCAAAAATATTTGGAAGGCCTTGCTCAAGAAATTTGTGTTGTAAAAACCTGAAAAACAAGCTTTTATATTCAAGAGATTTACTTCTATCACCTTCAATAAATTTAAAATTTAATCATTTATTAACAAAATCAAATCTGGGATAACCCGCTTGCACAAAATAGCCATTTTCCTTCTTACCAATAAACTGGCATACATGGTTCTTGACAAGCTACCCTCCACTCCATCAATGAGAAGTATTCACCAATCCATCACTCACTCTTCTTTCAATTCAGAGATCACTCCTGACACTGTTCTAGATCACCTGTGCATTCACTTAAACAAGCAAAAGATTTCTGAGTAGTCAGTTACAAATTGCTTTTCACTCTTTTGATTCAGAGATTCCTCTCAAAAGTGAAAAAGAAAGAAACAAAACACATTGGCAAACCATCCAAAACACAAAAGCTGGATGCTTTACCCTCAACCATTGGACACTAAAAAGAATAAAAATGTTAGCTACTTGTCCAACTCCCAGCTGTTTCTCATTGACTCTGGGTCCTCCAACCACATGGTTTCTAACCAAGAGTTCTTTGATTTTATAGAACTTGAACACCAAGGATCAGTAAATAAATACCAGCTGAAGATCAAGATCCCTTGAAGTTATGGGAATGGGGAAATTGATGCTGTTGACCAAATCTGGAACTATCACCCTTACAAAAGTTCTGTATGCTCTTAACACCTCATTCAATCTTTTGTTTTGACACCATCTCCTTCTTGGAAATTACATGTTCATTTTTCTTCCCAATTGGGTACTGGTTCTGAAAGGCTCTTCCACCATCTAAAATGAATTCTACATTAACCATATTCCCTACCTAAAGCTAAATCTGCCCCACTCTTGCTCCTCCTACCTGTCAGCCATAAAACTGCTCCATAAGTCTCTGGGCCACATTAGTTATCACATAATCTTTCAAAAGCTCAACATGCCAGTTAAAAAAGAATCCAACTGCAAGTTGTGCTCAATTGCAAAGATCACCAAAGCCTCCTCCAAAGAACCTTGCTCTAGGGCTAGAAAGGCCTTTGAGGAGCTGCATCTGAGCAATGTTGGACGTCTTCCTCTCTCTCACTCCAGTCACAATTACTTCTTGACCATTTTTGACTATTTGAGTTATTGTGAAGCACTACCAGTAAAAGTGAAGGACAAGATTCCGGAGAAACTCATAGACTGTATCAAGATTTACTCCAAGCGCTTTGGCTACTTCCATCTTATTCTCCATTCCAACAGAGGCATCAATTTTGTGAACAGAAAACTTTCTTACTTCTACAAGGCAAGCCACATCAACCATTTTTTGTTGGACCCCTAACTCCTCAACGGAATGGACTATCCAAGAGGTTCAATTGGACCATCCTCAACTTCTCAATTCTCTTTGGACCATTGTTCTGGACTCAGGATTTTCCCCTTACATTTGGCCCAAACTCATCCACTCTAGCACACTGACTCTCAATCAAACTCCCTCCTTGAAACACAGAAAATCCCCTGAAAATCCTTCAAAAACTAGTCTATTCATCTATCCTACTTCCACCTCATTTGCAATTTTTTCACCTACCTGAGCCCACCCAAAACTAATAAAAGCAGACTTGATCCTCCTGGAAAGAACAGGTTGTTACTTGGCTCAACCCTGAAATTCAGTTGTACCCTGTCCTAACTGAAAATGCCAAACTCATTGACACCAAGAGCCTCACCTTTCTTGACTTCCTCCCCAACTCTCCATCCCCCGCTGACTCCTCTGACAACCTCTGCCTTCCCATTGGTCCTCTCAGTTCCAAGTCCTGCCCAAGCCCCAAGTCTCCCAACAATTTCTCCTTTGAAACTGCTGAATATTCCCTTGAAGAACTTTTGAATTTCCTTGCCAAAAACTTGCTTGATGCACCAATTTCTGATCCCCTGGATGCAATCTCCTGCAACAGAGTTACGTGGGACTGCACTCACAATATTTTCCCAGAAAAATACAGCTAATACTCCTCCAACAATTCCAAAAAGGAAAAATCAGCCAAGCTTGTAAAACTTGACAACATTGAGGACCATGAGGTCTTGGAAGACTTTGAGGGAACACCCAAGCAATATCTCAAAACCACCTGGGCTGTACGCAAAAAAACTGCCACCATGTCTGATCCTTCCAAGACCAAAGCCACACTATGTATCCAAGGATTCCTCCAGGAGCCCAGTATCAACTTCCACAACACATTTGCCCCTAACCGAAAATTTTCTTCCCTTCTCATGCTGCTGATCCTTGCCCTTGAAAAAAGGCTTCCCGTCAGACATTTTTTTGTCAAAAGTGCTTTTCTTTAAGCTCCTATCTCCAAAGATATCTTCATTGATAATTCCAAGGAATCTCACTGAACTTCTCTGTTTCTGAAACTAAAAAAATCTCCTTGCATTCTCCACAAAGCCCCTTTCAACTGGCACCAAACCCTTACCCACTTGTTCAAGTCCATAGGCTATCAACAATTGGATTCCAATGCCCATTTCTTCAGAAATAGGACAACACAGTCCCACCTCTTCTTCCATCTTGACAAACCTGGTGGTTGCAGGCAGAATTGAATCCTTCCTTCATTAATTTTCTGACTCTTCTGCACACTCCCCCAATACCCTTTTTGGCATGGATATCAAATCTGAAGAAGGCCAGTACTCCCTGGCCCATTCCAAGCTCATACAAAAAGGGATTGAACTCCTGGGGCTGGAAGACTGCAATGCAGTTCTGACACCTCTCACTGCTAATTTCTCCCTGGATCCTGCCAAAAACCAAGATGTTGAATCCTTCAACAGCCTAAACATTGACTACAGGTTGTATACTGGCATGCTCAACTATCTGGCCTGCAGAAGTGGAAACAACTTAGCTGAAGCTGTCTCTATGCTCTCTTGCTTAAACCATTGTCCCAGCCTGACTCACTTGAAGTAGTTTACTCACTTCTAGAAGTATCTCAAGGGCACAATCAATTTTTCTTTAACTCTCTCCCCTAAACCTCACCTATCCAGCCACCTCAAGTTCTTCACAAATGCCACATGGGGAAGCAATATCCACAACCAGAAATCTCAAAGCCACTTTGTCTGTTTCTGCAAGTCATGCCCCATACACTGGAACAGCAAAAAACAGAAGAACATCTTGATTTCCTTGACTGAATCTGAAATGAAAGCTCTCTCTGAAGGGGTCCAAGATAGTAAGTTGCTTTTCCATCTCATTAACAAACTCTGGAAGAGTTTTCCCGAAACAACAGTCTTCCATGTTGAAAAAAAGGGCTGCTTGAAAAGGTGAGGAAATTTTGCTTGAATGCAAAAACTGAGCACCTCATCATCAAGTTTAAGTTAATTTTGGAACAGGCCAACCATGGCGCTATCAAAATCAAGCTCATTAAGTCAGCTTCCATGGTTTCCAATCCTCTATCAAATTTCTTGATTTTTTCATCACTCTTCAACTTGCTACAGCACTGTTTCCAACGCTGATCTCAATCACCATTTCTTTCTTCACCAAAAATCCTGGTGTGTTGAATCATGTACTCTTTCCTTTTTTTTCCACACTCTCCCCTTTAATTCACACAGTCTCTATCCATTTCTTGTCTCCTAGCTGCATGCACAAATCAAAACTCTTAAATGCATGTCAATTTCCCCAATCCCACAACTTCTGGCCTACTTTATTTCTAAAGCCTCACTACAGAATCTACTCACCTTTCCCATCAGTCAACAACTCCTTCACATCCCTTATGTCTCATCTTTTATAATGCTTCTCAGTTCTTCTTCCTAAACTCAATCCCCTCTTGCTATCCTTTCTCTCCTTCAATCCTTCTTCACCTTTCCCTGACCTCCCTGACCCAATACCACTCCAACCTTAACCTTCAACCAACCTCAAACTACTTCTGCCAGACTATCAACTCCACCCACCCTTTTCACAAACCATTCTAAGGCCTCTGGGTCCTTCTCATATTTGGTGAGAAATAAAAACTAAAGCTTTCTCAATTACAAGCTGACAACTCTCCCTACCTATTCCTTCATCCTTGTCCTCCTCAATAGTCCTCCTTTTCCTGCTCTAGTTCTTATTTGTCTTTAATTAAATCTTTTGTTTGTTTCTTTTGAACCTCCCTGAGGGCTCCAGCTTCCTGCTGATACTTCTTGTCATTATTCTGGTTCCAAATTTTTTTTCAATCTTTATTTTTCTGTCCAGATTTACTCATGCAGCTTGTTTCTTTGTAAAAAAATCCCACTTCTTAATTCAAGTCAAATTAAATATCAATGATTACCCACAAACTGAAATGGTTCATTTCACTTCTTCATCTCCTCCCTTTGAATTGGGATTCCTTCTCTTCAATGCGCCTTTCTCTGAGTACATAATCCTTTGGATTGAATTTCTCTATTGCCTGAATCCAGAATTAAACTGGAAGATGGGGATGATCACCCCAAAAAACAATTAACAAAGACATTTCCAAAACTGTTCAAATAAACCAGGAAAACATGCCTACAGCTGAAAATCCCTCAACTCTGAATTTTGTTTTGATATTTGTTTTGACATCTGTGCCGTTGTGTTCCTTTCATCTATTTCTACATTTCATTTCATGTTGTCTTCTTCTATTTTTCTAGTCTTTTCCTGTCTGCTATTTGCCATTTATCTCAAGTGCGTTTTTTACCAGAATCCTGTGAATAATCAATTATCACCTCTGATTTACAAATGTAGTGAAGCTCCTCCAATAAAATGCAATCAAACTACTTTCATCCAAAAATGATTCATTTCTTCCTCCTTCTTCACTTCCATTCATCAATTGCAACTCAAGAACTCAAGACTCAAGATTTTGATCTCTTACCATTGACTTGATCACTCAGTAATCCAAACTTTGGTATCTAGTAGAAGCACCATCAACCCATCATCAATATTCACCTCTGCAATTTTTCCATAACAGTTTAGTTTTTATTTGGCAGGATCAGTTGGTACCATGTTAAGAGTTTTCCCATGTTACTTCACAGTAAATTGTCTGTCTACCTCTCAGTTCTACCTGAAAATCGACTTTTCCTCACTCTCTTCATAATCTTCCTTCATTATTTTGTTTCTACTTCAGTTCTACCAAGTCTTATTAGAGGCCATAACCCTACCTGTAGAACTTATCTCCTTTGTAGGTTTTCTTCATGGTTCATTTCATGGGTTTATCTTCTTTTCCTAAATTTCTTGACTTATCACATGTTTGGTTATTGTTTTATCTTATTATGGTCTAGATTTTCTATAAATATCACTTCCTTCACAAATTTGAAATCCTATGAAAACAACAAGCTCAACCAGTATGAATTTCCCAATGGTATCACCTGGACCAGGAGGGGAAAGAAACTCCAAAGCTCTTGCATTGAAATAACTGATGGAATCCATGCCACATCTGACAGAAACCAAATATTCAATCTGGAACAAGAAAATTCAAATCCTCTTCAAAATTTCCATTATACCGCATCTTATCAACTTGCAGGATGCCTATAAGGAAGTCACAGAAAATGATTGAATGGAAGGCTATCTGATTCCCAAGCTGGATCCAAAACCATAAAAAATCATCACGCAAGATGATGAGGGTACAACAAAGATCATATGGCTAGCATCCAAAAATCATTTTGCATCAAGACAAGTGCCACAAAACCACACCACATACTATAGGAAACTCTTAGGTGAATGTGAGTGTAGATGGGAGAGGGGTTATAGCAAGGGGAGTCCAAGTACATCAAGGCTAACTTCAAAGTGAAAAATTTAGTTTGAAGTCTCAGTCAAACTGCAGGAGAATGGATTCATTCCAATAAATTGAAACCAAGTCAAAGCCCAATCCGATTAATTTGATCTTGGCAATGGATGCATATAACATATTAAATTCAATAACTGAGGAAACTATGTTCAGGCGGAATGCATGGTCCTTATAAGATAAGCTGAGGTGACTAGATCTAACTTGATGGAAATTTTTCTACAGCTAGAGAACAATGATGAAATGAATGAAAGTAACAGAAAGGGCAAATTGAAATGTATAGTACATATTTTCCAAGGTTTTAGCAAAAGTGCAAGACAATAGAAAATGCAAATACATGAAAATATCTGGAGGAATGAATGATGTGCAAGAGATTGAAAAAGGAAATGCCAATGATGCAAATGAGCAGAGGTAGCTATGCATGGAATGGGACTAATCCTTAAGCATATGTTTCAACTGATATAGGATTTCTATACAACATTCAATCCAATATTGCTTGTTTGACTGAAAGTTGAATAGCATATTTCAAGGCTTGAGTCAGCCAAATATGGAAGAAGAAAGTTTGATTGGATGGTTTACTGTTCATTGGTTGGAACTGCAATGTTTTCAGGTATAGACAGAGTTTCCAAGATTGGAATTTCACTTGTGCACAAGACAGAGGTAGTAAGTGGACTGCACTGGTTACAAGTTGTTTGCTTGTGTCACACTTATAGACTGAGTTAGATGATACTGAGGGATAGGATATATTGAAGAGATGATTTAGAAAATAACCTTTGAACTTGAAGTGTGGAATTTTGCCAGTTATAAACCCTGCAAGCTCCTGCATGTGTTCTCTAAATTTCCCATGGCTTCTCAATTTTTTACCTTTAGTGGATAACTTTCCATATTTACTCATCTAATTAAAAATTGAACTAAGACTTTTTGTCCTATTTTTTTTGCAAAAATTGTATTTTTCACAATGATTTCTGTATACCCAGTACTGCTTCTTGGGGGATTGGGTATAAATTCAAGCATTTTAAACTTTTTAATGTGTCTTGCTTTTTAACCCCTAACAATTTGCCAACCAATACTCCAGTAGCATCTTCAATCAAATTTTGCAGTTCTTCTTTTGGCCCGAAGGGTGAATTACCAATTTCTTCCAATACAAGAGTTCAAATTTCTTGTTGATAAATCCTTAGGTGATAAATGGTTGAGTGAAGAATGAAATAAAAAATATTGGGATGAAAACTAATGAATGATACTTTGATTTTATATTACTACCAAGCTTTTGAAGGTACACTATGGCCGCACCACCATCACCAAGCAAATTGGAAATGGTCCAAGTTGAAAATGAAGTGCAAGGTGAGGTCATTCTTTTCAAAGCAGCAAATGAATGAGAGAATTAAACAGGAGAATTAAATAAAAATGGATGGGAAGAAATGGAGATAGAGAGTGGATTGGAATGGAATGGAATGGGAGGAGGACAGGAATTGAACTAATTGCAAAGTTAGGGGAGAATTCAATGGAAAGGTTGGGATTCCAATCAAGATAAATTCAAGGCAAATAACATGAGATGTGGGAAAATTTTCTTCTTCTCATGTCAAAAAAAAGTGACTGTACATGGAATTGATGGAACAGAATGGATGTGATTTGAGGACAAAGAGGGCTTGAAATGCAAGTTGTGAGGCAATCTTTGAGGAGGCATTTGTTGAACTGGTTCATATTATGCAAATAATTTCTAGATTAATAAACAAGGAAGATAATTAATAGTTTCTATTGATAGTCAAAGATTTCAATGAAATTTTGGAAAAAGCAGAAATGAAGTTAAATAACAGGTAGTTTTAATTATAAGGATTTTTTTGACTATTTTGTTTTTGTTTTTCTTGAAATGATTTTGTTTTTGTTTTTCTTGAAATGAATAAATAAACTGAAAAGAAAAAAAGTGAAAAAAAAAACTTTTTAAAAGAAGGGAGAGAATAAGGTTTGGGGATTGGATGGAAGAAATTTGAAATGGATTGGATTGGATGGGATAGAAGAAAAATTGGAATGTGACTGGATTGGATTAGGCTTTGCAAGGTTTTCAAGGGTATTTTGCATGAAAATCTTGGACCAATTTGGGAGAGTTGCAAAAAAATAAGGGCTGGTTCCCAAGGGGCACAATCTTCATTGAACTGGAAGCCAGTCCATTTGAAAATTTATTGAATCTTTCCTTTGCATAACTTGGAATGCAGGATACAGCTCACTTCCCAATCTAAGTGATGTTGAACATTTACAGGTTCTGGAGAAGGATGATTCTTGCCTGGGTGCAGGACTGGAGCTGGCTCTAGGAGAGACACATGAAAGACCAGATTGATAACTTCCCATTTCATTGGTAATGAAAGTTCAAATGCTTTAGGGGATATTTCTGATTTGACTTTAAATGGACCAAGTTTTTTCTCAGAGAGTTTTGGGGTTGGAAAATTACTGAAAATGTTTCAAGCATCAAGCCAAACCTTATCTCCTATTGCAAATTTTGGTGCCAAAATGCAAAGCCAATGTGCTTGCTCCTTGTAGCATTCATTTTCTACTTAAAGGTTGGTTTGAAGTTTCAATTGGAGAGAATGAATGAGGGGGAGATATTGGCAGCCAGTTGAGAAGGTTCTATGGGAATGGAGTCAAAATTTGGGTTCCTTACATGAAGAGTTTGATAGGGAAACTGTTTGGTGGAAGAATGAGTGGAGTTGTTGTTTGCAAATTTGGCTTGTGGAAGCCATTTTGACCAGTCATGCTGTTGAAACAACACATAAATTTGAAAATACTATTCACCAATCTTATTTCATTTCATGGGCTGTCCATCCATTTATGGGTGGTCTTCTGTTGATGAGTTTCAAGTGATCTTCAAGTGCTTGAACCAAGAAGTCTAAAAGCTAGATACACGCAAGTTTCCACAATCCCTAAATATATTATCAGGGAGACAATGCTTCAAGAAGACATATTATATGAAGAGAATATCTAGGTTTTCTGAAAAGGCTGTGCCATTACTGCAAAGAAAAATGGCTCTTTGAGAAGCAATCTTCTCCTACTAAAATAGAATCATTACCACTAGAAATAGGTAATTTAGAAAAAACCTCCATAGACAGCAAGTGCAAAGAAATAGGCAGGATGGAAGTGGATGAAGCAGACCATACCTCTGCTGATTTGAGGACTTTTTAAAATTTCAATAATATCATGACCTAACATATTCTTTTAATTTCTTTCACAAGGGCTGCTGACATGAAATCAGGGCTTGGTAAGAGGGTACTTTACTCTCAGTAGACTTGGTGGCAAGTTTACTGGAAGATGATACAAGGAGAAGAGTAAGAGTTAATTCAGATAAGGTGCTGGATGACACTTGCTGGGATGTATTTCCTAGTAAGAATTAGTAAACTTATTTCTTGGGGAACAATCAGGAAGGAGGAAGAGGATTTCAGTTTAAATAGACAAGGGCTGGAACTAAAAAATATGTACAGTTGGTTGGGGCTCAGACTACATATTTAATGACAAGGGAGGATTCAAGGTAAAAGAGAGGGCTGCTCAGGTATGCTACTACATTGGGATAGGTTTTCTACCACATTGGGGCAAGGCTGCAGGTCTGGGCTTTCTAAGTTTGGAATGTACAGTTGGAGGATGTAGAGTATACATGAAGGTCATGAGATGTACTAAGTAGAGAGGGTACAGTATACAATCTGCAAGAGGGTGTAAATAATTTTTCTCAAAGGATAAACCATGATAAAGTATGGTTTACACAGAGTGAATAAGGTTAGATGATGTGAACACCTGGGATATTAAGTATGTGCAAGCCTATGGAGTCTATCTGCATGTTGTAAGAGGTCAGACTATATGTAGCTATGTACTGAATGAAGATCCTGAGGATACGTAGTTACCGGAGATATACTGATATAATTCTCCTGAGCCCTGAGGTTGAATTTCCTTTGAAAGTAGATTAGGACTGCGGGTTAGACTGAGCCTTCTGAGGGTAGACTGAGTTAGGTGTCAGTATGAAAATTCCTTGGTCATACCAGGCCAATAGAATTCTTTTGCAATCAATTGATATTTTTTATCCTGACCATGATGAAAAGTAAGGAGAGATTCATGCCAAGATTCAAATATTTCTAGCTTAATTCAAGGGTTATTGGGCACTACTATATGATTTTTATAAACCAAGTAACCACTTCTGTCAATAGTATAACCATTTTTTTGTGGACTCACATTCTTGCAAATTTCTTTACACTTGGGATTGTGCAATTGGGCTTTGCAAAGTTTGAGGCTTTGTATCAAAGGTGGGTGATGATCAAACTGAGTTGGTAAGACTGATCTGAGAAGATTTTCCTAACCTTTTTGGGGTTTTCATTGGAAAAGGTTCTCCCCCCCCTTGGTTAAACATTTTCTGGAAGTGATAAAGCATCAGGGACTACTGATTTCTTCCCAGTGAGGTAAGTGATTTTGAATTTGAACTTGGAGAGTTATTTGGCCAATGGTTACTGTCTATTTGTAAGGAATTTTTTGCTTTTGAAATTTTTAATACAATTGTGATCATTCAACACATCAAAAGGTCCCACAAGACTTAGAAGTTATGAACACCATTTCTTCAAGCAATAACACCAGGGGAAACATGGAGGCACATTCTAGCATGTGCCACCCTGTAAAAATGTTTCAAATTTGTTACAAATGGGTTTTGAATCTTTCCTAATTCAGGCAATCTATCCAAATAACTCTCAAGTACACACACAACAACTTCTTTCAAAATAATATATAACCACTTTGCAACCAAACATTATTCATTCTTGAAAGGGGTTTCAATTTTAACCCAAGTTTATTTTACAATTTATAATATATTTTGGTGATTTATGGTCAAAAAGTTTGTTTGATATAGTTTATACCAATAATTTTTAATTTTTTAATTCTCAAAAATTCATTATAAAATTTGAATTCCTTTCCCAAAAACATTCAAATTTAAATAAATAAATCAATTTTGGGATAATTTGACTGCCATTTATCTGGAATTTTAAATTTGGAAAACAAACCCAGTCAAGCTGGTTCCTTATTCATTTCAAAAAAAAATTCTATCCTGTTTTCAAAGATTTTCTTTGAAATAAAATACTAACAAGGATGGGCCAGTATATTCATCAAAACTTTGATAAAAACTCCAGAATTGAAATAGCATTTACTGAATGCTCAAAGCTTTTAAAAAGTTTCTCATAATCTTATTGTTTCAAAATAAAAATATATTGAGAGTTTAATTAGCTATTTTATTCATACTAAAAGAATATTCCTCAACTTTTATAAATTATTCAGGGCCTTTTTACCCATTTTTTTGTTTGATAGTGAATGGAACCATCACTCTTGTTTCTGATTTTCTGTCATGGTCAGGAATATGAACATTTAATTTTTGAACAAACAATGAAAGAAGTTCATTATTTAAATAAAAAATAAATACATTCTTGTAGCTAAACTTCTTAAAGAAGCAAAATTTTTTCAAATTAAAAAAAATTATTGCCTACTTTTGTTGGCTTATTATACAACACTGAATCATTAGCTTCATAAACTCCACAAAAGTATTGGATTCAAATACTCAGTGATTCAGTAAGATAAACCCAATCTATAATGTCTTTCCAATTTTTGTTCCCCTTGTGGATATTCCAGTTTTTTGATGCCATTTCAGAAAATCAATTTATTAGTATTTTGAAAGATTTTAATATGTACCTGCCCTTCTGGTTTCCCTGCAGCTTTCTTTGTTTGATAGATTTTTTTGATGGGGTTTAATATGGTTTTGGTTGTTTTCATTGACTCCACAGCATCTTCTTTGTACAAAATAAATTTTGAAATATCTTTCACAGGGTGTTTTTAGACTACATTATTTATAAATTTTTCAAATAGCATTTTTAAAAATTCAACCATTCAAATGTTCTGGAAGCTACCCTTCAAAAAACCTTGGTCAATTTATTTCCAAATGATGAATTTTCTATAATTAATTTATGAGTGGAATTTGGTTGGTTTAGTATGCAACCATCAATTTTCTTGTAATGTATTGCAAAGTTTTTTTTGACAGGTAGGTATAATTCAGACAAAAAAATTGCAGTTTTTCTCTTGGAAAAGGTGGGACACAGCTTCAAGTTATTTGAAATTGTGGAAATTCATTTGCAGCCCCTTCAAGATATAATTTCAACCCAGGGTTGATGGAGTTATTCCTGTTGAAAATATGGGACTTGGTGTTTGATTGTCTGTTTAAAGGATGCCCAAAATTAATTAATTCCACAAAACCTTCAAAATTGAGACATAAATGTCCCCCAGACCTTTTCCCAAAGGTCTGGGGGACACTCCATGAATTGAGGGTTGAAAAATAATGGCATGCATATACACAGTGTCCTTGTGCATGGCTCCAAAGCCTTCTTCCAAATTGGATTTATTTATTTTTTCTGCAAATAAATCATACTCCAGTTCAATAAAAATCATTTGGAAAGACTTTGGCAGTCATCAAACCCAAAATTATCCCAAAGAATTTCATATTGAAAAATCTTCCATCTGAATATGTTTTGGGATATGGCATTCCAAATGAATTCAAGTTGTTTTAAAAACTTAAGCATTCATTGGTGTTCAATTTTTACAAAAAAAAATTGTTTTTGATCTGGTTTGGTGAATTCATTCAAAAAATGAATTTCTAAATATTGCCCCCATTTTCAATCAGCATTAATAGTAACTAAGATTTTTCTTGTCTGAAAAAAACTCCAAATAAATTAAATTTTTGGTTTTGGAATGAAATATTATTCCAACAGTCTTTTTGGTTGGTTTTGTTCAAGCTGGTTCCCTGCTATGAAAATTTTGTTGTTTTATGAAGCTTTGGCACAAACAAAACTAAACTTAAAGAGCTCAATGGATGATTTAATACATTTTTTTAGAAAAAAATGAAAAAAAAAAAAATCTGGAAGACAAAAGAAAAACAGAGAAAGGATCAAATAGGCTCAGGATCAAACTCAAACTGGATTGAGTTTTTACAAGCATTCAACAACAATTTCACTGGTTGAGAGCCAGTTTTATTTTTCTTTAGTTTTCTGTTGAACTTTTCCTGTCAAACATCATTAAGCTTGATGAAATTATGAATAATTTAACAAGTTAAAATTAATGTCTGAATTTTTTCAGCTGGAAGAGATTTTTGATAAATGATAGGTTCCATGAATAATTTTGTATCAAAAAATGCTTCAAGTAATCCTACTGTCTCAATTAAAGCATTCCATTGATTCCCCCATCCAGTATTTTCAATGATAAAACTGATTGCTTGGAAATTAAATCCAAAGAACATGATGAATTCAAAAACCAGTTAAATTATTTTGGCATGATAGAAAAAATTGAAGGCCCGGTTATGGGCACAATCAAAATTATCAGCTTTCATAATTATGCTTAATTTTTTGTCATCTGCCTTGTAAATAGTTTTGATTTAATTGCTATGAAATTTGAAACTAATTTCCTCTTTTAAACCTGGGATGCATGTTCATTGTATGAGAGTTAGAACTGAATTTGAGCTTTATTGGAAAAGAGTTGCATGTTTTTTATTTTTGGAGATAATTTTTTCTTAACCTGCAGTTACACCAGAGTTATTTCTTTCAGTAACACCAACATTACAGACAGGCACATGCTAGCATGTGCCTCCATTTTTCCCCTTGTTTAAATCATTGCAAGAAGTTTTTTTTTATTAATCTTTTGGTTAAGCTCTTCTGCAAGCATCTTGCAAGACTCAATGGCCACTGGATGAAAAATATTGGCAGAGGAAGAAAACTGCAAGATAACTGCTGTAATTGCATAGTAACTTGAATTGTTTTTTAAAATCCTGCAATCAAACTCATTAAAGTGAGTCAGAATTTGAGCAGTGGTAAATTCTTTTTTCAGACTTTCAAAATGCAAAGCAGCTTTTTCAGTAAGAATAAAATGAGTGTCTTTTAGAAGTAGGTTGGTAAGATTAACAGTTTTCTTGGTGTAATGCTCAATAGATCTTCTTTAAGAATTCTTAAAACCAACAAAAAATTTTAGATATTCAACTGAAGTAGGTTCAGGATAATCCAATATGTTTTTGGCTGTTGGCTGGTTCCATATCTAATCCTTCTTATTAAATTACTATGCTTAAGAATTGGAGATAATGAGTTGGGGGTTTGAACTTAGAAAGTTTTTCAAACAGTTTATTCTTTCAAATTTTCTGAAGAACTTTTTTCACATGTGAAATGTGATCTTTGAGAGTTCTTTAATATACAAGTATTTCATCAAGGTATACCACAAGTTATTCCTCTAGGAGATTGGAATAAATGTCATTAATGAAATTTTGAAAAGTGGAAGGAGCATTGCAGAGGGAAAAAGGCATGAAAGTGTACTCATAACTTCCAAACTGGTTCCTTGTTGCATGAAAATGCTCATGACCTTATGCAATCAAAATTAGGTTATAGGCAACTCAAAGCTTTAACTTTGAGAAATAAGTATCTCCATGGACCAGGGTAAGAAGGTGCAAAATATGTGGTAACGGATAGGCATTCTTTCAGGTAACCTGATTCAGTTTTCTGTCATAAACACAAAGAAAAATGCTGCTGTCCTTCTTGGGGACAAAAGGTACTTGAGAGTCAGTGTTTGAATTTCTTTTTCAAAGAAATACTTTTGATAAATTTTCCACAATTTATTATTGAAGAAAGGAAAATTCCTGCTTTGAGAGAGAGTAAAATGGTCCAGGTGCCAGAGGTGGGCAAGTAAGTTTGACCTTATGATAACATGAATGGGATGGAGACAGCTTATCATTTTTTAATCCTGAAAAGACTTCAGAAGGGTTTGAATTATTAGCCTGTTGCAAGAGGACTAAGGAGCTCAAAGTAAACCTTTTAGAAGGGGATTTCTTCTCTTCAAAGAAGCAAGGAAGAGGTTATCTGGATAAATAAGCAATAACTCCTAAATCTGAAGAGGGAACTTGGTAATGGAAATCAGGATATTGCAAATCTCCTGGTGGAAAAGTGTCATCCAACTCAATGACAGTTTCAGGTGGGCTTTTTAATTCCTGGTTGACAGACTGGATAGTTTCTTGGGGTTGCAAGCCTTGAAGTTGAATTAATCCTTCCTTCCAGTTCACTTCTGGATTTCAATACACTATAAATTCATGGCCTAGAATGTTATTATCCATTCCAGGGATATCCAATACAAATAAATCCCATTCAAAGATGGGGAAAGTGGAAAATTTCAAAATTCCATTTTGTCTTATGGGTGACCCAACAAGATGGCTCAGATGCACTACTTAATAAATAGATGGTCTATTTTTCTATCTTGGAAAATTTTTTTTAAAGTGGAAAAATTCTGACTTATAAAAGAAACATTAGCACTGGAGTCAATGACTACACCTTAAGGAATAATATTGGAATGGGAAAGGCTAAATCTCAAACTTGGAGTGTTAGCAGTCTCACAAATGAAAATAATAACCTGAAAATATTTAGATTATTTTTAGTTTTCCTTGAAAGTATCAGAAAAAATGCAAGCTATTTCTTTTTAAAACTAAGCCTCTTCACATGTCTAGCTGCTTTGCAAAACTATTCATATCATGTTTTCCTCCAAAAAAATACACAACCCTTCCTTCTCCCTACTTAGCCTTTCCTTGTTCCATAGAAACCTGGTTTCATTGTACAGGAAGCTTCAAGTTTTGGAAATTTTCTTCCCTTTATGGTTGGAGTTTGAACTCAGAGTGAATCCGGATTGCTTTGAATGCTTTGAGTTTTTCTTTGAAGATTTTCATGCCTTTGCTTCCAAGGTTGATGGTGCATGATTGATTTTTTGATAGTGGTTCTTTTTGTGATAGCCCTTATCAAGCTTGATAAACCAATCTATTAAATGCTGAAGGGTGGTTGTCTTATGCCCCCCAACTGAAAGCTTTTTCATTATTTTTGCCTTTAAAACCTTGCAAAAGTGAAATAAAAGTGAAGCCTTGTTGCATTGGATTCAATATGGCAAATTTTGGAATTGGGATATATAAACAGAAACCCTACTATTCTCCTTCATGACTAGGCTATTGATTTTGTATTTGGGGTTTTGAGATTTTTTGGGATTGCCAAACAAGGTGAAAATTTGTTTCTCAAAATTTTCCCAATTTTTTAGAATGAAAGTGTGACTGATATTGGATAACAACTTTATGTATGTTTCAAATCATTGCAAGGCTCTACCCCCTAAGAAGGAAGATGCATACATAAAATTATGTTGATTGGAGGAAAGTTTTTTGGGATTGTTTTAGATTATTTTTTTACAGGACTTCAAGTAGGATCTAAGCTTATCAGCATGTTTAAATGTAAATTTATAAGGCTGCTTCATTCCTGGAGTGGAAAAGATAGGACCACTTGTGCTAGACTGCAAGGCTTTTTTATTTAGAGCCTGGATAAAAGCAGAGATTAGGGTTGGAGCTTCCAACTTGGGAGCATCACTACAAATCCTTGGTCTACCACAAGTCAAGGTTTCATTTTAAGAATCTGAGGAATCTTCAATCTGCTTGCAAGGGTCTGCAAAAGCTTTGGGTGGTTTTTAGTGAGCAATGGGATCATCAAGGGGTTCCAAACAAATTTATTGGGAAAAATTGACTGGATCTAAGGATTTTTGGGCCCAAAATCTGCAGGATCTCCTTACCATATTTCTTTCATCATTTTAAGGGTTGAGGGCAGGAATTTCAGTCAAGAAATTACATGACATTGTAAAGGAAAACTATCTATAGGTGGCAAAAATATTGAAATTGAGATTTGAGTTAGTTAATTTACTGTCAAAAAACCACCCCACATAGTATAGGAAAATCTTAGGTGGATTTTAGTGCAGATTGAAGAATGCTGATTGCAAGGGGAGTCTGAGTATAGCAAGACTAAATGCAAAGCAAAAAAGTTGTTTCAAATTCTCAGGAAGCTGCAAGGAGAATTGATTTGTTCTGGTAAAGTGCACCAAGGAAAATCCCAATGCAATAAATTTGATCTTGGCAATGGATGCAAAGAAAGTATGAAATTAACTAATGGAGGAAACAATCTTCAGGCAGAATGCATGTTCCTTTTAAGATAACTAGGGGTGACTAGATATAACCTGATGGAAATTTGTCTACAGCTAGAGAGCAATGATGCAATGAATGAAAGTAATGGAAAGGGAAAAATGAAATGTATTTTACAGACTTTCCAAGGTTGTAGCAAAAGACAATAGAAAGTGAAAATAAATGAAAATATTTGGAGGAATGAATGATGTGCAAGGAGTTTCAAGATTCAATGCAAATGATGCAAATGAGCAGAGGTAGCTATTCAGGGAATGGGACTAGTCCTTAAGTGGACGTTTCAAGTGATATAGGCTTTCTACACAACATGCAAGCCAATATTGCCTACGTGAACAGAAGTGGAATAGCCTAGTCCAAGGCTTGAGTCAGACAAAGATTTAAGAAGCAAGGTTGATTCGATTTTCAGCCATTCATTGGTTGGAACTGCAAGGGTTGCAGGTATAGACAGAATGCCAAGATTGGAAGGTCACTTGTGCATAAGCCGGAGGTAGTAAGCAGAGCACATTTGATAAAGATTTGTCTTCACTTTCTTAAGAAATATAGATTTAAAACCAGAAAACTAAGGGTCCAGAATCAGAACAAAACTGCCGTAGCTCTGAGAAACAATCATGAGATGAATACCATACCCAAGCAGATGAGAAATGACATGAGAATGAATTGACTCTGAAGAGAAGTTCAGCTACTCTTATAAAGACAACCACCACCGACAGCGACTAGCACGTTAAGGAAAGGAAAGATCTGAAAGGAGACTGAAGAAACAAAGGTAAGATTCAGTTTGTCACAATGGGGTTGTGAAAGGTCGCACCAAATTAACTTGAGTCCCCTACAATTTCCGGTACTTTCTGATTGCTGGATCTTGAAGGTTTGAGATTCCTAGACCGAATTTGAAATTTGAAGCAGAGAGAGACCGGCGAGAGAAGGAGCCCCAAGGAATTGAGGATACTGGGCAGTCTAAGTAGCCCGCAATCCGCGAGTCTGAGGTTGAGATGAGTCTAGATGAATATGCAACATCTTGACAAAGCGCGTACTAGCGCGTACTTGGCGCCTGACTAGTAAAATGAACAAAAGACCAATAGAACAAAAGGAAAAATAGAAAAGGAAAAGTGGGGTTCACCATTCTGAGAATTCAACATTCAACAAAATTAATAGTAAGTTGTTTGTTTGTGATGTGGTTATAGGCTGAGTTAGGTTGTACTGAGAGATAGGATAGGTCAAAGAGATGATGTAGACAATTACCCTTGACCTTGAAGCATGGCACCAAGCCAAAAATTGAGCTTGATTTTTCTTCAACTTTCTTTACCTGAGTTTTGACCAAAAGAAATCAAAGGATTTGTGACCTCTGTACAACAGAACCAGGGGAAACTAGACAAGATGGGAATCAACCTACCAACTTACATACTCAGCTATATAATTCTCTTCATGCTACAACATTCTTTGAAGCCATTTCCCTTGCAGAACACGCATTTGGGAGCCAATCTACAAGTTTCTCTATTACTCAATCACCTTGTACAACAAAAAAAACAACATGCAGTCCAAGAATCAAGAACCCCCTAAAATTTCAGGATCCCTGTACCACTCCAATCATTGAAATCCATCCAACTACACAAAATGTGAGAATGAAAAACACAAAACAGATTTTAAATCACATCCTCCATTGTTTTTCTGCGTAGAATTTCCTGAACCCAAGCTGGAGCACTCACAAAATTGAAAAAGAAGGGCAATGAAGAAGAAACAAGAAAATTCTCACTTACATTCTTTCTTCTTTGCATCTGACTACCAAGACAAAGGAGATAAGTAACACTTTATCCTAGAAAGCGGGTTTTCAATAAGCATTATAAGAGATAGAAACTCCTTTGTCTCAATGAATGAAAAATATGGAGAGGAACTGATCAAAAAATGAAATAAAGGGGATGAACTTCCAAGTCAAGGTCTTGGAATGGCAAACATAATGCAATGCAATAAAACAATCAACTTGGAGAACACAGCATGGGTGCTTTATTCTATGTTAAATCTCATATCAATGGGAGAGCTTCTAAAGAAAGAATGCATCCTATGTGTCAATCTAGAAACCAATAAACCTACTTTCACTATGTGCCATAAATTAAACACCATTATCAGTGGAACTATCACCAATAACTTTCTCAAAATTGATTCAAACATGAAATTCAAACAACAAGCATGCTATCGCAGCCAATCAGATATCAATGAAATACACTAAAAATTGGTCAAGGAATTCTTGGAAGAATAGAGAAATACCTTTGGAACTGTCTAGACAAAGAAACAAAGGATCACTTTGAATACATAGCTTTCAAAAATCTAAAATCTCCAAATCCCCCTTCAAAGATGATCAAGAGACAGTGCTAGAAATTTTAAATTTTCTATGCATGGATCTAATGGGAAATCCCAATCCAACCAGCAAAGGTGGAATGAGGTACTCTCTCACTGCTGTGAACAAACAGTCTGGGTACCTATCCTCTTTTCTGCTTCCATTCAAAGAAGCTTCCACCAACAGAATCATTTTCATAATCAAAAAAAAATCCAGAAGACAACTCTGCTATCCAATTGAATTTTTAACTGAAAGAGGTGGAAAATTTGTTAAAAAAATCCTAAGAAACTTCTTCAAATCCAAATCAATTAACCACCTGATAAGCAAACCGTAACACTCCCAGAACAATGGTAAAGCCCAAAGATCAAATGGAGAAATAATGGAATCACTTTGATTGGTCTTCAGTTCAACAACCATCACCAAAAACTATTGGAACATTTCAATTCAATCTTGCTTATTTTCTTTGAAAAAAATCATGCAGAAAAATATGAGAAATTCCTGTTGGAATTGCTGAATAATTCAGCCATTCCTGCTGGATATTTTGATCCAATTGGAACATTTGTAATATACCTCCTAAAAAACAGTAAAATTTCCTCCAAATTAAACAGAGAAAGGTGAATATTTTATCATCATAGGTTACAAACCAAGATTCCTTTCACACAAACTGGTAAAAGAAATTTGGAAGATAATAGAAAGCAAGCACATTCAATTTTCGGAGGCCAAACAGAATATTGATTATTTTCCCAAGGAATTAGACCAACATATTTCAGTTTAAATTTCTTTCCAACCAACTTCAAATCCTTCTGAACTACTGCCACTAACTACAGAAGATCCAGAAAAATCCAAACTAATTCTCAAATCATCTTACAATTCTAGGACACTATACTCACACTGATCTGACACCATGATTCAGAAATCCTTGAGATCAAGACTTTCCAACAGAAAACTGGTGAAAACTCTCAATAGATAGGTATTCTATCACTCAGATCTTCCAAAAAAATACTCACAAAGCACTAAACTCACCCTCCTGGATTCCAGCTTTAGAAAAATAATTAGACACAGCAAAAGAATTAGGTGTCTGAGAGGGTTTCAATGAATCTGAAGTAACATATCCACTGGAAAAAACATAAATTTTCCATTTTAAGCAAGATCTCCACTCTAAACTTGTCACACTGAAAGCTAGGGTTTGCATTCAAGGATTCAAAAAATGATCAATTTTTTAATACCTAGATAACTTTTCTTCAACTGGAAAAATCTTTAGATGCCTGATTCCAGGAAACTTGCAGTCCTTTAGCTACAGAAATTAATGCATTGGAAGAATAATAATATTCTCAAAAATAAATGCATTTAAGACTCCAAAATAATAAATATGATTGGAGTAAGTGAAGATTTTATATGGTTTGGTTAAAGAGGTCTTCCAAATCCTATGAAATTGGAGCCACATTCTTATACAAACTGGGGGTCATTAACACCTCTCTGAAGGAGATCAACTTTGGACCTTGTACCCTGGAACAATGGGTTCCTTATGAATTAAAAAAAAGGGGTAAAACCCGTTTGAATGGTGGATATGGCCAGGCTATGGTAGCGCACAAGCCAAAGCAGAGAGAAATAAATTACTAATTTGAGAAGTCACTTGCTGGGTACCCGCAGAGTTTCACAGTTCAAGATTTTCAGATCAAATTTTGGAGTTTTATTGATTCTTTTTCAATGCAAACAGAAATACTGGTTTTTTTAGAAATAATACTAATACTCAAACTAAATTCATAAATCACTTGCTTATACCTTTATAAGCACTTTATCAACAATGAAATGGTATCTGATGAAAATGAGTAGAATCCCTTTAAACATGTGGACAATAGGCCAAAGAAGGTGCTGTATAAATACCTTTTTGGGGTGAAGGGAGCTTCTGCAAGGCACATAGAGAGGGTAGGACCCATTTGCAGAGGCTAGCAAGCCATCCAGGGCTGTTTTAGCACTTCCTGTTGGCGCTGTAACTCAGAGGATCCTGGATCTGTGAGATCTGTGCATGATTTTGGCTGCAGGATCTTTGATTGTGTTAATTTTTTTATTTTACAGAGCTGACACATATTTCAATCTGGCCCTATTTTAAATCAACTAAAACAATTAGCAATGGGTGTTTATTGATTTGAAATCACCTGTTGATAATTATGGTAATTTGAATAATTTTATGCAGACTTCTTGATATTTTTTGTGGTCTTCAAAGTACTGCATTTTTTAATTTTTTGGGAATCCTTGTTATTTGTTTTCCAAATCCATAAGCTTTATAATTTGATTTTTATGCTTTTTATTTTATATCCTAAGTTTTTAAGCCTTCCTCTATGCATATTTCATATTTTTACATATGCCTTTTGGATCTAAGTGTTGTTTAGCTGTTACATGCTGTACCTTGTTGACACAGGAGGGTATTGCATTTCTGAAGGGTTTGTATCTTACAGTTATATGCAGGAAATTGACCTAGTCAATTTTCATTTAATTATATTTGTACTAAATTCTTTGAGTTTATACAAAAAATGATTTTCTAGCTTCTGCAGATCATTTTTGTATCTTTTATTATTTTATTGGTTGATCCCTTGAGATGTTCCACAGTCCTCAAAGATTAGGATATGTTATGTTTGTGGTGCACATCATTATTTCAAATTTTATTTGACTAATTTATGCTTTGCTTTTCCGCACTATTATTTTAATTTATCATAATTTAGGATCATCTGCTATGCATGTGTCAATTTAGTAAATATGGAAGGGTGATCCTTCTAGGTTTTAGTGGTTTTTCAGGATTTTTTGATACATCTTTCTGGATGTGATACATCCTCTGGATGTGTTGATCCATCCTGTTGGATGTGTTGATCCATCCTGTTGGATGTGTTGATCCATCCTCCTGCATTTCAGGTGATCTTTTTATCTGCCAGTGCTATTCATGCAGGATTGATCTGCGGATTTTGAGATGTGCTCATGCATGCAGAATTGATTTGTATACTGATTGGTTGTTTCCATGAAGATTTATCTGTCTTATGTGTATGGGGCTGATCTTTTGTGCATACATTGCAGACCAGAAGTACTCAAGATGCTGCAGGAGCACCAAAGAGAGGGATTGAGGGAATCTGGGTGCTGTAAAACCCCTTTATAAATTTCAAGCTATCATAATTTTATGCTGGCTGATTATTTAGGTGTGAAAGGTGGTGTTAAATACTAATATGTGGTGATTTTTTGGGTTTATCCTACTCTTGAGAAATGTCTCCATTTATTTTGTTTTTTTTTGTTTTTGGTAATGTTGACAGTTTTCTATGTAGATATCTGCAAGCCAAAATTACCCCACTCAAAGATATGTCTATATCTGAAAATAAATTTTGTTCCTATTGTCTTTTACTTTCTCTTCAATTTCTCAGGTGTACAGTTCCATCTGGAATTCTGTTCTCCAGTAAGAATTCATCCTTGTCAGCTGATTCCCCTTTTTATATGACTAGGTAAATTCTGACATCTTTTCCTTGGAACCTTTCTTTCTTATCTTTAAGGATCTTGCTGACTTTTTCTTTTTCCTTGAAAGGTTAAGCTTCAACAGGTATTTCAGGTGGAGGGACCTTTTCTCCATCTCCGGGGTGAAGGTTTTTGATCAGGCTTACAGGAAAGAAAGGGTGTTTCCTGGAGATTTCATTACTTAGGATTACTTCTACAACATTATTTCCATGAAGCTTTTTGATGGTAAAGGTTCCTACAAAGGCAGTTCTGAGCTTACTATTTCCTGATAGGTTGTCAAATCTGTTAGTGGAGACTCAAATTTGGTCTCAAACTTTCTGGTCATGCTCTTTTTCAGTCTAATCCCATATGTATTGGTTATACTCAAAACCATCTTGAACACATTTGGAATCATTTCTGTTAGCCATATCTATCATGTTCTTGAGGTCTACAGAGGTTGAGTGTATACTTTCTAATTTTTTTTTGAGTTTTTATTTGGGTAGCTTAGGGATCCATCCTCTTTCTAAGATATAAGGAGCTTCTGTTTCTTTTGAATTTTTTCTGCTGTCTTAAGCCATTTCTAATGCAGTTAGGAGGCTGAACCAGTCATGGAAGTATCCATCTGCATTTTTGTATTCTAGTCCAAAGAAGGAGAACCATCTGAGAATTTCTTCCAAAGTTTTGATCATTTTTTCAGCCAATCAATCTTTTTGGGGGTGATAGGATTTTGGAAAAGCCAAGGTAGTTCCTAGCATATCATGGAGATTTGTCCAAAACTTGGAAGTAAACTAAGGATCTCTGTCACTTATAATTATTTTGGAAACTCCTCCATCTGCCATGAGTCTGTTCCAGAAGGGTAGTGCTACTTCCAATCCGGTATCTTTTTTGTGGTTGGGTAAGGACTTAGTCTTCTTGGAGAACCTATCTACTATGACTAGGACTGAGTTATAGGATTAAACTCCTCTAGGAGGTAATCTAGTTACAAATTCCATGTTGATGACTTCCAACCTGGTCTTGGGTTGAGAAATTGTTTGTAGAAGACCAAATATTTTACCAGTGATTCTGTTATAATTGTGAAAATTTTCAAAACTAGACACATGTTTGATAGTATAGTCTCTTCATTTGATCCACTAAGCTTTTTGTTTAACTTTTTCTAGAGTCCTATCAGAAGATAAGTTACCAGGGGAAAATTTATCATGAAACTCAGCTAGTATGTGTTTGATTTGTTCTTCTTTTGTTAGGAAAATGACACTAGAATGTTAGTACGCATAGTATATCAAACCATCCCATAAGGTGAATCTTGAAGCTTTGTAAGTTTTCAGCAGAGGATCAGGTAAGCTGTTAAAAAGTTCAGTAGGAGGTGAGGTACTTTTCATAATGGAAACCAGAGTTTTCATTTCAGGACAGCAAGCTTGTTTGATAGAATCAAACAGGGATTATTCCAGTTCATAGATATGTATTCCCATGATTGGTACTTCAGGTTCAAGCATTTTTATATTTAGTATAGCAAATATATCATCATCTTCAGGCTCATGAGAAGGTTTGCTAGGATCATTAGGCAGAGCATGAGCATTCCTGCTAAGGCTTTCAGAATTCTGGTGCTTAGCTCCAGCTTTGTGGACTATAGTCATCTGTCTTCTGTATTGTTTTACGGCTATTTGCCACCTAACATATGCCTGCTGGGAGTCTTTATGTTCATAAAAGTTCTAACAGCATTACAGTCAGTGATTACTACAAATTTGGTACCTTCCAAGTAATAATGGAGTTTCTCTAATGCCCAGACTAGGGCAAGACATTCCATTTGGCCAGCACCATATCTCATTTCTGTATCCTTGACCTGTTTGGATATAAAGAGTGTAGTGTTTTCTAATGGTTTTTCATTTTCTATGACCTCATGATGTAAAGCAGCTCCTAGACCTTCCATACTAGAATATGTGTATATCTTGAAAGGTTTTGTTTAATCTGGTTGGATCAGAACAGCAGCTTTGTTCATAGCTTTTTTAAGGTCCTAACAATTCTTTAGCCATTCATGAGTAATCTCAAACAGGGTGTTAATTTTGCAGATTTCATACAAACTTGTTTTTAGTATGTCAAAATTGTGTATTTACTGCTGGTAGCAGCTGCAGAAACTGAAAAAATATAAGATTTCATTCTTATTCTGAGGGATAGGTATATTAATTACCTCTGCTATCTTACTTTGGTCAGCAGTGAGGGTTAGACAATAAAATATATTTCCTAAGGCTTTCAGTTCTCCATATCAAAAGTTACACTTTTTCATGGATACCTTGAGTCCTATACTGGAAATAGTTTTAAGAACCAGTCTTACTTTGTCTATATGGGATTCCCAATCATCAGAGTCTATGATAAAACTATCAATGAATACCATCATACAACCTTGTCTGATGAATTGGCCAAGAACTGTGTCCATCATCCTTTGAAATTGAGAAGGACAATTTTTTATACCAAAGGGCATCCTTAAATATTCATATATAACTAGGTGGAATATTATTCTCATTACTTTCCTACTTTCAGGTCTGATATTTATTTGGTGGAATCCCTTGAGAATGTCCATGGTTGTTATATACCAAGCCTTAGATAAGTTGAGCGGGGCATGATCAATCCTTGGTATTGTATTTTAGTCTGCTTGAGTGTAAATTTTGAGCATTCTGAAATCTCCAACCATCCTTGATTTTTCATTATGCCAACCTATGATCACTTTAGTTGTTATATCCACTTGTTCATGTTTTCCTATGTTCTGTAAAACTTTTAATTCTATTAGCTCTTGAATGTGTGTTTCAAGGGCTGGTCTAGACTTGGGACTAGAGGGGTAAGCAGTTCTCCTGAGGTTAGTAGGGTAAGGAGGTTTGATAGTCAGAGTAAGAACCATATAATGTCCTTTAATTTTACCAATTGGGTGATCCTTGGTGCAAAAATCATTCTTATTTTCAAAGCATACTTGAATTATATCCCTTTTTTGTTCTTCAGTGAGTTGGTACTTCAAAGAAGCTTGGGAGAAATATTCTTGGTTAAATTTTCCCAAGTGCTTCTCATAGGTTAGGTCAGAATCCTGAGAGCTGATATTGAATATCTGAAACTTTTTGTTCCATTATCCTCCAACTTTAAAATATCTTCTTTTACTCTGGAATAAATCAATTCCATAAATTCAGAGGGAATCATTTCCTAAGATGAAGTAGTCACATAATCTGTTCTTTAGTACCACAAACTCTATCCTTGGTTTAAGGGATCCTTTGTTATGAGGAAGTATGATATCTGTGTTCCATACTCCTTTAGGATTCAAAGAAGAGTTGAAGCTAATGAACTTAGCTTGGGGTACAGGTAATAGGTTCAGTCTCCGATTAGTATTCTGTTTGTCCAGGTAAGAGGTTCAAACACAAGAGCAAAATGATCCACTTTCCAGTGGGATTTTAACTGGAGATTTCTGAATTCATCCTGTAGCATAGCACTTTTTTCCAGATTTGTAACTCTTACCAGAAGATGGGTTCAAAGCGAGACTCTTAGCCTCAGAAATATGTTGGATTTGCATATTGGGAGTCCATTTTTGAGGTAGGTTGCAATCACCATTAATAGGGTTTATATCCAAGGAAGATTCAATGCTACCTTCTGTGAAATTTATGGGGTTAGTGATAACTCATTTGAATTCAGAAATCAATCCATCTATGTTGTCCTAATGAGGGTCAGGTTGTTGGCTTCCTGATATCAGGAAACTTTCAGTCCTTTAGCTAAAGAAATTGATGCAGTGGTGGAATAATGATATTCCAAGAATAAACACAGTGAAAGCTCCAAAATAATAAATATAACTGGAGCTGCTGCAAGTTTTATGATGTTTTGTTTAAATGGTTTTAAATATACTTTAAGAGGGGCCACATCTTATACAAAACTGAGGATCCTTACAGCAACCTCTCTTCAGGGGATCACTTTGGACCATATAGAACCCTGGGACAATGGGTTCCTTATGAATTAAAAAAAGGGGTAAAACCCAACAGAATGGTGTGTATGGCCAGGATTAATAGCACAAAAGCCTAAGAAGAGATTAAATAAATTAATTTTAAGTATTTAATTGCAAGTTACCTGCAATGATTCACAGTTAAAGGTTCTCAGGTCAAAGGTGGGGTGATTGATGATTTTGTTCAAGGGGAATGGTGAGGGTGATTGAATTGATAATAATACTATCAGACTGAGGCAATATATCACTTGCTTATCTCTTATAAACACCTGATCATGGATGGCAAAGGGTCTGGGTTTATAAAAAAAATTCACTGGGGTTTAAACATCCAAAACCATACTGTATATATACCTTTTTGTGGTAAAAGAAGCTTCCTCAGGGCACATAGAGGGGGTAGTGCTCCAGGGCTAAGGCAATCAGGCTGCTCAGGGCTGGTTTATAATGCATTTTTAGTGTGTTCACTCAGCTTTACCTGTCTTTTCAGTAATTATGTGTGATTTTTATGTCAAAACCTGTTTTGTAGTTGCTTTTTTACAGTTTTGACATATTTCCTAATTTTGTACTATATTTATTTGAAGAAAACAGTCAGAGGCGGGTATTTTTAGGTTTTTTGTAATCCTCTGGTCATTAGACCAATTTCTAATAATTTTTAAGGGGACTCCTTGGTATTTTTTGTGGTCCATAAAGATTTGATAATAGTGATTTTGTGACAACCTTTATTTTTGTTTTCCTTAAGTTGTCTATTTTATGACTTTAGTATATATATTCTAATTTGACTTTTGAAGGTCTCAAACTGTCCTCTTTTTTTCATTCAAATCATTAAATATGCATGATGCATGCATATTGGTTGTAGCTGTTACTTGCTGTACCTTGTCAATGAAATTTTTCATTGCAGACTTGATGCATGTGGGCCTGACAGCTGCAGACAGGAATTTGAGATAGGATGCAGACAGCGGTTAGGTGCATATTTAATTTGGTTTTCCTGGCAGGTGTCTGCATTTCTGCCAGGTTGACGCGCACAGCTAGCATTAGGTGGATGTGGGGCTGTGTGCGGGAATTCTGACAAAATCCAAATCCATCTGTAACTCCTAAAATATACACAACACTTCAATTCTGAGTAAATTTGAGTTTTGAAATCTATACCTTAAAATATAATTGAAATATTAAAATGGCCAAAAAATTCACTTTAATGGTGTTAGGATTTTTTGGGCCATTTCTTATTAATTATTGAAAATATGAAGGAGTCAGAATTCACAGGTGAGGTCAGTGAGTGACCCTACATAAATTTGCATGGGGACTCTAAAACTTTGATAATATTTCTTTATTTCCCACTCCTTTGTATTTTATGGATTATTTTGTTATTTTTATTTATTTTTTCTACTTTTGATGGGTTGCTCTGTGCAAGTAGCAAGCTGATGTTCCCTCACTCCAAGATATGTCTATACCTGAAAAGAATTCTGGGTATAATTTTTTTATTAGCTCTTAAAAAATTGAACAAACAAAAAGAAGTAAAAAAAAAAATTAAAAAAAAAAAGTTAAAAAAAAGTTAAAAAAAAAAAGTTAAAAAATCAAAAAATCAAAAAATCAAAAAATAAAAAAATTGTGAAAAAAAAAATTAAATGGAAATTCTAAAAATTTCACCACTCTGGGGCCATGAATGCGCAGTCAATATAAATAAACAAAGAAAAGTCTATGAACCAGCCCTAAAGTGAAAATACCAAAAATTAAATAAACAATGAAAGTCTATGGACCAACCTTAAAGTAAAAATGCCAGAAAATATAAGGTCAACTTGTGTCAAGCTGATTCAATAAGGTGCACTTTCATCAAGCCCACCTCAATTGACTAGCCCTAAAGTAAAAAAACCAAAAAAAGACTTCTATAAAGTCCACCTTAATGGACAGGCCCTAAAGTAAAAACACCAAAAAAAATCAAGTTCAACTTGTGTTAAGCTGATCCCATCACAAGAATTCAAAATACTCCTTATGATTGGATCAGCCCAACACAAGTTGAACTGAATTACCAATAAAATCTCATTCAGAAAACTTAACATAGTGATTTTCAGAATGTAATAACCATTTATATTGATAGAATTACAAGATCAGCATCAGAACCCAAACCAAAATGATGAAATTAAAATGATTTTTATAACTTAGAATACAACTTAATTTGATATTTTAGATTTCCAACCCAAACAGAAGCTTTTTGAGAATTTAAAGAAGCAGGTTTGGAAAAAATGGGCAGAATGTGAATCATTTCTCCCTCAAGTACAAGATGAAACCAGTGATCATTTTCAAAAATGCAAATGAATATAGAATCTGATTGATGTGTTACACCCATTTTCATAGTAGTATAAGTACAAAATTGGTCCAATGAAATGGAAAATATTTTCCTTCCATAAGTATCAGCTATTAATTGGCCCATTTCAAGCTTTTCAAGCCATTTTGAAGAGGTAATCTTTTCATTGATGTCATTAAAATCAAGTCTTTTTTCTATCTATTCAACGTCTTTAGTTCCACCAAGGATCTTAGAATAGCATGTCTCATTTTTCCTCAATGTTTCTACCATTTCATCCATTCTCATTTTACCCAAGTTATTTTGCAATTACTCTAAATCCACACTTCCCATCACCAACTGTATCTCAAACCTCCCCCAAGAACTTTTGTAAGTTCTCAGGTATTTGATTGAGGTAATCCAATTTTGGTTCCTACAATAAAACATTACTTAGGCAAAATTCCAATGTCACTAAATAAATTGATACTCACCAAAGATAATCTTCTATCTGACTCCTCCATTTCTTCTTCTTCCTTGGAAAATTATTATGATTCAAAATTAAGGGAGCCTAATTCACTTTCAGTCTCTTCCTCTGAACTATGAAATTCAGATGAAGAGCCTTCCTTGCACTAAGAAATCATTTTCCCATCAGTTCATGAAACCATAAAAATGATCACTAGAGATAAAAGAATTACTATCTTTGATCTTTTTGGTTCCATTTTAACCCTTTTTTCCCTCTTAATTTCTCTTTCAACATGTTAAAATTTTGAAAGTTGATGAAAAGTTGCTTTCAATTTGGTTCAACCTTGCCTGGACTGTAATACCTTTGGATCAAGCTTTGGCTTGCCAATCAAGGTAACTGTATAATTGACCACAGACTTTAAAATCTCCAATCTAACTTATTTAATTTGTCCTATAATCATGGAATTCAACTTGTTAAAAAATTAAGATATTTTAAGCACTGGATCTGTGAAAATCTTTTAAAAAAAAATGATTAATTAATCTGTCAATCCTATAATTTTTACCCTTCAAAAAATCCAAAAAGAAAATGTACTTCACTGGAAGGTTCATAGTCTAACATAGTATGCCACATCCCCAAATTGGGGTTGAAAGCACTCAAATGTGGTCCAGGGGTGCCTAGCTACCTCAATTCCCCCCTCAAATGGCCAATTTGGGGCTATTTTTCCCAAAATGGTCCAGGAAAAAAGGTTCAACCCCTTCTCACAACTTGTGCATCCCTGGGGGGGTTGTGAACCCCTGATTGAAACCCTTTATGAGTTGAAAACCCCCAATTGCCACTTGAAAAGGGTTGCAATTGAGGATGCAGGAGTTGTGAGCAACTTTGCTTGCTCCTTGTTGAGTTGTGAATTGGCATTCGCAGCGCATATGGGTTGTGAATGGCAATTAACACCTGTTTGAAACCCTGGGGTTTTGAATTTAACATTGCCCTTTTTTTGGAAGTTGAAGGGGAATTGAGGGGCGAATAAGTTGATGGCATCAACTTAGATAAAATTACCACTGGCATTTTGTATGTATCTGCAAGCAGGAAACTATGGCAAGGGAATTTTATCCAGTAACTTTGAGGGGCATTTCCAGAAGGGTGGTTGACATGTTTTCTTGCTTTTTCAAAATTTTTATCCCAGAATTGATCCATGAAATTTTCTTCCTTGAGAAGGGATTTTGATTCCATTTCTTGATCATTTCCTGAAATATTGAACTCCAATATTCAGATTTACGGCCCAAATTAACTTCTACTGATCTAAAAACACAGTTCCCATCACCCATCACATCTTGAACATGTTCAATTTCTGGTATGGCTTTCTTGGGGAACATGAAATATTTGTATGGATACTAAGGAAACAATGATTAGTATTATTTATGGGAAAATTAAACAAAAAAAATTATACTTACTTTATCAACATTCAACACTTCAAAATTATCAGAAGATTAAAAATAAAATGTTGTGACCTTGAAAATCATCACCAAAAAAAGATCAGGTTAATAAACCATAAAGCAAGATTATTTCAAGAATATATTCACCTTTTCAGTTTCAGAGGCTGTAGCGGTGGGGAAAAGATTGGATTTCCTGGAGGCCTATAAGCATCTGAATCTTCATCTTTTTATTTTTCTCTTGAACCTCTTCAAAGTCCCAGGAATCAAATTATGGGAAATAACCCGCTGATTGATGATGGTTCCTGACCTCTAATTGGCCAAGGAAAATATGAAAATTAATGAAAAATATAAAAACTAGACTGATCCCCCCCAAAAAGTAAATTACTAACTCTCTTTATTATATCCAATTCTTCCAGCTTGGATAGCTCTTCTACACTTAATTCATTGTCTGTTATAACATCATCCTGATCAGAATGAAGTGTTAGCCCAATTACAAACAAAAAAATAAATTGGAAAAAAAATAAGCTCTTACTCTAAATCCTGTTTTTTTTTCCCTTTGCCTTTTCATGTTCTTCCTTTCCTCTCCTTTTGCTCAGAGTCTGAGATTAGAGAAAACCAATGTCCAACCAAATTATTTTAAAATCCATTGAAAAGAAAGAGAAAAAAAAAATCGAAATAGAAAAAACTAACCATTGCTTTACCCACTTGGTGCTTCCTTGGTCTTCCTCTTTTCTTAGTTCCTTTAATATATTCAAAATTAGGTGGATCCCTTTAAGATAAATGCTGAGAAAATATTTTGCATTTATTGAGGGCTCCTTTGGGTCTTCCACAAATTTTCCTTTCTTGCTTTAATAGGGGTTCATTTGAGAGCTAAAACAAGGTACAAGGAATATGAAAAAAATTATTTTTTTTTCATTTGAGGTCAATTTAAAACCTATAATCCATAAAAAGAATCCAAATAGTATCAAAAATGGGTCCAAAACACTCCCCAAAATAGACATTTTCTGTTATTGTTGTAGATTCATCAATTATTTTTAGGTGGGTCATTGATCCTAAAAATCCCAAGATTTTTTTTATTACCTTTTTCAATTCCCACTAGAATATTGAAAGCTCAATTTTTTCAATTTTCTTTTGGAAAGATAAGTAAAACAAAATTTGAAAAGAATGTCTTATGTTAATCCCATTTTCTTTCAGGAAAATGAAGCACTAAAAATTTTAAAAAATCTTATTTGAATTCACTTATTTATTTGGAAAATTTATGTATCATAAGATTTCTATAAATAATCAGAAAATATTTTTCAAATAAATATGAAAACATTTGGGACTTAATGGTTTTTTTTTATACAATTTTTTGATTGTAATTTTGAAGGCATTTAAATTGGCCAAAAACTCTCAAACTTGTTTGAGAGGGTTTTAGATTCCTCTCTACATGCTAATTAATTTTTTGTTTTGTTTTGGAAACTCCACAAGACTGCGCAATTTTAAGGAAAATGGCACAGATTGAGGTTTTTGGGGGATGTTGTGGTGATATCATAACCACAAAAAACTAAGGGTTGGGGGTGTGAAAAAAATAATGCCCACATAAAAATTAAAAATAAAATTGTGTTTTTTTTTTTTTTTTACAATGGCTTCCCTTCAAATCACAGATCTATTATATTATACACATGGTATAATCCTTTAATACATGGGTTTTTCAAGACCTTTTTTGGTGGAAATTTGATTCCACAGACTTGTATCTTATTTTCCAAAGCCCCAATTCCAAACTTTCAAAATTTTTGAAGCATTTGAAAAAACTTCAAAAATCAATCCAATAAATCTAGAGAATAAAAAATAATCTCAAAGAATCTTTCAAACCATTCCTTTGGCTTGTAGATTCTTTTATTTTTATTTTCATTTTCATTTTTTTTTTGTTCTTCAAGCTATCAAAAAGTTGAAACATCAAGCCAAGAGTTTCAAAATTTTTTTTTAAAAAAAATTTTGGATGTAATCTTTGCCTTCAAAAATTGCATTCATCGTCAAAACACTTCAAAATAACAGATCCTTTTCAATGGGGAATTAGTCTTTCCATTTGTTGCCAATCTCTTGGTATCTTCACTGGTTTTATATTCCCCAGATTGATCACATTCATACCTGTAGGTGTGTTTCAAGAGGTTTTATTAGGTAAGTTTTGAGTGTTGAATTTTTTTTATTGAGTTGTGGTGATGTATGATGAGTGGTGTCTGGTGTGGTTATGAGGGGATTGAAGTGGATTGGATTGGTGCTTTAGAGGTGGTGTGTCATGGTAGGAGTGGTTTGTTTTGGTAGGGGTGGTGTGGTGTGGTAGGGGTGGTGTGGTGTGGTGATGGGTGGTGTGGTGTGGTGTGGTGATGGGTGGTGTGGTGTGGTGATGGGTGGTGTGGTGTGGTGATGGGTGGTGTAGTGATTGGTGGTGGGGTGTGGTGATGGGTGGTGTGGTGTGGTGATGGGTGGTGTGGTGTGGTGATGGGTGGTGTGGTGTGGTGATGGGTGGTGTAGTGGTTGGTGGTGGGGTGTGGTGATGGGTGGAGTAGTGGTTGGTGGTGGGGTGTGGTGATGGGTGGTGTGGTGTGGTGATGGGTGGTTATGAGTGGGTTGAAGAGGTTCATGTTATGGTTGATGAGAGGATTAGAGCACTCCAAGAAGGGAGGAGGTACAGGGAAATATTTTAAATTCATATTCAATAGAAGTTGGTTTTACACATCACAAAGGGCCCAAAAAATTGCACCACAACCCAAAAGGGCTTTGTTGCGCTCCTTTTTTGTTTTAGTTTCTGAGACACAAATAGTGCCTCAAGAATTACTAAAAAAATATATATATATTTGGAAACCTTCATAATCTTTACTTAACATGCAGCTTTTGATATTTTGAATCATAATAAATTGGTTCAGGAAAATAAATCAAAAAAAAAAGGATAAAGAAAATACAGAGCACCCCTTTTGTTTCCAATTATTTTCATTGTGATGAATATCTTGTGGGGGAAAGATCTGTAAGAAGCACTCAGAAAAATGTTTAGTCTCATATTTTAATCTTTTTTCTAAATTTTTCTTTTTGAAAAAAAATTGATAGAAAATCTGATTCCTGATGTACAAAATAATTGAAAAGGATATGATAGTTCAAAGTTTTTTTATGTTAGATCAAATTTTCGGATGCCAGGAATACCTCCAAAATTTAAGAATGTGAAAAGAACATGTGTCCTCTGGGAATTGAACCCAGGTCTCTCATGTGAACTAGTGAATTTCAGGATCAAAATTATCCTTTAAACTTAAAATATTTGCCTGAGAGAAGACAGATTAAAGCATATCAAATTGATTTCCCCCCCCCCCCCCTCATTCATACCACCTTATTTGGAACTCCCCAATAATTTTTAAAAAAAACCATAAGCATCCTCAAAATTCTAATCACACTCATCCTGAATCCTGGGGGATTTTTGTCAGAGTGAAAATATTTTAAATTATTGCTTGTTGATTTCACCCCTATACTGAAGCACAACCATTATCTTCCATGACCAAGGTCTTGGTTTCATATCCTGAAATTTGGAATCTTTTTTGGGTCCCTCAAGTTGTTTAAAATAATCTTTATTCCAAATAATTCCATTTATGGAACATAAACAAAGCACTAGGAGTTTTTTTTTGGGGGGGGGGGGAAATTTAAGGTATTCTTTGCGCCCCTGTGAGGTACAAACTCTGAGGAATAAAGATACATAGATAAAAAATTTTTGATCAATACCAAATATATTAGGCTAATTTGAAAAAAAGTGAGTTTACAATATTTTAGATAGGTAGGAGCATAGCTCAAGAATAACATTGCCCAAGAAAATCATCTGGCTGCCTTATTCCTAGTTTTCTGAAATTCAAATTTCCATCTTGATGTTTCAAATAAATCTGATCAAGGAACTTAATAAACATGATAAAAGAAATACTGGTTGCTTCCACTTGCTCTGCCCAAGGATGGTGGTGTGCCATTGATTGGTCCCCTGTTTGGAGACTTGTAGTCTGTGGGATCTTGGAATATTTGGAATCAAATCCAAATCAGTTTCTTTGGATTTGAACCTCATGAACCAGCAGTTCATCCAAGTTAGAATCAGATCATCACATGATCTCTAAGGCCAGTTTTTCAAGCTTGAGAACTGCTGCTCTAGTCAACTGTGACAAAATCCATTGTTTTTAAGGAGTTCAGGTAGCACTCCTGGTTGATCAAAAGAGTGAAGTTATCAATAATAAACAACCAAAAGATGTAAGATTGATCCAAGGTTTTTTAATTTAGTTGATCGATCTACTGTCACACATCCAAACCCATGCTGGTTTGGTAATGACCAGGAAGTTAAACGAGTGTGATGGGAATGAAATAGAATGCACACAAAGTGATCTCAATTTGATCTTTGGGTTTGAGATAATTGACTTGAGGTTTGACATTTGAATTTAGATTTCAAGATGAATGTATGGGTGAGAAGGAATCTTGTGATGAATAAGGAAACTGATACATGTCCAATGTGATATAGCTTCAGTGCAGCAAATACCACAATCTAAAAAAGCTTAACCAACTGAGGAACTCAAACATCAGGGAATGGACTGTGTGTTCAAGGTCAAGCTTTGATTCCAACATTCAAACCTGAAGGAGTATTTTCCTAGATCGGTGAGAGGATGTGGATCAACAAGTAAATCTAGCTGGGAGTATGGATAGTCATGAATCTCATCAAAAGAGATTCATGGCCTCCCTTGTTTCCAAGGGAACAAGTGTTAATGTGATTCGAACGAGATGGTGAGGAAATCGGTTGGAATGTAGATGGCTAATGAAAGGGATGCAGTTCCAGTTATGGGTGTCAAGTACAGATTTCATTGGATGTCATCAAATCAAATGATATCGGGTCTGGTCAAAAGCCGAGTGATGGGTGATGATCAAACGATCCAAAGCTTAGATTGGCGTTTGGGTGTCAAGATTCCCAGAGTTGAGTGGGATCAAACCTGATCACAATCGGGGCATGAAGAGAGTCTTACCGGTTAACTAACTCTCGAAGGTTCAAAGTTTCTGATCGAAGCTAATACCAAGCAAGGGGTACCAGGGACCGATGGCCAAAGATCACGATTGACTTCAGTCCAGGTAGAGATCATCCCTTACTCTTCGAGATCATCATCTAAGTCGAGCTTAGAATCTTCCGAGTGGGTACTGTACCTCGAACTGGCTCTCACACTTTCAAATTCAAGGTGAGATCCTGAGGGTCATGTGAGGGTGAATGTTGACCGTGAACCTATGATCAATAGAGGTTGCGTTTTCAAGCATGTCTGATTAGAGATCTTAGGATTGGGTCGGGTCAGTGAGTGAGTGAGTGTGCCTAGAATGTCACCAACCGATCGACCAAAACCTTGAATATCATGATCTGACCTTTCTTCATCCTTGACGGATGTCTAATAATCATCTTTAGTCAATCGATTGCTACTTGAAGATTTCTCACTGATCGTCTCAGTTCATCATCAATAATCTCATCCATCGTGCATACGTTTCGAACCTTTGAAAGTGTTGGCTACCCTCAAGTACTTAGGAAGCTGACAGCCAGGATGGCGGTCTGTGATATTATTCATCCTCGATGATTCTCACTCTTGTTTGTGGGCGAGTTCATTGAATCCTACTACTCCATGGTTTTCCTTTCAAATGTTGGCTTGCTCTGAGGATGAAGAAACTAGTTCTCAGTCACTACCGTTTTTCATCCCGTTTCCACCGTTCCCAAAGATCTCCATCACTTTTCCTCACCCCTATATCTATCCCTCCCTGGAAAGTTATTGTAGGTATAGCCGTGAGTCTCGGGGATCGTTGGGCTGAAGTCATAGATCGATCGTTTTGGATCAAACCGTCAACCAGGGCTTGGCCGACTAGTTGGTCACTCGCCAAACCCATGCCATAAGAATAATTGATCGTCTTGCTCTTTTTTTTCTTCCCAATCGCCCTATTCCTGGTCCTCTACCTCGACAGCATGTGAAGCTTCTCATGGCCAGAGTATTGGATTTATCCGTACCTAGCAATCCTTTGGGGGTACGTACATACGTGTGAGTTTACAGTCGTCCGATCTGGGAATGGATGTTTACATAATCTCGAGGGTCAGCATCGACCGATGAGAAGCTCGCAGACCGTTGGACCGAACGAGCCGAGCCGCTCGTCGGATGGCTCGATGGATGCGGTGCTCATGGCGATGCCGAAACGGACTTGACGCGCGCGCGTCAAGATTCAATCGAGCCTGAGTGGTTGATGAATGAGGTAAAGATTGACGTACATATTGGTACGGTAGGTGTGTAATGGGTATGATACTCACTTACATAAATACTTACATGTCCATAGTGATATATCACACCCGCTAATCTTGGTCTAGAGGTTCAAACCGATCTACTTCACGGCCGAGTTTCCTCTCTGGGCGTTCGCGTTCGGAGAGACGACCAGCCACCCTCGACGGCCGATGATCGGTCCATCCTGGTCTGGCTTTGGACCGAGCCAAGAGGATCGATCGATGGTGGATGGATTGGGAAACGGTGAGTGAGAAGTAGTCATCGAGACAGTCTTCCCGATAGGTCATGACCGACCGAGTTCGGATTTGTTTCTCATCTCATTCATTGTTTTCTTTCTTTCTTTCTTTCTTTCTTTTTTTTCTTGGTTGTGGTTGTAGTCCGATAGATGATGAAATAAGTAGCTCATGCAAATATAGCGTACTGCAATCGTTTAGGGATGTACAACGCACGTATTTATGATCCATTGATCCACATCTGGGGAAGATAGTGTCTAAATGATTGAACGTCCACACCGCCGCCTGCCTGTTTTGAAAGTGACTGATTCGCTGGGAGGTTCCCAAGATTCCTTGGGATGATGATGATGAAGAAGATGGCTGTGAGATGGATTTGGATGGATCCACCCTAGCTCCCCGGTATGGTCCTGGTACACGACCGACTAACACGACCCATGAGTTGTATCGTCCCCACGTCATTTGTGCCAAGCCTACTGGTTCACCATGAAGCTTGAATTGTGATCAATCCAGATATTATATATGTAGTCGATTACCACCCTCTCCTCTCATCATGATTTATGATCAGTGTGGCCTGTAAGTGCGTACATATGAGATATCTTTTTTTTTTTTATATATATATCGTCGGCATGTATGTATGCACATATTTACTTTGGGAGCGTGGCGCATACTTCGATTAGTGCATACATTCCAACCCCGATCCGATCTGAAAAACCTAGTGTTTGTCTGTTTTTTTTTTTTTTTTTTTTTTTTTTTTTTTCTTCCCGAAGAACGTCGAGAGCCTGCCTCGAGACGGTAGAGTCGGAGTACAGAGTCAGGATTGAATTTGATCAAATGTGATCGAAGATGATGTGATCAGTCGTAGCCTGTGAGCCTGTGAGAATCTTCTTAGACTTTTTTTTTTTTTTTTTTTTTTTTCTCATGTATCTGTATAACGGTCTGCTTGATGGGCTACGCTCACGCTTTCCATGACGCCGAGGCTCCCACCACCTGCCCATCAGAGTTCTCAGAGCCAATGATCCAGCTCTCAGCTCAACGATGTGACTGACGGTGAGATGAATAGCGTATTTATTTACGTCGAGAAGGCATCTTCACTGTCCGGGGTCTTTCCTACCAGAACGAATATCATCTATGCCCCTCTTTGGGTTTCCTTACGCCGAGGGAACGCGATAGTTGATCAGTAAGGGAGACTGGGAAAAAAGTGTTTTAATGTTGATTTACGACATGTTGATATGTACATAGAAGGGTACTACCCCCTGGAGAGGAATCAGCTCAAGAGTGATCGCAAACTCTCTTCATCCTGCCAACGCTGGTGCGGCGCCCGGCCCACGGAGTCCGATGGCTGGATGACAGGCTCGACGGCTGGCTAGTGCGCCCACTGCTCATGCAGTTGATCCCAGCCGCACGACAGGGCTGGGAGTCGATCGCAAGCACGAGTCACCGGTGGTGGCCAGGCTCGGCTCGGCTCGGCTCGGCTCGGCTCGGCTCGGCTCGAGGGTGAAGGCCGTGGGCCCGGGCCGGTGGCAGGCAGGAACTGATGATGATGAGCGTTAGACATGTTGAGTGGGAGATTGACCCTCCTGCCCCCTACGCCGTCTGCTCACATCCCACGACGCGCCAGCTCGTCCAGGGGTGGAGTTTTCCGATTGGCTCTGTGTTCAGTGTTCTATACGATCATGAGCAGCGGTCGGGGCAGCTCGCTCAGACTCGTCTCGTCGGCAGATCGTTGGAGTCGGATCTCATCATGACCACCAGGGCATAGATGGTGCGGTGGGAGGGAGGATCGAGGATGATTTTAGATTTAAGACCCACACCCCCCAGTATTGACACACTCCCACACGCACACGCACCCATCAATGTCGATCATCATCGGCCAGGCCAGTCTACAGTCAGTCTTCTGCGCACATGCCGGGTCGGCTGTCTCGCTCGAGTCGATATGGACAGGCTCGCAGGTTGATTGATAAGTGCATATCGCTCGATTTGAGATCCAGGACGAGGGCCATCGCCAATGTAAATTAATGCACACTACCAGCATCGTGGGTGGGTGGAGGGTGTGAGTTGTGAGTGAGTATGGTGATGATGCTGATGAGTGGAATCGGATGGGGGTATGGGTTTGTGGATGAGGTATGGATGTATGGACTGTATGTCGTTATGGACTGTATGTATGTAGATAAGTATACGACTCTGCTTTGGTCCAGATCAGAGTCTGACTCTGAGTCCCCGGGCGGCGGGCCTGCCTTTGCGGGTTCCCAATCCATCCAGTCTCGCCAGTCCAGTCCTACGTCTCGACTGCCAGCTACTCAAACTCGACGACGACGGTGTTGCCCCTCCTGCTGGCCAGGAATTCCTCTGTCCAGTGCTACCTACTCCTCTCTCTCATCCCCATCCCCATCCCCATCCCCATCGCTCAGTGAGTGAACTGACTGTGGCTGAGTTGTGCAGCTCACTCGGTTCAGCTCTCAGGCTTGAGCCAGTCATTCTCCCCTGCGGCCTTATCCCCATCCCCCCCTGCTCACCTTCCGCCAGTCCCATATTAGTCCTCCTCTCTCCCTCTTCCTTCCCCCCCTCCCCTCGGTCGTCGTCTGGCTTCTTCAATCCATCCGTCTCGCTTCTCTTCGCCCCTGACTGCTCTTACACATCTCCTCCCGGCTTGTTTCCCCCCCCCCCCCCACTTCTTCTTTCCTCCGTGCCTTGGCTCCTCGATCTACCCCCACTCCCACTCCCTCTCACACCATGGAGCCTGAGACTGTCACCCGTGAAGTCCTCAACTCTGACCTCGAATCTCGGGTGAGGTACATGAAGTCCTTCTTGGACTTCTCCGAAGGTGGGTTCCTCCCTCCCATCCATCCCCTCGTCCGACTCAGATCTCCCCCACAAGTCTCCATCCATCCATCCATCCATCCATCCTCTCGGGTTCGCTTCGATCGGATCTCCCCGCTGACTGACTGGATGTGCAGCCTCGAGTGGGCGGATAAGCCCAGATCTATGAACCATGCTGTCGTGTACAATCTCCTCCAAATCTAAATCTAGATCTCATCTCATCTATCGATCGATCCCCCAGAACCCAGCGTGATATGCTCTCTCTCCCGCTACCCCACATTAATTAATGTCTCAGGAACTCGATGCATCTCCCACCGTCTCCCATCTTCCAAGCTTCCATCCCACCTTGCCATTCCCATCATCGCAACCTCACGGGTCGTGTACCCACCTGTCTGCTTCCTGCATGCAATCCATCCCATTCGTACCCGATCGATTCCCCTCAACTGTACTCGTCCCGCCCTTCATCCTGTACTGATCTTCTGCCCCTCCATCCCTCCTTTTAAACCCCCTCAAACCCTCCGATCCGTTCACTCATCCCGCCCATCACTGTGATCGATCTGGTGCCATGTCCACCAGACGACTGTCGGATCATGAACGAAATCAGGCCGATCGCCAAACCACTCGTACCCGAAATGGTCGCTTCAGCATGTTGGTACCCTGCCTCTTGATTCCTCCCTGAGCGTGTATATGATCATCATCACCACTCCCTCGCCCGGCAAAGATCCATGCATAAACCTGTTGAGATCTGCGAGGTTGATGTGTTGATGACCCCGCGGGAACAGATAACAAGCTACTCTCATACGATGCCTGTCGAATGGCCTTCTTCCCTCGCAAGGATGGCGCGCAGGGTACTCATGGGACTCCAGAAGACCTCGTCGAAGGCAACGATCCACTCAGCATCAACTGTGCTACCATCAAACTACGGTACGCTCTCCGTCCTCCGCTCATTCTGAAACCTACTCCCACTGCTCTCTATAACCTGCTCTCACCCACCGCTGTGCGTGACTGCTCCCTCGGGACTGATTCATGTGTATCTCAATCCCCCTCGCATTGGGCATTCCGCATCCCTCTTGGCTTGCGACCTCACACTGATTCCAGCCGAAACATTCTAGAGAGATGGGCCATGAAGGTAAGCACACTCGATCATCATCTCAGCTCCAATCCGCCATTCGATTTCGATCGAGCTCGCGCGCTCATCAACCTGTCACGACCATCTTTTTACACCTTTGATCCATCGTCCTGCTTAGATATTTACCGCGGATTATCGGGAGATGGACGTGAGTCGCGCCTTGGCTACACGATTTGATATTATCTCAGTTGACCCTGGCTACAATTCTGTTGGTCCTCTGTCAGATATTTGAGTTTTTTGATCAGGTCGGCGCTCAGCACACTGGCGGACGCAGGGTATTCAGTGAGGGTGTCAAGAAGCCAGTATTCATCGATTGTAGGTCATAAATTCAGAGTCAACGCTCTTCGATCCTCTAAGTTGATGTTTTTCTATTCGCCACCAGACATCCATCTGGCCATGGTAGGTATTCAAGTCGCTCATGAGCCAGAGAATCAGCAACCTCAAAACTCATGCTCAGCTTAATCACACCACTATCACACAACAGACTTTGGGCTATATCACCGATAAAATGACCGCGGCTATTTTAACCCTCCCTACATCGACTTGGCCACTCGAGAAGAAGACTGCCGCCGTCCGGGCGTTCCACAAGATATCTTCCATTCACAACGACTTGATAGCTCGCCATCATGTGAGCTCGCGTTCTCTGTCTGTCGACTCAAGCCTACCGTCCCCCCTAACCCCCCCCCCCCTTCATCTCCCCGCTGATGTCAACTGCTCGGATTTGGCACACCTTCAATTTATAGATCGGTGACACCGGCTCCTGTTCTTCGACCGCCAGATCCAAAGACGGCTCAGAACCTGACATCATCACCCCTCAAAACCGCAAGGAGTACTATCACAATGTGTTCTTGGTTGGAGGCTGCCCCTCAGCGGCCAGCTCGAATTATGTACCCAGCCCACCGAGTGATGCACCTTTCCAATCTTTGGTCAATGTCAATTCGAGAAGCTATTCCGCTAGCCAGGATTCCAAGTCATCTCCCGACACGACAGATCACCCTACCTTGCAATGTTCCTTTTCCACAAGTTCCGAGTATTATGTGCCCCAAGCAACCATCTCTACGTTCGCCGAAGATGTCGGTAACTACTTTCCCGGAAGTTTTGATAGTGAGTGTCCCTCTCCAAGCAGAGCATTCTAGTCATTTTCACACGCTTGTATCTTACGGTCCACACAAACTTTCATTTCTGGAGGCTTGATTGGAACCCAAGCTTCTTCTGTTTACACTGATTGAGTGTTACCTCCTTCGTCGTAGCGCCTCAAGTTGCGACCCGTCGACCATCCAAACGTCATATGCTCAGGTTTGGAGTTAAAAATCCTCCCAAATCATCTTTACCATAAGCATCCTCTATCCCTCAGCACCCTCTGATCTACCCTTCCACGCCCCGTACATTGATCCGATTTCACGATATTCAACCTCACTTCCCATTCCCCACATCATCAGTCCTTCATGACCGGCCAAATCCACTCATAGACTTGACCATTTACTACATTTGTCCGAGAGCAGTGATTCATACTGTTTGTGGTGCTCAGTGTCTTTTTCTTATATTAGTTGACATTTAATTTCCTATGTTCCCTTTTCATGAACAAAAGTGATTTGAGCCTTGATTGTCAGATAAACCACTTAGAGGTTGCTTTCCTTGGAATTGTAAACCTGTACTTGAAATTAATGCGTTAGTTCCCTTGCCCCTCTATCCTTCTGGTCATCATCATTGCAATTATCATTGTCACATCCTCGGTCGTTCACGTGGTTTTTAGCCATTCATGTACAGATAGTCTTCTAGTCGCAGACTAATCCATACATAAGCATGTTCTACAGATCCCAGGTTTTCTTTTGATCCTGGAAAAAAAAATCGACTACTTGCCCGTGGTTTTTTTTTTGTTGTGTTAACTTGTTTATAAAGTTTCGTCATACAATTTTTTTGCTACCTTTTGACAGGCAAAGAAAAAAACTGCACAAGATACATACGTATAAATCTGATGGAAAAACGGACCATACACCACGGCAACTTTTTTTTCCCCTCTAGATAGTCTTGACTAGAAAATTGAACTGATAAGCCGAATATATATATATATATATATATATATGGAACAAAAGCAGTCTAAGGATCTATCCCTTGGTGTCAAACTTTTGTAAGCTCAACCCGCTCGGCGGATCTGCGAATGGACCTCCACCAGGCCAGTCTTGCCGAACCCTGGACGGACAAGGCAGAGAGATTGAAGTATGCATGGATGTATATGTACATCATAGAATCCTACAAGAACGGACGACGGATGAGATCTTAGATCATCGACCGGTCCGATCCTCGTCATCTTGGTCGATGTCTCAAGAACTTTTGAAGCCTCGATCGAGTGTGATGATGAGATGCTGCTGCTGCTGCTTGGGAAAGAAGAGGAAGTTCTCTAACCCGTCAAATAACCCCCCCTTCCCCCCACCTTCAAAAAAAATAAATAAATAAGATGAAAAACATGATCTTGGTGTCAATCCTAGTCTCACTCTTGTCCTTGGCCAACTGATCCCCTCAACTTGAAACAATTCTTCTTCTTCTTCTTCTTCTTCTTCTTCTTTATTTTTCATTTTTTGGAATTGAAGATTGTAGATTAAGATCTAGTAGAAAAATCAGAAAGAAGAAGAAGAAGAAGAAGAAAAAAAAAAAAAAAGGATTACAGTCTAATCAACATCAAATCTACTTAAAAAAAGAAGAAGAAGAAGAAGAATAAGAAGAAAAAGAAAAGTTATACAAAATCCATGTTTTTTTATTTTTTTTCTTTCTTCTCTCTCTTCTTTGTCAACGCTGGGATTATTTCAAGGTAGTAAATCTAACAATCAACTCAAACACTTGATTGTAACCATCTTGATCTAGTTTCAAAGCAATCAAAATAGGACCATCCCCTCATCATCATCATCATTCCCCACCCCCCATGAAAAAAGCAAAAACAAAATCAACTAGATGATGAAGAATGTGTTGAATGCTTATGAAGATTCAAACAGGAGCCTGTGATCATAAGCTTACTTGTGAAATTGATTGATGAGTACAAAGACTAGAAAAATTGGTTTTTTTTTTTTTTTTTTTGATATCCATTGAAACCTGACAGGGTAGGGGGGGGGGGGGGATTTTTTTTAAAAAAAAAGAGGATGCAATGGAATAAGGTTGGTTGAAAGAAAGATGATGAGGATTTTGAAACTTGAGGTTTGATGATCACCTCTTCAATCTAAAAGTTTAGTATGATTATAAATATGAAAATAAGAATAAGAATCAATTGAAGATTGGGTTGAAATTCTTTTTTTTTTTTTTTTTTTTTTTTTTTTTTTCACACCCCCAATCCTTATTTTTTTTGGGCAGTTTGGAGGTGAGTCTCCACCATTTCCCCCAAACCTATGGTTTTCTTTAAATTTTCATGATTTTGTGAAGTTGTTAAAAAAAAAAAAAAAAAAAAAAAAAGAAAGAAAAGAAAAGAAAAGAAAAGAAAAGAAAAGAAAAGAAAGGAAATTATCACTGCATAGAGGGAGATCTAAAACCTCTTCAAGAATTTTTTTGGAGAGTTTCTGGTGGATTTGAAGGTTTCCAAAATTAGGTTTGAAAAGATTGAAAAAAAAAAGAAAAAAATGTTATGTCACACATCTTTTTAGTTTTTCAATAATTGTTTTCTAATTATTTTGGGAAATCTGAAGAGGAAGAAAGTTTTAAAATATAGCAGGAAATTCAAATATGATCTTTTCAGATCTCTTTAGTACTTCATTTTCACACCAAAAAAATGGGATTCACATAAAGAAAAATAAATTGTTTTCCACTTTTTTTTTTTCCCTTATCTTCCTGAAGCATTTTCCAATTTTTGAGCTTCCAGTATCTTTGGGGGCATCAAAAAGAGCTCAAAAAAAAAAAAAAATCATTTTTGAACCTTTTGTAGGTTTTTCTTCCCCCAAATGATTTTTCATTAAAAACCCAAACGTCAAATTTGTTTCTCCAAATAATTTAGTCAATAACCAATAGAAAAAAAAAAAATTGAAAAATTTTTTGGGGAAAAAAAAAAACAAATCTTTCAACACATATCAATCTCTTAATTTCCTTTCTGGATGGGCAGAAGCCCTCATTAATTCTATTGAAACTGTATTTTTAAACTCTCATCATCTAATCTGTCTCTGGCATATTATCAAAAAAAATTCAAACCCACCATAGAAAAAAACTTTAAATCCAAAGAGGAATAAACAATCTTCAGAAAACACTGGAACATGATTTTCAAATCCAAATCTGAAGGAACATATAAAGAAAATTTCACCAAACTCACTCTATTCTGGAAAATCCACTTCTGAATACCTTCTTGACAACCGGATTCCTCTCAAAATCAAATTTGTTTCATATCCTGCAAAAAGGGCACCTGTATTTTTTCAATTCCAGCATATCTAGAATAGAAGGGCTCCAATCTTATGTCAAAAGATTTATGACTCCTTCTTCTGGTTCCTTTTCTCATATGGTTCATCAAATCTATCATTCCATTTCCATTAAAATCTATGAAACCACAATTCAGATCCCCCTCAAAACAATTCAAGAACTTGATTGGTCTTCTGTCAGCTTGTAACTATGTACAGAGCAACCTTTCAAAGGATCAATAATAATATTTTTTTTTTTTAAAAAAAAAATTCATAAACCAAAAGAAGTAGTGGGAAATCTATGAATTTTATAATGGATCTGGATTACCTACCTAAAATTAGGTAGGGTAACTCACTGACTCCACCCTTGAATTCTTACTCCTTAATATCTTAAACAATCTAACAAAATGGGCCCAAAAACCACAACACAACTATTGAAATTTTTGACCATTTTGATCTTTGACATGTGTTTTAACACATAGGTTTCACACCTACAATTCAGTCAGAACTGAGGTTTTGGGTATGTTGTCTTTTTGATGTTCATATTTTTTAACTAACAAATTTAGTTACCTTTATTTCCATCTAACTTTTTCCATTACCCTATTTTTCCTGTCTCAGGCCCCCTCTGGGGGCTCTCTAGTTGTCCTTAACCCTGCTTCCTTGGGCCCCCTTTGGGGTTCTCTAGTTGTCCATAAATACTGGTCCTTCCCTTGAACCATGAATGAAACTCATCTGATTACCAGACATTTAAACCACAGTGTCCCTTCCTCCCCTTCCAATCAGTTCCACTTGACTTTACAAGTATTATCCCATCTCCATTGGCTCTCTGCAGCCTTATCATTTTCCTCTATCCTCAAACTCACCATACTCATCATTTTAAACTCTTAATGGTTAAAAGCCAAACTCATCCAACTAAACTACCCAGTTAACTTCATTGTTCCCACTGGTGACCTTGCCAAGACCATCCAATTCCTACCAACTTCATTTTTTGACCTCCATCCTTTCTATCAAATCTTCATTAAACCTTGTAATCTGACCATCCCACTCTCCTCTAGCTTCACACCTTGAATTGACTCTACCTCTCATGTCTTCACCCCTCTCAGTCCAATCTTCACTCATGCCCTTTCCAACTTCCAAATGGTCCCAATCTCCCTCACCACTGTCTCTGGTACCACCTCACTCAGATCCAATAACTTGGCTTCCAACTTGTCATCCTTTGATCATGACACCTTGATCCCCTCATCATTGGTCTTCTCAATCCCTGGTAACATCCTCCTTGACATCCTTATTGGCGCCATCTACAACAATTAGTGATCTTCTCAGTCAGGCCGCCCAATCAAACATCCACAATGGTTATCTGGATCTATCAATGATATAGTCAATATCCCTGATCTGCAAAATTACCCTCTTCTTCCTCTTCATCCTCATCTCACTACCATCTCATATCCCCTCTCCTCCTCCCCCAATCTCATTTCTTACAACCTCAGGTCTACAACCTATCCTCCTTTGTCATGGTCAAGCTTCCACCCTCACTTGCTTGCATCTCCACCATTACCCCATCTTCTTCCCTTCCTTGATTCTCCAATAAGCTTTCTATTTTTCATTCACTGCCTGGCTAGCAGCCTGGATTGATTGGCAGTCTTTGGCTGGATCTCTAGAATCAAATCATCACATGACACCTGCTCACTCTCCTCTGCGTTTGCTCCTCTTTCCCTCTCACCAAGATCAATCTACTGGTTGGTCCTCTTGTATTGGATCCTTGAACCGCAAATTTGATCTCCCCGCTGCTTCCATTGTTTCCAGTCTCAATCTCAAGGCTCAAACAACCCTCAAGATCTTGCAATCTCCTTTGAGCCCTCATCCTCTAACTCTTCTCCTCTAGATCATTGCTGTCCTCAGTTTCCATCAATTTGAATTTGATAATACATTCAAGCCTTTCCCCAAGATGCCCCCATTGATGCTAAGTGGTCTCAAGCTCCAAAGACCCCTTGTCAGATTGATTCATCCTCCCATTTCTCTGCTCCCTCTCATTTGCTCCTTGACTGAGATTTCCAAGCAGTCTGTATTGACAACAAGCTCATCATCTCAAAATAATCAAATCAACAATTAGCCCAATCATCCTCACAATAACTTACTGCCCACAACCCACTCACCTCAAACTTATCTCTGTGTCCCTTCTGGTTTCCAACTTGGTTGAAACCACTTCAAACTTGATTGACATTGGTTTTGGCCATTTGTCCAACAATCCCTTCACCTGACCGGCCGGCATCCTTCAGATCCTTTTCATGGCTCTCTTCCTTCTCTCTCTTCCTCATACGTCCTCTACTCTTCTCACTACCTCAATTGCCACATTGGTTGTACTCCTCTCCTCTCATCTTCTTGGTCCCGCTTCATTATCACTCCCTCTTCCCCTCCACAGCTTTCTCAAATTCCCTCCATCACCGCTCCAGCTTGCCCTTATTGCACCCTCATCTCATTCCTCTTCTTTGAAATTCCTTGCTTCTTCAACATTACAACTTCAATCCCAACATTGCTTGCTTTTGACTTTGATTTCTACATGTCTCATTTGATCCTACCACCATCAACTCACTTTTACTTCTTTTCTTGCACTTGGTCCCCAATCTCATTGCAACCTCCCGGCTTCCCACCTTTCAACCTTGCTCTTGCAGCATCTTCTCCACCTTTGCGCGCTTGCTTGCGCCACCTCAATTGCTCTCTTGACCTTGCTTGCTCCCTCCAATATCCAACATTGCTTGCAACCTAGCTTGCTACTCAACCCCAACTGCTCTTCAACTTCTTGCAACCTAGGTTGCTATTCAATTTCACCACCTTGCTATGCCCTCAGCACTCACTTGATCTTGCTTTTGACCATCAATGGCAATCTTCTTTTCATCTCTTCCTCATTGTTCCAACTCTGATTGCGACTTTGTTTGCTTGCTCATCCTGCAACTTAGCTTGCTCCAATCCTGAAACGTCATTTGTGTCTATCTTCCCAACATTGCTTGCATCTCAACTAGCAACATTGCTTGCATTCACAGCTTCTTTGATCCCCCAATATCTCTTCCAACTTGAATTTCTACATTGCCTCATGGCTTCAATTGCCTCTCATCTTGAAACTTTGTTTGCAGCTCTCTCTTTTCATATTTTTTTGCAATCCTCTTGCAACCTTGTTGCAATTTATCCATTTTCCTCAACCCTCCCTACTCCATCTCCCCATCAATTTTCCCATCAACCATCAACTGGGGTGGTCCATTCATTTGGCCCGCCCTGTAACCCTCAGCATCCTCCCATTGCTCCCTCAACTGCAAACCAACTCACACCTTCTCCTGCATCAATTCACCCATCATCCTCATGCAACATCACCACTTGCTCCCTCTCCTCCAACTCATTTTCTCCACCTGCTAATATATCACCCATTGCTCCATCTCCTCCATCTCATCTGCTCCACCTGCTGCTACATTGCCCATTGCTCCATCTCCTCCATCTCAAATGTTCCACCCGCTACATCACCACTTGCTTCATCTACTCCATCAATACTTCCATCATCCTTTTCCATCCATCAACCATATCAACAACCAACTCTTGACACGATCACCAACAACATTCAATTAAAATCCAACAACATTCAATTCAACTCCAACAACATTCAATTCAACTCCAAAAACATTCAATTCAACTCCAACAACATTAAATTCAACTCCAACAACATTCAATTCAACTCCAACAACATTCAATTCAACTCCAACAACATATCTGTATTCCTTTGAATCTAGTATTGAACAGGCTGGTGTGTTGGAATCCTTCCGTCTTTTTTGTTCAATACTATATTCATATCTCCCTACCTTCAACCCTATTTCATTAACATCACCACATTCATTAAAATTCAATACTGTCATCACCCACCATCATCAAATAACTGTAACCACTCCATTCCAAATTCATCTCTATCTCCATCTCCATCTCCATCACCATCACCATCACCACCACTATCACCATCACTATCACCATCACTATCATCATTAGCTTCACCATTACCATTACCCTCATCATCATCATCATCATCATCATCATCATCATCATCATCATCATCATCATCATCATCATCATCATCATCATCATCATCATCATCATCATCATCATCATCATCATCATCATCATCATCATCATCATCATCATCATCATCATCATCATCATCATCATCATCATCATCATCATCATCATCATCATCATCATCATCATCATCATCATCATCATCATCATCATCATCATCATCATCATCATCATCATCATCATCATCATCATCATCATCATCATCATCATCATCATCATCATCATCATCATCATCATCATCATCATCATCATCATCATCATATCATTCCTCCCCATTAAGCTACATATCATTCTCCATATTAAGCTAGGAAGCTATGCCTGGGGTCCTTGTTGCTCCTCTCAAAATAGTTATATAATTCTCCCATATCATGCTAGGCAGCTATGCCTGAGGTCCTTGTTGCTCCTCTTAAAATAGGCTTTCATTCCCCATCTCATATCCTGACAAGGTGGTGTCTTGTCATTCATTTTTAAACTCTCATATTATCCTCTCATTTCTCATGAATCTCTGGAATGTTGAATGGTTTTGAATTGGTTCCTAAATTTGTCAGTTAAGGTGGTGTGTTGCCTTTTTGATGGTCATATTTTGTAACTAACAAATTTAGTTACCTTTATTTCCATCTTACTTTATTCATTACCCTATTTTTCCTGTCTCAGGCCCCCTCTGGGGGCTCTCTAGTTGTCCTTAACCCCGCTTCCTTGGGACCCCTTTGGGGTTCTCTAGTTGTCCATAAATAATGGTCCTTCCCTTAGACCACGAATGAAACTCATCTGATTACCAGACATTTAAACCAGAGTGTCCCTTCCTCCCCTTCAGATCAGTTCCACTTGACTTTACAAGTATTATACTTTCTCCATTGGCTCTCTGCAGCCTTATCATTTTCCTCTATCCTCAAACTCACCATAATCATCATTTTAAACTCTTCAGTGTATGTTTCAGAATTTCAACACAAAATTTTGTTTTCAAAAAATTCCTGCATACAGCCCCATTGGGATAACTCTAGACAAGCCCGCATTCAAAGCCTCCAACTACATTCCCACATGCTTAAATAGTTGAGGAACCCAAATCTACAGACCACAACTACTTTCCTGCATGCATAAATGACTAATTTAGTCAAAGGAACTGCATGAAAAGTGGGAAACAGGATCACATAAACAGTGGATCAAATTTCCGCATGCAGCTGTCAGAACTGCACACTGCACACCTCAGAACTGCAATACCATCCTACATTGAAAAGGTACAGCACATAACCACTACACCACTCTTTGATTGACCAGTCATATGTAATAATGTGACATATGTATAGAGGAAGTTTTAAAACCGTAAAGTATAAAATTAAAACTATAAAGCTTACATATTTGGAAAAAAAATGCTAAGGATCCCCAAAAAATTAACAGATCCAGGACTTTGTGAGCCACAAAAAATATCAAGAAGTACAAATAAAAATTATTCAAAATTAACAAATGATCATAAGATGATAGAAAACCAATAAACACCCACCACTGATTATTTTGATCAAATAATAATATCACTAAATTGAAGTATGTGTCAGATCTGTAAAATACCAAATTGACACAATGACAGATCCTTCAGCTAAAATAATGCAAAGATCTTACAGATAAAGGATAAGCTGGTTTATAGAAACAAAGTAACATGCTAAACCAGAACTGGCTGGCTTTCTAGCCTTAGCACATGAGCCCTACCCTCTCAATGCACTCTGAGGAAGCTCCTTCTACCCCAAAAAGGTATTTATACAGTGCCTTCTTTGGATTATTGTCCCCCAGTTTATCAGGAATATATTTATTATCATCAGAAATTGTTTCATTCTTGATCCAGTTCTAATAAAGGTATAAGGAAGTGGTTTATGAATTAAATCTGAATATTAGTATTATTTCTAAAAAAAAATATTTATGTTTGAATTGAATCATATCAATAAGCCCCAAACTTTGATTTATGACCCTTTAACTGTGAACCTCTGCAGGTACCCAGCACATGACCGCTCAAAGAATTAAATTATTTCTCTCTGCCTTGAGCTGTGTGCTACCTCAGCCTGGCCATATCTACCATTTATTGGGTGTTAACCCTTTTGATAAGTCATAAGGAACCCATTGTTCCAGGGTACAAGGTCCAAAGTTGATCTCCTGAAGAGAGGTGTTAATTAAACCCAGTTTTTACAATCCTGTGGATCCTCTTTTATAACATATTGAAAACCTTTTTAACCAAAACATATAAAACTTGAAATACTACAATAATTTTCACCCTCTTGGAGTTTTCCAAGTTTATTTATTAGAATATTATTATTCTACCACTGCATCACATTCTGTTGCTAAAGGACTGCAAGTTTCCTGGTATTAGAGAGCTTACAATTTGCACCAATCTACTATTAACTCCTCCTACTTAAATTTCACCAATACTATATTCATTTATGCTTCAATTCATTCCTTCTTTCCTTTTTTTCCATTCTTTTCTTTTCCAAAAAAATTCCAAGAACTATATCTAAAAAAAAAAATTCAATTCAAAAGAAAAAAATAGTAATAAAAAAAATAAATCTTATAATCAAAAATTATCTTTCATTTTCTCCTCCACTTTTTTTCAACTCTCATTTAAATCCTGTAAAATCAACAAAAATCCCTCCCTATCCTCTTCATTTATTAATCTTGACATTCTTTGCATTATATGCACCTGTGCAACCAATGCTTCCTCAATGATTGCATGGTAATTAGCAGTTTGGGCTCTCTTTTTTGCAAATCCCATCCATTCTCCTCCATCAACTCCTTGTATGGCCTTTATCCTTGGACCTGCAAAGAAGAACCATTGGCCAAATCTCTGGTAATTGCCTTGCATCAGTCTTGATTGGAACCCAAACCTTGGCCTTGTCTCCTTCCCTCCAAACTTCCAATCCAATCAGTTTCTGTCCTCCATCCATTTGATTCTCCCTTTCCATCTCCTCCTGTCCTGTTCTTTTTAATTATTCCAGTTCATTTCTTTATTCTTCTGCTTCTTCAACTAAAATTAATTCACCTTGCACCTTGCTCCAAACCCAGGTCATCTCCGTATTAGTCACTGGTGGCAGCAGTTTATTGTAGTTTACCTCTGGAGTCTTGGTAGTACTAGAAAAAGAAATTCATTTATTTAGTTTTTATCCCATTTATTAATCCTTGCTCACCTAAGGATTGCTCCCCAAGAAATTAAAAATCTGGTAATGGTGATAATTGAAAATTAAGCCTCAGCACCAAACAAAAACTGCAACCCTTGCTTGTTGAAGCTATTAGAGTCTTGACTTGCAAATAACTAACGGAAAATGAAAAGGCCAAATTTTTAATTTGGCAAGGCTTGCATTTACGTCACTTGGCTCAAGCCATGTTACTAGGTGTCCATTGATTGTTTCAGAAAATAAATTTATCACAAGAAAAAAGAGAAGGAAAATTTTTTGATTTAAAATTTTAACTAAATAAGCAGTATGTAAGGGTATCAACTACACAGTCAAAAATCAAGAAGTGATGGGAAATTTGAAGATTTCTTGCAGGAGCCAGCAGTTTTTCTACCTGGGCAACTGTCATGTTACGTTCAAGGGCTATTTTCTAAATCACCTTTTTGAAATATCCTATTCCTCAGTAACATCTACCTCAGTCTATAAGTGTGACACAAGCAAACACCTTATTATTAGCACATCTGCTTACTACTTCCAGCTTATAAACAAGTGAACTACCAAATTTGGAAAATCATTCTATCCCTTCAATCCTTGCAGTTCCACCCAATGGTCAGACTTAGATATCCTATCCTTGGTCACACAAGTAATATTGGCTTGAATGTTCTATATACAGCCATATAAATTGATATGTCTGCTTAAGGACTAGCCCCACACCCTGAATAACTATACATGTCCATTCATGTTACTCTCAACGTCTCTTGAGTTTCACTTCTTCATCCTTTTATGTCCATGTATCCAAAATGTCTATTGTTTGAATTTATCCTACAACCTTGGAAAAACTATACTATTTATTTAATTCACCCATTCCCATCCTGTCATTCATGGCATCATTGCTGCCTATCTGTGGACAACTTTCCATCAGGTTGTATATAGTCAACTCCAGTTACCTTATAAGGACCATAAATTCTGCCTGGAGGTTGTTCCATTCCTAAGTTCTTCAATCCATTTATTACAAATAGTGTTTTGAATTTATGTTTTAAAATATATTCTTTCTAATTTTGTTTCTTTTTTTCAATATATATATATATATATATATATATATATATATATATTCCAGTTAATTAGAAAATTGAAGTAATAAGAAAAATCTTATAATTACAGATTTTATTTCAATTTTTTCAGCTTTCTGATACCAGGAATTTTGCAGTCCTTTAGCTACATAAAGTGATGCAGTGAGGGAATAATAATATTTCCAAAAATAAACATGGTGGAAAATGCAAAAGAATAAATATAACAGGAGCAGGTGGAAGGTTTATCTTGGTTTGGTAAAAGATTTTTTCAATATATATGTTGAGAGGGGCCACAGTTTTATATTTCATAAAAAACTGGGAATCTTTATTGCAACCTCTCTTCAGGGGGTCAAATTTGGACCATACAAAACCCTGGAATAGTGGTAAACTTTTTGAATCACTCAAGAAGGAATTATTATTCAACCAATTGGTGAATATGGCTGGGAAAAACAGAACTCAAGCCAAAGAGGGAGGGAAATAACTTAATTCTTAAAGTAATTACTCACAGGGTACCTGCAACAGTTCAAAATTGAAGGGTTTCAGATCAAAGGTTGGGGGTTCATTGATTCTTCTTCAAGAAAATAGCAATTATGGGTTTTCGAAATAACACAAAAATTTCAGACTAAAGTCATAAAACAGTAGCTTATCTCTCATAAGCACTTGATAAACAATGACAAAGGGTCTGATGATAAATAAGAAATCCCTGGTAAAATCTCTGGGGGAAAATAGGCCAAAGAAGGTCTGTATAAATAAATTTTTGGAGTAAAAAGAGCTTCCTCTTTTCACATAGAGTGGGTGGAGCTCATAGGCTAAGGCTAACAAGCAAGCCAGGGCAATTTTAGGGCGTCCTCTTGGCGCTGTCAATCAGCACTAAGTTGTCATTCCAGTGATCCTGCATGTATCTTTGATTTGTATTAATTTTAAGTTCAATGTTAAATTTGTAACCCTACGCCAATCAATCACAAACCAAATTAGGTTGTGTGGCGCGGTTCACAACTGATTTCATTTGTGAACGGTTTCTCACGACCCATTTCAGTTGTGGAAGGACACTCAAAACCCATTTTGGCTGTGAACAGCCACCCACAACCCTAAAATGAGTTGTGAGCAGCCATTCACAACCCATTTGCAGTGAGAAAAAACAAAAAAAAAAAAAAAAAGAAATTAAAAATAAAATATATAAAAATAAATAAAGAATTGAATGAACAAAAATAAAATAAAATAAAACAAAAAAACCAAAAAAAGTAAAAAAATTGAAAAAATTGAAACAAAAAATTAAATGGAAATTCTCAAAGTTCCACCACTCTGGGGCCATGAGTGCGTAGCCCATATAAATAAAAACCAAGAAATTCTATGGAAAAGTAATGTAAAAACACCAAAAAATTACATAAACAATGAAAGTCTATTGACCAGCCCTAAAGTAAAAATGCCAAAAAATACAAGGTAAAATTGTGTCAAGCTGATCCAATGAGGTGGAATTGTATCAAGCCCACCTCAATGGACTAACCCTAAAGTAAAAATAACAAAAAAGACTTCTATCAAGTGCACCTTTTTGGTTTTTTTGCTACAGGCCATAAAGTAACCCCCCCAAAAAAACCAAGTTAAACTTGTTTTAAGCTGATCCCATAACAAGAAGTAAAAATACTACTTATGATGGGATCAGGCCAACACAAGTTGAACTGAATTAAAAATAAAATCTAATTCAAAACACTCAACATTATGATGTTCAAGATTTGATGACCCTTTATATTAATTGAATTAAAAGATTGGGATTAGAACCCAAACCAAAATTATGAAATTAAAAGGATGTTTATAACTTAGAATACAAATTAAGTTGATATTTTAGATGATCAACCCAAACAGAAGATTTTTTAGAAGTCAGAAAAGCATTTTTGGAAACAATTGCCGGGATTGGAATCATTTCTCCCTCAAGTAAAAGATGAACCCATTGATTATTGTTGAAAAAGCAAATGAAGATAGGATCTGATTGTTCTTCTAAACCCATTTTCATAGGAGTATAAGTACAACATGAATCCAATGAAATGAAAAATATTGGTCTTCTATAATTATCAGATATTAATTGGCCAATTTCTAGATTTTCAAGCGATTTTGAATAGGGAATCTTCTCATTGATGTCATTAACATCAAGTCTTGGTTCTAGATTTTCAATGTCTTTAATGCCACCAAGGATCTTAGAATAGCATGTGTTATTTTTACTCATTTCTTCAACCATTTACTTTCTTAATTTAAACCATCCATTCTCATCATAACCAAGTATTTCTGAATTAAATCTAAATCCAAAATTCCCATCACTAACTGGATCCCAAACCTCCCCCAAGAACTTATGTAAGCTTTCAGGTATTTGATTGAGGTAATTCACTTTTGGTTCCTACAATCAAAAAATAATCAGCCAGAATTCTAATCTAATTAAATAAAGTTATATTTATAAAAGATGAGATTCTTTTTGAACCCTCAATTTCTTCCCCTTCCTTGGAAAATGATTCTGATTCAAAATGAAGGGAGCCTGATTCACTTTCAGTCTCTGTTAAATATGGATGCACTCATGTTATGTGCATTTTAGTGTGTAATCCAAATGAGATGCAAAAATGGGCCTCTACGGCCCATTAGAAATCACGTGGGCCACGTGGGCCCATGGGGATATTATTGGTTTTGTACATTTGGGCGCCAAAACACGTTTTCCAGGTATTTTGGGACATGGGCCTTAAGGGGCCCTCCAGGGTGGATGGGCCACCTTAGCCAGATGGGTCTATTTGGGCATAACTGGGCCCAAGGTTTATTTTGGACATACTTGGCCAGACGGGCTGGCCCGCCAAAGTATGTATTTTATGGTCTTTGGGCCTCAACAGCCCATTGGGGCCGCCACCCGTGTTGCAGCCCGCTTGGGGCCGCTTGTTTCTCTCTGGGGCCGTTGTATGGGGAAGGGGGCTCCGTTTGGAGTCCCCCCACCTGCTTGTGTGCGGGGCCGCGGCCCGGTTGGGTTGCTTGGTTGGTTGCAGCCGCGACCCCTGCCTCCCTCCCTCCCCTTGCTTGGTCGTGAGGGGGAGAGGAGGCTGGCTGGTCCTCAACCAGCCAGGCTGGCCCCAACAAGGCAACCAACAAGGTGGGAGGGGACTTGATCACCCCCCCACCTCATGTGTGGACTGATCAGGCCGGCCGCAACAAGGCAACCAACAAGGTGGGGTGGGATTTGACCCCCCCATCTTATGTGTAGCAACAACAAGGTTTCAGGGGCCATCTCCCCCCCCCCCCCCCGTTAATAAGGGGGAGGTGACCTGGGGCTGGGTGGGCTTGACCATCACTCAGCCCACTAATTGTTTGTGTTGCCCTGGGGGTATTGACCTCCAGGGCTCCCTGGGGGGGGATTTGACCGCTCTGTCCAGGGATTGAAAGAGAGAGGGGGGGAGGGGACACATTCCAGCTTGCTACTATTGCAGAGCAAGCTGAAAAAGTAACAGAAATAACATAAAAATGATAATAATAAAATTAAACTAAGAAGGAGTAGGAAAACCATAAATGTTATTGCGAAAATTAATTCTTCACCCAAAAATTAGGTAGGGTCACTCACTGACCCCACCCTTGAAATCCAACTCCTTATATTTTTAAATAATTAAGGAAAGAAAGACCAAAATACCACAGCACCACTATTGAACTTTTTGGCCAATTAAATATTTCACATTTATTTTCACGTATAGGTTTCACACCTAAAATTAAGTCAGAATTGAGGTGTTGTGTATATTTTAGGAGTCACAGACAGAAATGTGTTCTGTCACAATTCCCGCACGCAGCGGCGGCAGCCAATAAACCCGCGCGCGGCTGAGCTACAGCACTGTCACCCTCTCAAAGCCCTGTACACAGCCTCAGGCCTCTGACAAGTATGCAGCAGCGGGACTAAGGGTTGACAAAGTGACAGGCGGCCTGAGAAATCTAGGTACTGCGTAAACATGCTACAACCTACACGGGAACATTCTACATATGTAATAAATGTTCCCATGGATAGTAGATAGTCTAAAATTGCATAAACTTATATAAAAATACCTATGTAAAGTTTATACATATTTTTTATTAAATATAATTCAAAGTACCAAAAATTTCCAAAATAAGATAATGACTACTTCTAAAAATATATTAAAATACTTTAATATACTATTATGATAATTTTTGGATATCAATATATTTGTGAAATACTAAGAAAACTAAAGATGTAAAAATATTACATGAATACCCATTACTTATATTTTTAACTAATTATTTTAGTAAATAAACTGAAATTCAAAAATAAGGAGTAAAATCAATATCATGACTTTAATCCAATTATTTAATACATAATGAGAACTCAACTGACATCAGAATATCTTCAGGAATGTCTATTAAAATAATTATCAAATTACTGGGAAAATTTACTAAGGATAATTAATTAAATAATAAATAAAAAGGACAGATTAGTGTTATTCACACATCCAAACATCAATTATAAAGTAGAATAATTCCCATACCCTGTGGAATTAGATGCTACGCGTGCTACAGCACCAAGAACACGTGACAGGCTACCACTGGTTACCCTGCTAGCCTCAGTGTCTGTCCCTTTGAGCCCCTGTACCCCTCAGAAGGACAATATTGGGACTCAAAAATCTATAAATAAAGAGCTCTTTTGAGGATATTGATACCCAGAGACCCAGTTATATTTACATCCAGACACCATGCCAAGGTGATCAAATACTTATAAGAGATAAGTAAGTGATTTATGGCTTAAGTCTGCTTAATAATATCCGTCCCCCACCCTTTTTATCAATTTAAACTGCTGAAAAACTTTATAACCCCAGTATACTGGTTTAACCCAACAGTGCACATCCCAAACAGGTACCCAAAGGATTTAATAATAGAACAGTGAGTCTTATTATCCTTTCTCTCTTGTGGCAGCTTGGTTAAAAATCCCTGCCACTCCACTGTGTATTTTATATGCATGTTATCTTTGGGAAAAATATCCTTTAAACAAAAGGTTCCAAAGTAACCAGGCCTACGTGTTTTCATACTGAATTCCCTGAAGAGAGGTGTTAAAGATCCCCAATATAATTGTGGCCCCTCTATAAAAATATTCAATAATCAATTTATTTATATTTATTTAAAACAATAAACCATATCAAAACCAATTAACCTTGCAATAAGCTTTATCAAAATATTTTATGGATTTTTGCTGCATTTATTGAATTATATATTGATTATTTATTCTATCACCTCTGGTAGCTAAAGGATAGAAAGTATCTTGGCATCCAGGAGGCTGACAACATGCATTTCCACTGGTTACACCCCCCCTGTAAGTTTGACCAGACCCAGAGTGTTTCTGGGTCCACCCTGACCAATCTGAGGGCCAGGGGCTGGTTGCAGGAGGAAACAAGCCATGTAAGTTGGTAATAAGGACCAATGAGGTCACAGAGGTAAAACAGGCTTGTTGTGAGGGACAACCAGCCAGGTTCTGAACATCAACAAGGGCTCATTCAGCCCAGTAAGGGTGGAAAAACCAAACTCAACCGGTACAGGCTGGTAATAAGGGTTCAGGGACTAATGCCAAGTGGGCTGAGTAAGCCCAAACCAATCAGCAAGGCTTGTAGAGCCTGTAGAGCCCATTTGGGGCGGAATTTTCACCTTTTTCTTGTCATTACATGAGCTCCACATGGGTATTATTTTTTTTATTTAAGGAGCTCTTCTCCCTGCTTTTTTCCATCCATTCATTCACCAATTTATTCAAATTCAAAAGTGTGCCATTTCCTCTGCCTCATATTAAGGATAAATCATAAGACATTATTGTCTCAGCATTTCTTTTGCTTTAAGTACTGCTCTTTGAATAAGCTTGTGGGCCAATAATTCTCACAGTCTCTTCCACTGAACTTTGAAATTCAAATGAAGAGCCTTCCTTGCACTACAGAAATCATTCTACCATCAGTTCATTAAAACATGAAAATGAACACTAAAAATAAAACACTTACTATCTTTGGTATTTTTGGTTCCCTTTTAACCCTTTTTCCCTCTTAAGTTCTCTTTCAACATTTTAAAATTTTGAAAGTTCATGACAACTAGCTTTCAATTTTGGTCAACCACGGCTGGAGCATAAGAGCTTTGGCTCAAGCCTTGGCTTGGCAATCACAGTTGCTGTATAATCAACGGCAGACTTTAAAATCTCTAATCAAACTTTTTGAGGTTCTGCCATAAGCATGGAATTCAACATGTTGAAGAATTAGGATTTATCAAGAACTGGATTTGTGTCAATCTCTCAAAAAGAAAATAAATAGCTAATCTGTCAATCCTATAATTGGTACCCTTATGAAACTCAAAAAGACCACTTAATTCACTGAAAGGGTCATAGTATAACCTCCACTGAGGTTGAAATCCTCAGGCACAAAAGATCCCATTGATTCTAGTATTTAAACTAGAATTTGGGAACACAGAAAGCCCATTTTTTTGAATAAGAATTTGACCACACCTTGCCATCATGTTGCTCTTTAAGTTTTAAAATTGTTTGCCAATGGGTTTTATGGCCTAATTTCAAAATTTATAACCCAAAGGGAAAATTTCTTTTGGAAGAAAAGTTCCTAAATTTATTCAAGAGGTTTTAAGTGAAGCATGCACTGATTGGATTTGGATTTCAATGGTTCCTTCAAGGTGTTTCCACAAATCCAAAATGTCCCCCAAAGATCCCACAAGTAATCATTTGAAAGTAGCATGGGCCCCTTCTACCCAAGAAATTGCTTTATTCCCAAATTCAGGTTTGAAACAAGTCCATACCATCACACACATCTCTTTGATAGGGAAAATTTTATCTTCCATATAATCAAGGACATCCTCATGGTCTTTCAAGAAAAACTGTTAAAAAGTTTCAACATAAGCATTCCCAGCAGAGATGAACAGAAGAAGCAATAAATTGGACTAATCTGAGTTCTGAATCATTGAATTCTGCCCCTCCTTGGTTTTAGAGGCCCCATACGTTTCCCACAGAGCTGTAAAGCTTTGCCATCCTTCATTGTAATTACTGAAAAAAACTTTACAATTTGCTTGAATATTTTTAGAAAAGTGCCTGGAGCACAACTGTCTGGATGACTCAGGGAACCTATGTTCTAAAGCAAAAATCAGAGCCTTTTCACAGTCCATCACTAAGAATTTGGGAAGCCTCTTGTGATAGTAATCCAAGTTCTTTAATCCATTCAATGCACAACATAGAACTCATACATTTATTTTGTTATCAAAATGAAAGCCTTTGTAAATGTTTTCCTGTTGGCTTTTATTCCTACAAAATTACATAGAAGGATTTTGTAATTATTTTCTTTATAATTAAAATCCAAAAAAGCAATATGATGGTATTTTTTGAAAAGTTTTATAGAAACAGGATGAGCCAAGAACAGAACCTCTAAGTGACACTCTCCACCAAACTTTGACCTGGAAACCCACTGGGATTCCTGGAGCATTTCAAATAGAACATCCATAAAACCTTTCCCATCCAGTTCTGCTATCCTTACCTTCTTCTTAGTGTTATAGATTGTTCTATTGTTAATGTGTTCAGATTCTCCTCACTTGAAGATGCACTGAGGGGTTTTCAGATGGTTTATGATTGTGTAGGCCATTTCTAATGAAGAAATGCCATTTGGGATCCACTACTGTATGACTTATGCGGATCATGAATTGAAAGCCAACCTTCCTTGTGTGAGTTTGCCGTTTCTGTTTGGTGAGGCATTGCCCTTCATATACCCCAAAACTGCCACATTCTAGATCCAAATATTTATTCTTCTTTGAATTGAATTTTTTCAATGCTTAGACATGCATTGCTGCACATTTTTTACAATGAATCATTCATTCTTTTCCACTAGAAAAGGCTCTCACAGTGTAAGACTCCAAACCGTGCGGGCCAAAGGCAGTTCTGTGGAGGGGAGAGGTGATTTTTTAGGCTGCCCTCCTGAGTGTTACAAAAAAAATCAAAATGTAACAAGAATCAAGGTCCAGAACCTTGTAAATGAGGAATCAATGGGAAAAGAAAAAATCAGTAGTAAAAAATAGCTATGGAAGACAACACTATCTGAGGCAAGATGGTGATGGGAAAAGACTTAAAACAGAATAATTTATAGTTTTTTCAGAGTTCAATACAACAAGGCTGTTGAAGGTAACAACACCCACAAGCTAATACCTCTGGTTATCAGCAGAAGCTTGGGATCAATCAAATCAAGCCCAAACAACCTTCAGGTTCTTAATGAACCTGCCCAACTCTCTGCAATCAAGGGCTTGAAGGGTACCAGATAAATGTGGGTGGCTGTGCAAAACAAAGAAATTTGTTTGATGAAGCTCTAGAAGCAAAGAAATAAAAAATTTGAATAAGAAAAACCCAAAAATTATCAAGTTACTCAAGAATAAAATGGCAGATTTCAACTCTAAAGATATAAAGAGAGGTTTAACACTCCAGCTTTCAAGCTCAAAGAAACACCTCAGTCAAACCTGAATGGTTCCAGAAAGGCAATCAAGAATGAAAAAGACCATTATAGTCAAAAAAGGGATCAAGGAGTGGTATAACACACTCAAGAATCCAGATAAATGGGTTTTTCTTCAACCAGAAAGGCTATTAGTTGGTGATAAGGAACAGGGAAACAGAAGGGAGGATCATACTTTTGAGTATGGAGGCTCAAAGATCAAGGGGAAATCATAGATATACCCAGGATGAAAGATGATGGATTACTTGGGTCAGGACTAGATTAAAATGACAAGGATAACCTCCCAATTCTGAAAATATGCCATGATTCTGGGAAAAGGCAGGGAAGAGACCCTCATTTTATGGGAAAGATACCCTGTAGAATAATTAAAAGAGGGTGATACAGATGAGAGCAGATTTTTTGTTTTTTTTTTATAGAAAGCAAAATGATGAAAAGATCAAAGAAACTCACGCAGGAGTGAAATCAATACAAAGAAGAAAAAAATAAAGAAAAAGATGGGAAAGAAGCCTCAAAGGCAAGGTGGACAACTGATGAGCCGCGCAGGATGAAAAACCATTCAAGCTGCGGACAGAAATCCACGCCAACAACCGCAAGATGATGAGGAATGGATTGGGTGATGGGGCCAAAGTTGGTGGGAGGTGATCAGTGAGTTTGATAATTGAGCTTTGTTTGAAGGATGGGAGAGATTGGTCAAAGGGTAAGATCAGCTGAGCTCAAGGACAAGATTTGCGGTGGCTGAAACAAAATCGCATGAGATGAGCAAACCAACAGGTGCGGGTTGCTGATCCGTTGGATGGATTGGATGACCGCACAAGATGGAAGGAGTGGTGATCAGGAGTTTGGATGGATTAGATGACCACACAAGATTAAAGGAGCAGTGATCAGGATTTTGGATGGATCAGATGACCGGGTGATATGAAGGGAGCAGTGATTGTAGGATGATGGATTGGATGACTGCTTGAGATGGAGGGAGCGGTGATTGTAGGATGATGGATTTGATGACCACACAAGATGGAGGAGCAGTGATTGGGAGTTTGGATGGATTGGATTACTGCGTGAGATGGAGGGAGTGGTGATTGGGATTTTTGATGGATTGGATGACTGCTGTGGTGACCAATCCGGAACACCTTGGAAAAAGGGGAAATTTTTAAAAAATTTTTCTTTCATCAAACTTCAATCAAAAAAAAAACAAATTCTGCTATCAACATGGCAACCCTTCTATTCCTAGCCATCTAGGAAGGGCTCTAAAGGGCATTCAAGTCCCCAGATCCTCCATTCAATTCCTCCTTGTTGCGCTTGCGGCCCAAATTTTTGGCCAAGCGCGCGGACAGTCATCCCACTCCTCATCTCCTCATCCTCAACAATCATCATCATCTGGTTGGCCATTGCAGACATCACCAGCCATCAAATACAAATCCTATCTCCTTCATCCAGCCAATTGATGGCCAACATCACCAGCCATTGGCCACCAATCCATCCTTCTCACCCCTTGACAGCTGTCACTTGCTGTTGGGGCCTTCCCCTTTATCCGGCCACCATCAAACTCATTGGCAACAAAAACAAAGACCACTGTCAGTAATTGATGCCGTTGCTTTCACTGTCACACACCGGTCAGCAACTGCCTCATCATTGTTCAACTGCCACTAAATCCTCCTTCATCCTCCCCTCAACAAAGTCATCTCAACCCAACCATGGTCTGCTAATCACCATCTGCAACTGCTGTTGCCACCTTGCATCCGCTATTGCGCAGAGGCTTATCCCCTTCCCGCTTTCCTCCTTGACGCAGGCTGGTTTTCTTTTTCCCTACCATCATAAAAAAAATAAAAAAATTGTTTTCCCACTATCATTTGTTTCATCTCTTGTAAGTAGTATACAGGGCCTCTTGCCCATAAAAGGAGGGTCTCTCCCCTGCATTTTACATCATATATAAACAAATCATCAATACAAAAACCATGATCCCATCATCATTATCTAAGCCAATAAAGTATGATCCATCATATTTATCCTGGGTATATCTTTTTATTGCCCCTTGATACTTGAGCCTCCATACTCAAATCTTTGATCCATCCTTTTTGACCTTATCCTTTATAACCAACCAATAGCCTTGCTGGTTGAAGAAGAATCCATATGAATGAATTATTGAATGTGTTATACCACTCCTCAATCCCTTTTTTGACCATAATGGTGTTGTTCATTCTTGATTGCCTTTCTGGAACCAGTCTAGTTTGACTGAGACGTTTCTTTGAGCTTGATACCTGGAGTGTTAAACCTCCCTTGATTTCTTTAGATTTGAAATCTGCCATGCTATTCTTGAGTCCCTTGATAAGTGTTGGATTATTGCTGTTTGAACTTGTTACCGCTTTGCTTCTAGAGCTTTATAAAAAAAATTGCTTTGTTTTGCACAGCCACCCACAGTTATCTGGTACCCTTCAAGCACTTGATTGCAGAGAGTTGGGCAGGTTCATTGAGAACCTGGAGGTTGGTTGGGATTGAGTTCATCTTTCCTAATTTTCTGCTGACAACCAGAGTTATTAGCTTGTGGGTGTTGTTATGTACAACTACCTTGTTCTAGTGAAATCTGAACAAACTTGAACTTATTTTGTTCAAGTATTTTCCCGCACCATCTTGCCTCAGATAGTGTTGTTCCATTGCTACCAATTACCATCAAACTTATCCCTTTCCATCAATTTCTTATTCACAAGGTTCTGGACCTTCATTCCAGTTACATTTAAATATTTTTGTAACACTCAGGAGGGCGGCCTAAAAAGTACTTTTCCCCTCCACAGAACTGCCTGCGGCTCAGCACCGTTTGAAGTCTTACATTTGGTCCCCAGGCCGGGATTGAACCAGAAACCTTGGGATTTACAGTCCCAAAAGGTTGTTGTGTTGTTATATAGCCTTGGATTGGGAACCATTCCACGGTTGGTGCACTCATTGCGGCCCGCTTGGACATTGGAGACTCAAGAACAAAGCGGGCCTGACCAGGTTTGCGGGCCGCTATTTTGGGAGGATAGAGCAGGGCAATTGGGGTTATAGGAGCAGGCCGGGCGCGCGCAAGCGCAGGCCAACCCGCAGGGCAGGAAATAACGGGGGCGCTGGGCAGATATGGACAATGTGGGAAGCTCCAAGTAGGGCACAGCAGAGGGCCATGTCATGAGAAGGACAAAACAGGTGTGTGTAATGGTAGGCAGGCTTGAGGGTGGTTGCGGTATGGGAAAGGCTATAGGAGCAGGCCAGGCATGTGCAAGCGCAGAACAACCTGTGGGGCAGGAAATCACGCGGCACGCCAGGCGGATAAGGAAAATGTGGGGGGCTCCAACTAGGGCTTGGAAGAGGGTTGCATCATGAGAAGGACAAACAGGGTGTGTGTAACGGTAGGTGGGCTTGAGGGTGGTTGCGGCATGGGAAAGCGTTAGGGTTAGGCTATGGTTCTGGTTTTTAGGGTTTCTTTTCTATTTGTTGTTGCGCTTGTACTTAGGATAGGGTTGAGAGGGAGAATATAAAGTACGCGCTTTCAAACCCAGCTTGTATGAGATAGGGATTGATTCACCAATAGATGGAGGGAGGGCAAAGGATTTGGAAAAGGAAAGGAAATTCACCTCTCTATATCTCTCTCTATTCATCTCCATCTCTATCTCTCTCTTTCTCTTTACTGGAGCATCCTTATCCTTACAGATGCTAGGACCACCAATTCCGGAACTTGAGGAAAACTAGGAGATTTTCACCTTCCTAGTTTCCACAATGTTTTGAATCACCTAGTTTCCACAATGTTTGGAATCAACTTTGAACTGCAATACTTTTTCTTTTGTTTCTCTGATTCTCTTTTCTTAGGTCTTATCCGTGGAGGCAACTTATCTCAGAAATAATTCCTCCCAAAGGTGCACTGCTTGGGCAAGATTCTTGTTGTTTTTTTTGTGAAACCCTACTCTTGCCACACTTCTGAGCCACTTTGGAATTCCACTCTTTGGATCCTCTAGGAAATTCTGTTATTAAAAATGGCATCTACTTGTACTCCTGCCACCTCTATTCAATCTAGGATGGTCAATATCAAACCTCAGAACAAGAAATTAGGGTTAAACGGGGTAAATGTTGATCAGTTCTTGAACTCTTAAAAAATGGCTGCTGAAGTGGACAGGGCAAGTGAATACAATATGGCCTATCAGTTACAACTCTTTATCTCCTCTGATGAAGTCATGGAAGTAATCAAGTTGTTCAATGGACTTAAATCCCTCAACTGGATTCTTCTAAGGCAAGGAATGTTAGCATGTTGGGGGAAAATAGATGTAGCTTGATTAAATTTGCAGGACTTGGATGCTCTTGTCTCTCAATGGATCTCAAATGGTGGTGTCTCTTCAGCCTCTGAATATCAGTCTTTTAGAAAGTCTTGGGGCTCAATCCAAGATTATTTTATCCAAAACAATCACATTGATATGGTGGAAAATATTTTGAGGGAATTTTTCCAATCTTTTTTGCTATTAGTTCAGGAAAGGATTAGGGCTGAATTGGTCAAGTCTGGAACAATGATCACCACCAGGGAAAATCAATTCAAGCTCCCTGTTTTATTTCTCCTTAGGGGTACTGTGGATGAAGTTATGAAAGGTCAAACTGCTTTAACTTTTTAAAAGCCTAGAACCACTGAACCAGTAAATGCTCCTTCCTTAAAAGAATCTAGCAAAATTATGAATAAGATGGAAGCAGATTGCAGGCCTAAATCAAATCCCCAGTCCAATCAGGAATCTCCTACAATAGATGAAAGCACCAGCATTCTCCAAGCTTTTGAGAGCAAAATTGATCAAAAGATTTCCTCTCTTGCTACTCCTAAACCATCTAGACCTGTTCCTAAATCCACTCTTGTCTGTTACTAATGTCACAGGGAAGGTCATAGAACTGGTTGATGTCTTGAACTTTAGAAGGACAAAGAGGAAATGTTGGTGGAAAAGAAGGGAAGAATTTCTTTCTTTGTAATGGTGCTTTGATCCTTCTAAATTCATATTTCACTATTCATCATGTGGTGGACTCTTATCAGCCACCACCTCCTATGAAGGCATCTTTGGCTTCTTTTGATTTCCAATCTTCCTGTGTTACCCTTCAAACTTGGTATCCTCCAGCCATCTCCTCCTCCAGTATTGCTGGGGCTTATCAATCCAATCCAGCTAGGAAACAACATGAGGAACCCAAACCTCATAAGGCTCCTTCTTTTCCAACTTCAATCCTACAGAAACCAGTTAAACGTTGATCCTCACCTGAGCCTCCTTCCTCTGATGTAGAATATATGGAGTTTGAAAAGTAGCAACTCATGGAAAGGTTCCAAGATCACTCTGAACCTCTTCCTTCATCTAAATCACCTCAAAATTCCAATCCTGTTCCGGCTTCACCTGAACTTCCTCCCTCCACCCAGCCCAAAGTTTGGTTTGAGAGGGGAATTTCAAAGGACAACCCCAATTCTGTGGAAGGGGTATTAAAGAAAATTCCAGATCTCAAAATTCCGGATCTATCTGGGGCTGAACTACTGTCAATCTCTCCATCTGTTGCTGAAGGAATGAAGAAATGGGTCTCTTGACAACATGTGGAGATTGCTCCTGAAAAATTAAAGGTCTCCTCTGGAACTTTGATGGAACAAGTCCCTCCTCAGATTCCAACCTTTACTCCTGTCCTCTTGGTTTGCTTCCTTGTTATCTTGGTTATTAAGCTAAAACTGTTTCTCCCCTTGTGGATTCCCGCTCTCAGTTAAACTTAATTTTGGATGCTTTGGCCTGCAAACTCAAGCTTAGTCCTAGGTTCAGCTTTCATTCTGCGGTTTATGGGATAGGGAATCAATCTTTTAAAGTGTTTTTATTGCTGAAGATGTCCCAGGTAGAATTGGTTGAAATATTGTTGGAACTTGTCATTTTTGGATCACTCATTTGGAAGGTCCTATGATCTTTGGCCGACCATTATTAATGGATTTTGGTGTTACTCTGATGTTTCCTGATCAGGTGAATTCTTCTCCCTGATGCTGATGGTAGAAAAATTGAAGTTCCTCTCTGCTCTTTGGATTCTGGTTTTTGGGAAAGAGATTTTCCTGGTCATATTCCTAAATTGATTTTTAAGGGGAAGCCGCACAATCATTCCAATTCCTCACATTTTTTATGTTAATAATTGATCCTACTGATAGTTTGAGTGCTTATCAGCCTTGGATTTAAACTCAAGGGTCAAATCTCACTCCTGAGGCTTATTTTTAATTTTTCTCATCATTTTATTCTGATCTGGAAAGCATTAAAAACCATAAACAGGTAAAAAAAGAAAGTTCCAAAAATATTTCTTCTCTCTCTGGATCTGTTGTGTCTTCTTTTTCTTGTATTCTTAGACATGATCAATATCCTCTCAGTTCTGGTTTGAATCTCCACAATGAGTATAAACTAGATCCCAATCTTGATTCTATTCTTGGTGGTTTTGGTATGGAGGAATATGGGCTTCAGTGGAGGAAATTTGGAGTAGAAGTAAGTCCTCCCAATTGTGAACCGCCGGTGAAGTCTTCTACCATTGTTTTTGAAACCCAACCTAGTGCCACACATGTGAGAAAATTATTACCCCCTGTTTCTCCCTTTATGGAAAAGGCACCCTTTGAGGACGTTGTGGAAAATTGGACATGGAAGATGTTGGAACTTGGCCTCAGTTTTTGAAGTCAAGTGTCACTGGTCAACGCTTGGAGGAAACAAGAAATTCTCTCTTTTGCTACCAAGTATAAGCCAGTTGCACAAAAGGTCCAACCAGTCAACCAGCCTACGCCTCTCAACCTCCATCCTCCTCTCATGCATCCTCCCTTACCCCCCTACCCCCCAATCCTTACTGTGGTTTATCTTGATCTCTTACTGGTTCCTTTGTGCCTCATGTTTGTTTCACTGAAGAACTTCTTAAAGTGGTCCAATTTTCTCCAGATGGATGAATTCTTCCTGATGATTTAAATTTGATCAAAAATGTCCTATCTCTAAGGTAAAAATCTATTTCTTTCTTTAAAGAGGAGAGGGGTCTCTTAAAAGAATCCCATGACCTCCCTTAAATCATCCCTGTAGTTGAACATGATCCTTGGCAAAAGAAAAAGATCCCAATCCCTGCTGCTAAAGTCAATAAATTTATAAAGTTGGTCTGCAAACAAGTTTGTACTGTTCTGTATTAACATTAAAGTTCTAGTTATTCCAGCCCTGTCTTCTGTGTCCTCAAGAGTAATGGTAAACTTAGAATAGTTCATGATCTTCAACCTCTTAAAAAAGTTACTATTAAAGAATCTAATATTCCTTGTGCCACTGAAGAATTTTTTGAATCTTTCTCTGGGAGAGCTTTCTATGTTCTAGGGGACATTAGGGGTGGATATGACAAACAATCCTTAGCTACTTTCTCTTTCTCTCTTAGTAATTTTGATACACTTCATGGTTGATTTCAAATGACTCCATTGCCTCAAGGTTCCACTAATTCAGTTGCAGTTGATCAGGCTAAGATGATATGGATCCTCTGGGATAAAATCCCTGATCATGCTGGTATCTTTATTGACAATGGCAGAATCAAAGGTCAAATTTCTGACTATGATAATGAGCTCTTATCTTGGCATTAAGGAATTTTTCAACTCATCTGGTAATATGCTACTACTTTGGAAAGGATTCTGTTTCAAATCAAGGAGTCTGGCCTTAATGTCTCTGGGTCCAAATTGGCTGCTTGTGTCCCTGCTCTGGAAATTATTGGTCATGTGGTCTGCAAGGAAGGAAGAAGGATTTCACCAGCAAAAGCCAACAAGATCATCTCTTGGCCTACTCCAATCAATCCCACTGAAGTTAGAGGTTTCCTAGGTGTTGTGACTTATGTTCAAATCTTGATCCTATCTTTATCCAAAATCTGTGCACCCTTGCCTTTTCTAACCAGGAAATATACTGAGTGGATTTGAACCCAAGATTGTGAACATTCATTTCAGGTGCTCAGAATAATTGTTGGTAAAGACATAGTTTTGAAAAAGATCTCTTATGGACCTGGAGCTGGCAAGATAAAGCTTGCTGTCAATTCTAGTTATCAATATGTTGGGGCTGTTCTTACTAAGGAAAATGAAAATGTTTGTGAACTTCCTTCTCTCTATGAATCTTTGTTATTTTCAGATGTAGAATCCAGATACTCTCAACCAAAACTTGCACTCTGTGGTGTGTCTTGAATGATGAACAAGCTCCAAACCGTCCTCTGGGGTCAAAATTTTGAATTAAAAGTAAATTCTTGATCCATCATTGAAATCATCAATGCTGCCAGCCTCACTAATGCTCCTATGACTTTTTGGGTGGCCTTTATCCAGTTTTTTCTTTTGATATTGCTCACAGGCCTTGAAAAACTTTAACCATGCCTGATGATTTCTCCAGAAATCCTTTGGTGATGAGGAATCTTATGTTGGAATGGATTTTGATGAAGAAGAACCTTTGATCCAACCTGTCTTTTCCTTCTCCTCTCAGAGTTATTCTGGCTTTCAGAAAGGTTTCTGTCTTAAACTAGAGCAGTAAATTTTAAATTTTCAAAGACCTCCTGATCTCTCTGACAAAGAATTTAAATCCCTCAAAATAAATTCCTCTAATTTCTTTTTACAAGGCTCTAGGCTTATGAAAAGAGGAAATCCTTACTTATTGAAAATTATCCAAAAAATGGTGGTGGCCATCTCTGGAGAAATCCCTCTCTCAATGGTGCAAGAGTTGTGAATTTTCTTAAAAACGTGACCTTAGGCAACCAGCTGAAATTTGTTATCCTACTGGGGAGTCCACTGTCTTTGGGAGGATTGCTATGGATGTGGTTTGTATTAAGGCAGGTGGTGCTAAGTACCCCATTGTGGCTAGAAACAATTTTTATGGATGGTTTGAAGCAAAATTTCTTAAGAATCTTTGCTCTGAATCAGTGGCAGCCTTCCTCTATGAGACTTGAATGATACGGTACAGCTTGGATTGATCTTACTCTACTGATGGTGACTCGTAATTTGGTGGAAAAATCTCTGAAATGATGCAATCTCTTCCTGGAAAAAATAGAGTTACTACTCCTTATTATCCTGAAGACCAAGGCATGGTGGAACAAGGCCATGCCACTATGAAGGCTGCACTTGTTAAAATGGCTGGTGAAAGTGGAAAGAATTGTTACAAATTACTTCCTCTTGTTCTCTTCTCTGATAAAATCTCAACCAAACCAACCACCGGCTACTCACCTTATGGAATCATCTTTGGCCAAAGAGCAGTCCTTTCTTTGGATCTGGAAATGGAATAATTCTTGGGAATCTCATGGGAAGAGCTGTTCTCAACCACTGAGCTATTAGTTGCTAGATCCAAGAAACTGGAGCAAATTGAACATGTTTGTGATGAAGCTTATCAGAGGATGATGGAATCAAGACAAAAATCAGTTCAGTATTGGGAATATACGCACTTAAATTGAATCAGGGATACCTTAGATTGTGGTGATCTAGTTTTAGCTTATAATTGATCTTTGGAAAACCAGTGGTGAAAGCTTTTTGAAAATTTCTGGAATGGTTTTTATTGGGTGGTTCACCAAGTTAGAGGTGGATCTTATGTTTTGGAAGAGCTGGATGGTACTCAGTTGGCCAGAATTTTTTCTTCTGATCAAGTTAAGAAGTTTCATTGCCAAGGAGGCAACTTATCTCAGAAGTAAGTACTCCCAATTTTGCACCACCAGGGTCATTTTCTGGGTTTTTGTTGTAAAACTCTACTGTATGCCACATAAGCAAGCACCTGGTATGCCTTTTTTGTTTTATCTCTGCTGCTTCTAGGGATCTTTTGGATGTATAAAGATATTTTTAAAGTCTTCAATCACTCTCAAGATCAAGAAATGGCCATTCTTCTGCCTCAATTTCTTTGTATTCCTCCTTTTCTTAATATCTTCAAATTTGAGATGCAGAGTAGGGACAGTCTGTAAGTTGGGGAGTGATGTGGTGATCAATCTGAGACACCTTGGAAAAAAGGGGAAATTTTTATTTTTTTTCTTTCATCCAACTTCAATAAAAAAAAACACAAGAATTTCCACTATCATTATGGAAACCCTTCTATTTTTTCTCCCCCCAACTTCCTTCTGTCCTAGCGGTGTAGGACGGGCTCTCAAGGGCGTTCAAGTCCCCAGATACTCCGTTTGATTCCTCCTTTTTGCACTTGCGGCCCAGATTTTTGGCCAAGCGCACATGCAGACAGTCATCCCACTCCTAATCTCCTCATCCTCAACAATAATAATAATCTGCTTGGCCGTTGGCAACATCACCAGCAATTAAATACCAATCCTCTCTCCTTCATCCGGCTGATCAATGGCCAACATCACCAGCCATTGGCCACCAATCCATCCTTCTCACCCCTAAACAGCTGTTGCTTGATGTCATGGACTTCCCCTTTATCCGGCCACCATCACCCTCATTGGAAACAAAAACAAAGACTTCCATCAGTAATTGATGCCATTGCTTGCACTGTTGCACGCCAGTCAGCAACCACCTCATAATTGACCACCTGCCACTCAATCCTCCTTCATCTGCCCATCAACAAATTCATCTCTGCCCAACCGCGGTCTGCTAATCACCATCTGAAACTGCTGTCTACACCTCAAATCCACTATTGTGCAGATGTTCATCCACTGCCCACTGTCCTCCTTGACTTGGGCGGGTTTTCTTTTTCCCCACCATCATAAAAAAATTTGTTTTCCCTCTATAATTTGTGTTATGCCTTGTAAGTAGTCTACAGGGCCTCTTTCCTATAAAAGGAGGGGCTTTCCCCTGACTGTTGAATCATACATCATCATATCATCAATATACAAACCACAATCCTAATCATCATCATATAAGCCAATAAAGTCTCATCCATCATATGGGGAAATTTAAACATCATCTTTATCCTGGGTATCTCTTTTGATTGAACCTTGATCCTTGAGCCTCCATACTCAAATCTTTGATCCATCCTTTTCAACCTTATCCTTTATAACCAACCAATAGCCTTGCTGGTTGAAGAAGAATCCATATGAATGAATTATTGAATGTGTTATACCACTCCTCAATCCCTTTTTTGACCATACTGGTGTTGTTCATTCTTGATTGCCTTTCTGGAACCAGTCTAGTTTGACTGAGAAGTTTCTTTGAGCTTGATACCTGGAGTGTTAAACCTCCCTTGATTTCTTTAGATTTGAAATCTGCCATGCTATTCTTGAGTACCTTGATAAGTGTTGGATTATTGTTGTTTGAACTTGTTACCGCGTTGCTTCTAGAGCTTCATAAAACAAATTGCTTTGTTTTGCGCAGCCACCCACAGTTATCAGGTAAACTTCAAGCATTTGATTGCAGAGAGTTTGGCAGGTTCATTGAGAACATGGAGGTTTGTTGGGATTGAGTTGATCTTTCCTCATCTTCTGCTGACAACCAGAGTTAGTAGCTTGTGGGCGTTGTTACGTACAAATGCCTTGTTCTATTGAACTCTTAACAAAATTTTAATTATTTTATTCAATTATTTTGCCGCACCATCTTGCCTCAGATAGTGTTGTTCCATTGCTACCAATTACCATCAAACTTATCCCTTTCCTCAATTCCTTATTCACAAGGTTCTGGACCTTCATTCCGGTTACATTTAAATATTTTTGTAACACTCAGGAGGGCAGACTAAAAAGCACCTTTCCCCTCTACAGAACTGCCTGTGGCTCAGCAATGTTTAGAGTCTTACACCGTGTGAGATGGAGTGAGCAGTGATTGGGTGTTTGGATGGATTGAATGACCCGGCAAGATGGAGGGAGCTGTGATTGAGAGTTTTGTTGGATTGGATGATGTTGGCCATTGGCAAGTTGATGAAGGAGGCAGGGATTGATGGTGATGTTGATGAGGATGAGGATGGATGTCCACAAGCGCACTTGGCCAAAAAAATTGGGCGGCAAGTGGGGCAAGGAGGAGTTGAATGGAGGATCTGGGGATTTGAAAGCCATGGAGAGCCCTTCCTTTACCACTTTCTTTCTGATGTTTTCCAAATTGGTCACCACAATGGGAGGAGGGTCAAGAGGTTCTGGAAACCCTTAGTTACATTAGTATTTTTCACGCCAAATAATTCTCAGTAAAATGATATAAAAAATGTGAACCACCACCTTTAGTAAATTCCAGTGGTGAAAAAACATCTTGTTCCTCAATTCTAACCCAAGATGAGGATGCAATTGGGGCTTCCCATGTTTTTTTTCCAACTCCCTACCCAACTCCCTAGATTCACCCAAAGCTTTGTTCAAAACACTTTGAATTAAGTCATTTAATAAAGTAATGTTTAAACCAGGGGCGCCTGGGCCTGCCACTGTTCCCATAAATCAAAAAAATTAAACCGCAATCTAGCTTTCAATTCAAATTTCAATTCAACAACTCAAAAGGTTTGCTCACTTTTGGGTTGAGGAAAATAAAATTATGTGAAAAGCAAGTGATGTGTTCAATTTTTGAAAAGAATTTCTTTTGCCAATATGCAGAAAGTTTGATTCCAAATTTTCTTTTTTTGGTCCAATAATAGTCCCACATAGTATGCCAAATCCCCAAATTTGGGTTGAGGGAACTCAAATGTGGTCCAGGGGTGCCAGGAAAACAGGCACAACCCCCAATCAAAGCTTGCGCATCCCCATTCACACCCCAAAAAGGGTTGAAATTGGAGATTTGCAACCCTTTTTGAGTTGCGGTTGGGGATTCACAACCCCCCTGGGGATTGTCAGCCACGAGACAGTTAGACTTGTCCAAATGTCTGGAAACTCATATGTCCTTCTGGTATAGAGGCTAAGTACTAGGCTCACTTCCCAGTATCTGATACCAAGGTCACTGGTTCAAACCACAATTGAGACAATAATGAAAATGTTGAGTAGTTTTGTAATTATATATTAAATCTTAATAATATTATATAATGTTGTATAAGTATGTTTTTATGAGAATGGATTATGGAATTAAAACCTTGATAATTTATATTATCAAGAAGGGGACCAAATATAATTTTAAATTAAGTTATGAGGACTCAGATGCGTCCCAATTATTGATATAGAAGTTCCCAAAGTGTTTCCTCTCTTTGGGAAGGAGTTACAGTAATCATATTAACCCATACTCTCTATACTGTATAAATTAATTACACATTATCCTTCTTTGGGATGTAATTATAAGTAATACTCCCTCTGTACACTTAATAAACCTTACTGAGCCTTGAGAGCGTTCACTCAGAGGCTTTAGAACTTAATTGTAAGCTATGAACCTTCTAGTAGCACTGCCAAGAGTATATACACCTTATAGGTATAGTATAATTATAAATTAATTACTTATTTAATACTATCCCCTTTTGGATGTAATAATGCTTTAATATACTTCACTGAGCCTTGAGTGCGTCCACTCAGAGGGCTCAGAGTTCATCTGTAGGCTGTAAACCTTTTAATAAACATTGCAAAGAGTATACATACTCTATGTGTATAGTATGAGCTAAGATACTTATAATTAAAATTAAATTATTTGCCAAGGTATTAAGCTACATTAAATCAATATAAATAATCATTATGATGGAATCTAAGGCTTCTATACCGTTCATCTGAGTGATGTATAAGTCCTAAGACCCAGTAAGTAAACTTTTAGTAAGTAAAATGAAAACTTTACCTTGAAAATCCTTCCCAATGGGTACTAGTTCTTCATTACCCATTGAGAATGATGTAATGATGTCTTGGGCCTTTGAGGACGAAACCAAGGAGAGCCTGAAACTCCCCTGGTGATTAATAGAGTCCCCTGAGGGCTCCTGTTACCTTAAAAGAGCAGGGTCTTTACCCTATAGCCCTTTCATCATCCATTATATATTATTATTTGAACAAGAATACAAGCAAGAGTTAACAAGCCCATTAACCTTAATCTCAAGAAGAAGATTGACTGGGGCTATAAAATTTGGTATTAAATTCAATCAATAACCTATCTGGCAACACCAATTTCGAGTGGAAGGTCTCACTTGGATAAGCAACCCCTGTGTGTTACTCTTTAAAGGGTGTGAGCTTATTTATAAGCAAATCTCCTTTTGGTCTTACTCCTTTAAGACTAAGGCCCCTTACCTATTATAAAGGTTTAAGGTGTGGCTATTCACTCATAATACCTTGGTATTATTCGAGTCTGTAAAATTTTAAAGTTGCTGTTTGGAATATATAAGTCAAAACTAATTTAAATATTGGTTTGTCTTTATTCTTTTGCAGGTTTAACCACGGCTAGGTATAGCAATAGAGGTTAAATCCCTGACAGGGATGCACAATTTGTGAGCAAATATTTTTGCTCTGCTGCAAGTTGTGAATTAACCTTCACAATGCATATGGGTTGTGAACAGAAGTTCACCCCCATTTGAAACCCTGGGGTTGTGAATTTAACATTGGAAAACTTTTAATTGATAAAACTGATTATTAGTGAGGGCTTGTTGATTTTCTGTCATCTGCTGATCAATTTAGTGTTTTAGAATAATTTTTATTAAAATTCCTTGATATTTTTTGTGGTCATTAAAAATCTGGATCAGTTAATCTTGTAGTGGTCCTGATTATTTGGTTTTCAAATTAATATAGCTTATAATTTGATTTTCTTTATTCTTATTTGACATCACGTTTTTTTAGATACACTACCATGCATATGACAAACTATCACATATGCATGGTGGATCCTAGTGGGATGTAGGCATTGCGTGTTGCACCTTGTGGCCATGGGGAGGTCTTGTGGATCAGGGGTGCACAGATCTGTTGGCGCGTATGGGAGTAGGATACGCTGTGTCTGTGACCTTTTACTCAGCTTTTCATGTTGGTCCTCTGGACAACTTAGGATTCATGGAGGAATCTTGAGGCGGGCTGTGCCTGCAGGTTCCTTGAATAGCTAAGTGTGCGGCTACTGAAGGGATGCAAGCTGTGCACAGGAATTTTGACAAAACACCTTTCTGTGTGTAACTCTTGAAATATACAAAATAACTTAATTCTGACTAAAATTTTGGTGTCAAACCTATACTTGAAAATATGTGTCAATATTAAAATGGCTAAAAAGGGAAAAAGTGGTGTTGTGACTTTTAGGTCATTTTTGTTAAATATTTTTAAAATATCAACAAGTGAGATTTCAAGGGTGGGGTCAGTCAGTGACCGCACCTAGTTTTGGATAGTGAATCCATTTCTGTAATAAAATTCATGGCTTTATCATTCCTTCTTTGGTTTATAAGTATTTTTATTTATTTATTTTATTTTGGTAAATTTGACAGATTGCTCTGTAAATGGTAGCAAGCTGACAAATTTCTCCTCTGATTTTTCCAAACTCTCATTTAAATATTTCAAAATCAATAAGGAATCTTGCTTATCCTCCAAATTTATTATTCTAGACACCCTTTGCATAATATGCACTTGTTCAACAAATTCCTTGCAATCCGCAGTCCTGGCCCTCTTTGTTCTCAGATCCAATCCATTTCCCTCCATCAAATCCTTGTATGGTCTTTTTTATTGAAAATTTGAGTAAGATCCCTTGCCTATGTCTCCAGTTAATTACCTTGCATAAGTTTTGATTTGCAACCAAAACTTGGCCTCAGCTCCTTCCCTCCAAACTTCCAATCCAATTCCTTCCTGCCCTACCTCTGTTCAATTCCTCTCCATGCCATCCTCCCTTTTCATCTCCTCCTGTCCCATTCAGTTTCCTTCATCTGTTTCATTTACTCCTGTCAGCTGGTTACTACTCAGAACCAACTGACCAAAGCCCTCAAAAATAAAACTGAATAAATAATAATAATAAATAAAAAATACGGAAATAATCAATTAAAATAAAAATTAGGAAATAAAATCTTAACCTGTAATAAATCTAAAAATATTCTAAAGAAATGGATTTTTGTTGCCAATTGAGGGAGGCTCACCCACTGGCACCACCCCCAAAAATTTACTCCTTCAGGTAGAACCATGGTTCACCTGTATACCCTCCCATCACATCAACAGGTATGGGTTCCTGACCAAAAATTTGGTCAGAAACCCATAATTATGTCTAGTTTAGAAGCTATGGACAAAAAAAGGTTTTTTCCATATCCCTGCAAGCAGCCGCATACCTTCTGCAACCGCACGGAGGAGCTAAGGCACGCGCAGGCCCCGTGCGCAGCCGCATACCTTCTGCAACTGCTTGGAGGAGCTATGGAACGCGCCGGCCCTGCAAGCAGTCAAGCAACTAACTCGTGCAAGCTGGAAGTAGTTGCTAGTCAGCAACTACCGCGCGTGGCAATTGCCACCGGCTCCCATGGGTAGTCAAGCAACTACCGTGCAAGGCAGTTGCTACCAACTACCACGCAAGGCAGTCACTACCAACTCCTGCAGGTAGTTGAGCGACTAGGGCGCGAGGAAGTTGCTACTGACTACTGCGCAAGGAAGTTGCTACCAACTACTGCGCAAGGCAGTTGCTACCAACTCCTGCAGGTAGTTGAGCAACTACCGCGGGAGGCAGTCGCTACCAACTCCCGCGGGTAGTTGAGCAACTACTGCGCATGGCATTTGCTACCAACTCCCACAGATAGTCAAGAAACTACCAAGCGCGGGGGTTGCTACCTGTTGCCAGCCCCGCAGGTAGTCAACCAACTACCTTGTGCAGCCCCTAGAAACCGGCCGGACTATTGCGCAAGGCAACCAGCTGGCTCACTGGATAGCCCCCCTCTCCCAAAATGGAAACGGGATGTAGGGTACCACCTATACACCCTAAAGCCCTGTTCCACACCACATGGGGCCCCAAGAGCGCCACCATGTTGTGGGGAATAGTATGAAAACAGATAAACCAACAAAAAATCCGGAAAAATAGGCCCTGCACCCTTTTTAAAGCTATATCAAAGGTTGTCAGGGCCCCTGTAAAAGGGCCTGTATTGTAGATTTTGAATCAAAAGAGTACATGTTAGTTACTGTAACACCCTGAGAGTGTGTACTAAGAATAAAAAGAGGCCTAGATTTGTGCTAGCTGGCTCACAAGGTCCCAAACAAACATACAACACCCCCCTTGTGTCCCTGGTAACTAAAACTGTACATAACTAATCATTACTAGGAGTGTACTGTCCAATTAAGTGACAGTAAAACACCCCAACATGGACAAAAGAGCCTCAGACTCAAACTATTCTTACAAAATAGGGTCCCCATAGAATTTTTTCAAGCCCCTGGCTTCAGGAAGCCATGACTTATATTTAAAAATATTAATTAAATACTACTTCTTTGGCAGATACAATGAGGTCATTAAGGGTACAGAAACATGTATCAAGCGCCAAGCATGATGACATAGAGCTTACCGTACCTCTTTAGTGACCAGAGCAGGTCTACACGAACACACTGATGGCTCCCTGGCCTCAGAACTAGCCTGGGACACCCTCCTTTGGCTGGTAAAAAGACTGTACCATGAGGGGAAACAATATAAATAAAGGCTCTTCCTCCAGCCATTTCTAACTCATTCATCCAGTCATATAGTCATTATTGCTTCAGATATTTTTGTCCTCAAGCCATCAAACCCTTATAATAAATAAGTGTTTGATCCTGGACTACTTTCTGATAAAATTATAGAAAAAACTCTTGAATCCTTACTTTTTGGCCAAAATCAATATCCAACCATTCAGCCTGCCTCAGCACCAGCTTCCGGTACCCTGAATCCCTGCATATTGGTCCATCTATCAAGGATAAGTCCGTATCTAGACCTAGTAAGATATCCTGCTGACTTATACCCTTTTTGTAGGTTCTGCATAACCCAAACCCCAAGGAAATTACACACACCATTCTTGAAAGGAGTCCTTGTAAACCCCGCACGCACCTCAATTGCACCTATATTTTCCTGAACAGACATATACCTGTGTTGCGGAGGGTTCAATAACCCCATTAAGGTCTCTGCCCCTCCTTTTAAGTTAATTTTTATGAATATATACATAAATTTAACACTTAGCCAAAATATATCTCTGGCATTTTTTAAAATTTTTACTCTAAAGTTTTCATCACCTCTAGTAGCTAGAAGGAGCTAGGTCCTTGGCATCTAGTAGGCTGACACCTCCATCCGCTTCTTCCACAAAAATGACCTCAACTTGCACCTTGGTACAAACTTGGGCCACCTCTTTCTTGGTCAGTGTTCAAAAATAGGGTGGTGGTGGTGGTGGTGGTGTATTTTCAGTGTACCTCTGAAAACTTGATGGTGCTGTGGAGCAAAATTATTTATTAGCTGCTATTCCTATCCTTTATCAAATTTCTTCAAAATTGCTCACCTAAGGATTGCTCCCCAAGAAAATCAACCTCTGTTAATAGTGGTATCTGATAGTTAAACCTTGTTTCTAAAAAAAACTGCAACCCTTGATTGTGGACGCCATTGGACTATCAACTGGTAAATCAATAAGGGAAAACAAACAAGCCATCTTGCAAATTTGACAAGGCTTGTATTCATTTTGAATGCCACAAACAGTGGAACTGGGTATACATTTATTTTTTCAGAAAATAAAGTTATCACAACAAAAAGAACAGGGAAAGTTTCCAATTTAAAATGGTAACTAAATAAAAATTATGTAAGGGTATCAAATAAATGTGAATGGCTCAAGAATTGATGGGAAATTTACATAAAACTTGCAGTAGCTTTCAGGTTTTAAACCTGGGAAACTGTCATGCTCCAAGCTAAAGGGCTATTGTCTACATCATGTTTTTTACATATCCTATTCCTCAGGAACAACTAAATGAGTCTATAAGCATGAAACAAGAAAACAAATTAAATTTAGCATGTCTGCTTACTACCTCTTGCTTGTACACAAGTTAATTACCAACTGTGGTGACTAATTCTATCCCTGAAACCCTTTCAGTTCCACCAACAACCATTCAACCATCCAATAAACCTTGATTATTCCATCTTTGGACTTAGCTATTCCATTCTTGGACATGCCAGCCAAATTGGCTTGCATGTTCTATGCAAAGCCATACCAGTTGAAATGTATGCTTAAGGAAGCTTCCCACACCCTGCATAAGTATATCTGTCCATTCAAATTAAATTAAAGTTACTTGCACTTCATTCATTCATCCTGCTACATATATGTACTTTCATTGTCCATAGTTTGAACTTGCCCTAGTGCCTTGGACAGATTTTACAGTGGGTAGACAAAAATATTGGGACTGATTGACCTCAAAAAGGCCAATCATTTTTGGGAATGTGTTTCAAGCTAAATCCGTGGTTCAAAAAGAGGCATGAATTTAATTTGATTCATGGGATTAGATATTTTAGCATCTTTAACTTACTTAAAAAACATCGGAATTTTAAAATATCAAATTATAATTTTTCAAAAAAAAATCTTCAAAATCACAAAAAAATCAAAAGACATGGTGGAGAGAAAAAAAATTGAAAGATTCTGGACCATCAGTACTTTTTATTCTTGATGAGGGTGTGAACAAGTATTTGAAGGAATAATTTTGCAAAAGAAAAATTAAAATTGAAGGTTTCTGATGAAAATTCAAACCAATTTTGATTTATTTTGATTTTTCAGTGCTTTGGTAAGATGGTGACAATAATTTTAAAAGAGATAGGTTAGAAGTAATGGGAACTCCTAAAAAAATTAATTCAAGCTCTTCATGCATCTTATGTTTGTATTTTTCAAGTTCTCTGAACTTTTTAGACTTTGAGGTGCCTTGAGATGCTTGGTGTTATATTGGTTTGAGGTTTAATTGGAGTGGAGGTGGTTCAAATTGTTCTGAAATTGAATCCAACCATTGAAATTATACCATATTCCAATGGTTTGACCATCTTGATCCTCTGAAATAAAAAATTTTGTGAAGAAGGCTAAATATCAAAAAAAAAAAATGAATAAGATTCAAATATGAAGAATAAGATTCAAAAAGAATTCCTTACCATATTTTTTGTTGGATTGATCAAGTATTCAGACATCAAAATAAAAAAACCAAGTCGGTGGCAATGTGATGATGGGTTGAATGGAGTGAGAGCCCAAAGATGGGTTGTTCAACAGCAATATAAAGACACCCCAGGCTTCATCTAAATTTTTTAAAGTACCCAGGTGTGTTTTCTTTGACAAAAAGTCCCACAAATTTTTTCTACCCACTGTACTAACCATTTCATCCACCCATTTGATTCCCCTCATTCATTGCATCATTGCTCCCTGTCTTTAGACAAATTTCCATCTGGTTTTTTCTAGTCATCTCCAATTAACTTATAAGGATCATGAAGTCTGCCTGAAGATTGTTTCCTCAGTTAGTTAATTTAATAGGTTCTACACATTATTACTGAGACCAAATATATCAAGTTGGGCTTTGCCTTGGTTTCCTTCCATTGGAAAAAATCCATTCCTCTTGCAGTTTTTTGAGACCTCAAAATAATTTCTTGTACTTTGCATTTAGCCTCTCTATACTTGAACTTCCCTTGCAATCAGCACTCTCCAAGTTGAACTCACAATCATCTAAAATTGAGCTTTAGCACATGGGGTGGTTAAGTGAAAATTAGGTGTAAAAATCCAAAGCACACAAACCAATCCTCCTGCAAGAATACTCCTACCTTCTCCAGGGAAAGCTTAAAAAATGGCCAAGCCTCTTTCCATCCTGAAAGGTTGTCCTTTTCCACCACTAGGTAAAAATACTTCCTGGCTTTGATGTGAATCATGTTGTGGTAAACCAAACCTGTCCTATAGCCATCAGACTCATTTTTTAATTAATTATTATCCCTTTTCATCAAGTTAACCTCAAAAATCAATTACAAACCACTCATAAAATATACTCTGAACTCAAACCAACCTCAAATCTCAAATCCATCACCAGATACCCCCCTTCAACCATATCAAACACCCATCACAAACAACCCAACACCTGGCACAGGCTGGGTTATTTCACAATGAGAAATAAATTAAAGATTAACTGGATATCTAATGGCAAAAAGTTATTCTTAAAATCAGCACACAAAAAAACAACATACCCATACCAGCAGGACTTAAACCATACCAGTACCAATGTTACACTACATCCAGTACTATAAAACCAAGTTACACTATCTTCCTGGATAAACTCAGTACACAGGAAATCTCTGGAACTTTAACCAAGAGATAAAGCCTCTGAAAAATCCTCTAAAGCACTCTGATACTCAGTTTACCACCATTCTGGCCATAAAACACTCATGTATGCACAAACAAAATTAGAGGTTCATGCAGCCAAGTACATCTCAATTCTCACCCACCAGCAATAAAAAATTGGTACACATGAACTTTCTGGAAGTTTCACCACAAGATAAGGCCTCTGAAAAATCTTCTCAAGCAATCTTATACTCAGTTTGCCATCATTCAGCCATACAACACTCATATATGCACTAATAAAAGAAGGGGCTCATGCAGCCAAGTACATCTCAATTCTCACAAACTAGCAATAACAGCCCAGTACAAATGAAATTTTTGGAACTTCAACCACAAGATAAGGCCTATGAACCTTCCCCTGAAGCACTCTGATACTCATTTTGCCACCATATCAACCAAAAAAAACCTGCAAGCCACACTCTCAAGTCACACAAAGTAGCGTGTGGTAAAACAGAATATCTCATATCTCTACAGCTAATTCCATTGAAACAGCATGCAGGTAGTTCCTGAAAAATATTATAAATAATAAGGGCTCAGAAGCTTCCTCAGAAATACCCAGGGAGTAGTGTTTCACCACCTCAACTATACAAGTGATACAATTTCAGTTACCAAAGAGGGCTTGAAGATGCCAAGCATGTTTCATGCTTTTCCCAACCAGCAAAATTAACTCAAGCTGCAGGGAACTTCTGCATCATTATTTTATACAGGATAAGCACCCAGAAGCTTCCATGACTCAAAAATATTAGCCTATTACTCATATTTTTTCTTTTCTATCAAAATTTATACTAAAAAATACAGCTATCTCTTGGCTTGTTTCACATGTTTTCTCACCAGAATTATTGCCTCATGTAAATAGCACCTCCTGTGCTTCAAAATTTCAGATAGAGGATAAGATAAGCACTCAGGGGATCCCTGAGCTTCCCCTGAGGAATTATTTGTCTATTTGAGGGGGCTCTTTTGCCCTTTCCAAGTTGTCTAGCATGGAACCTGGCCCAATGGCATCTGCCCCTATGAATCATGGCTTATTCCCAACCTACCAAGCACCATATTATCAGTGAACCAGAATCAAGTCAAAAGGAAATAAATTATCAGACACAAAATTATCATTGACTATTTGAACCAACCCCAGGTTTCTTTGAATTAGGGTTCTTTAGAAAAGACCTGGTATTCAGCACCTATTATTAAGAGGAAAAACCCCTTTTTTCAATCTTTAAAATTATAAAAAGGGAGGGGCAAAACAGAACAACCAAAAAAGATCTTTTCCCTCCCAGATCCCTGTGGGAAAACCCGTTTTTGGGTCCTCCAACTTGTTAAACACCGTTTGGTCAACCATTAAATTCTTTAATTGGAATTTGGAAAAATAGTCAGAAAAAGTCAAAAAAGTCTTGATTATTAATTGGTGGAAGCTTGCCAATAATGCAATCCAACTTTGAATATTCTTGAAATTCATAAAAAAATCTCTATTAATGATTAATCTAGGTCCAATTAGAGACCTATTTTAAGTCTCAAAGAAAACCAGCCATCAATTAAAAACATTATTTTTCAGACTTATTATAGTTCAGAAGGGCAGGAAATTAAAAACCATCTTAGTTTACCTCTATCTAGTAAAGATTAGTAGTAACTAGATCCCCCTTTTAGTGACTTCCAGAAAGCTATTTGCTAAGGGTAATTTTAAATTCACGGCTCATTGAACCGTGGACACTGTTCAAAGTGGGCCGTGTGGCATGCCACATGGTCCAATCTGAGCCATGTACAAACCCCCATGGCTCAAAGAGCGGCGCGGCCCACCCAGCCTGGTCCAACAGCATTTTGGATTCCAAAAGACTACATTTAAGTTGTGTGGAGTTGTACACGGCTCAAATGTAGTCGTTTAAAAGCCATGTACAACCCCCGATGGCTCAAAGAGCCATGCGGCCCACCCAGCCTGGTCCAACAGCATGTTGGATTCCACACAACTACATTCAAGTCGTGTGGAGTTGTACACAGCTCAAATGTAGTCGTGTGGCATCCAACACGCCACCAGAACGCGGTGAGCCAAAAAAAATGGAATGAAAGAGCACTAAAATAACCCATGAATCAAATAAACCTTCCAAAAAACAGGAATCAACCAAAAAAATCAAAGAACTCAAAAAATGTTGATTTTTTGGTTAAAAAAACAAAAAAAATAAAACAATAAATAAAAAACACAAAAACTGGGACTATCCAATTTAGTAGCCCTAAAGTAAAAAGACCCAAAAAAACACAAGTAACTGGACTAGCCCCAAACTGAAAAGACCAAAAAAATCAGAAGTAACTGGACTAGCACTAAATTAAAAACACCAAAAAAAAAGACAAGTAATTGGACTAGCCCTAAATTGAAAAACCAAAAAAAGAAAAGTAACTGGACTAGCCATAAACTAAAAACACATAAAAAAACAAGTTCAAATTGTGTTAAGCTGATACCATCATAAGGAGTAAAATACTCCTTAGGATGGAATCAGCCCAACACAAGTTGAACTGACTTACCATTAAATTATCATTCAAAACACTCAATAAAATGAGGCTAACTCAAAACACTGAACATAATGATGTCCAAAATGTAATAATCCTTTATATTAATAGAGAAATAAAAAAATGTTGATTTTTTGGTTAAAAAAAAAGCAAAAAGATAAAAAAATAAATAAAAAATTAAAAAAACTGGGACTATCCGATTGAATAGACATAAATTAAAAAGAACCAAAAAAACAGAAGTAAATGGAATAGCCCTAAACTAAAAACACCAAAAAAATCACAAGTAACTGGACTAGCCCTGAATTAAGAACACCAAAAAAAAGACAAGTAACTGGACTAGCCCTAAATTAAAAAAACCAAAAAAAATACTAGCAACTGGACTAGCCCTAAACTAAAAACACACGCAAAACAAAAATTCAACTTGTGTTAAGCTGATACCATCATAAGGAGTAAAATACTCCTTATGATGGAATCATCCCAACACAAGTTGAACTGACTTACCATTAAACTCTTAATCAGAACAATCAATTCAATGAGCTTAACTCAAAACACTGAACATGATGATTTCCAAAATGTGATAATCCTCTATATTAATAGAACTCATCAGCTGCATTAGAATTACATTTTATATGAAACCCAATGATGAAATGAAGTCAAAACCTATAATCTCTATAATCTAGAATACACTTGCAGTTGATCTTTGAGATGATCAACCCAACAATAGGATTTTTTATAAATCAAGGAACGCAGTTTTGGTAAAATGGGCTGGATTGGAATCATTTCTCCCTGAAGTACCAATAGAACACACTGGTTATTTTTTACAAAGGAAATGAACATTGGATCTGATTGATCAGTAACACCATTTTTCATTGGAGTATAAGTATCACATAACTCCAATGAAATGAAGCATATAGGTCTGGAATATGTCTCTGCTATGATTTGACCCATATCTAATGTAGCCAGCCATTTTGAGGAGGGAATCTTTTCATTGATGTCTTCAACATCAAGTCTTTGTTTAATATTTTAAACCTCCTTTTCACCACCAAGCATCTTAATGTAGCCTTATTTATGTTTCTCCAATGTTTGTATCATTTCTTTTCTCACTTTAAACCAACCATATTCTTCATAACCAAGATATTTAGCAATGAATCTAAATCCGCAATTCCCATCTCCAATTGGATCCCAAAACTCACCCAATAACTTATAGAATTTCTTGGTTATTTCATTGAGGTATTTCACGTTTGGTTCCTATCATCAAAAATAACTTAGTATTCATTTTTCTAATCAAATCATTCAAATGAATACTTACAAAGGATGAGCTTTTGGTTGAGCTTTGCTGTATGTTGTCTTCCTCTGCAGAGGATTCTGATTCCAAATTAAGTGATCCCAATTCACTTTCAGTCTCTTCCTCTGAGCTATGAAATTCAGATTCAGATTTTTCAAACTTTGAATAAAAATTCATCATTAATTAGTAACTAATTTTGTTAAACCAAAAGAATGAACATATCCCAAAAGAAAAAACTTAAAATCTTTTGTATTTTCTTATTTGGAGCCCTTCTAGTCCTTGTTTCCCCCTTGAGTTGTTTTTCAACATGCTCAAACCAAGATGGTTCTTGCTGCGTATCTTCCAATTTTGGACTGCCTCTACTTGATTGTAAGACTTTAGGTTCAAGTCTTGGATTCAATTTATATTTTGTAATCTTCCACATGATATACTTCAATATGCCGCTTTGCTCATGATCTGGAGATTCCAAGATCATTGAATTCACTTTTTCACGTAAATGAGGAATGCTTAGTATTTTGTCAAAATTGCACTTGAAAAATTCAAAAGGATCAATAATTAGTGAATTAGGAATCATTAATCAAAAATCAATAATCAAAAAGCATTAATCACATAGTGATTTGAACAATCCAACTTAAGCCAACTTACAGAACTAGAACTGCAAGGGTCATAGTCCAAACTTCACTGGGATGAACATCTTTGGGTACCATGGATCCTCTGAATGCTAGACAGTCACCTATTTTGTGGGAACAGGGCAAACCCATAGTCTTGGAATATGAATTGGTGCACACTTTGCCATCATGATCACGTTTGAACTTCTCAAATTATTCCCTAATAAGCTGAATTGCCTCTAAAGACAATTTGTAAACCAATGGTAACAGTTCAGGTGGAAGAACTGTACCTAACTTATTTCAAGATTTATGAAGTGATGCACGAACCAATTTGATTTTATTCAAAACTGTTCCTTCAAAGCTCTTCCAAAAATCCAACATTTTTCCCAAAGAGTTTGCAAGGAATTGTTTGAGAGTAACATGGACCCTTCAACCCAAGATGTTGTTTTGTTTCCAAAATCTGGGTTTATACAAGTCCATGCTGTTACAAACATCTCTTTGATAGGGAAACTGTTATTTTCCATATACTTGAGTACATACTCAAAGTTTTTGAAAAAACACCATAGAAGTCAAAAGGTCAGAACCAAATACTAGGAAGAATAAGAAGCAGTGATTTGGACCTACTCTGAGTTCTGCATCATTGAACTCTACCTCCTCCTTGGTCTTTGAGGCCCCATAATTTTCCCACAGAGTCATAAAGATTTTCCATCCTTCAACTTCATTAACAAAGCGCGCTTTACAGTTTGATTTTATGTTTTTAGACAAGTTCCAAGTGCAACATTTTCTTGATGACTCAGGGAAACTAGATTAAATAGCACAAACCAGAGCTTTTTCATGGTCTGTCACAAAGACTTTTGAAATTCTCTCAGGATCAAAAGCCAACTCCTTTAATGCATTTACAGAACAACTTGAGAACTCAAAGGTTTCTTTTGTTATAAAAACAAGAGCTTTTGTGAAAGTTTTCCAATTGACTGTCATTCCTACAACATGCAATAGTGGGATTTTGTAATTATTCTTATAGGTACAATCCAACCTAGCAATATGATGGAATTGTTTTGAAAGATTTACTGCCTCAGGATGTGCTAAGTACAGGGCCTCCAAGTGACCCTCTCCACTGAACTTTTACCAGTGAATCCAACTTGTTTCTTCAAGCTTTTCATATAGTACCTCCATTACACTTTTCCCCTTTATTTCTGCAAGCGTTAACTTCCGCTTAGTGTTATAGATTTTTTGGTCATCAAAATAATCCCCTCCATCAATATGGCTCAATTTCCTCTTAAGCTGCAACATATTGAGCCAATAATTCATGCCTTCTATTAGATTTTCTAAGGCCACCCCCAAAATTCTCCTCAGTTGAGGATGCACAGAGGGATGTTCAGATGTTTGATGGTTATGTTGGGTTTCTTTGCAGGAGAGTTGCCACAAGGGGTCTGCCTTTGTGAAACTTGCATGGATTAAAAACTTGCACCCAAAATTCCTTGTGTGAGTTTTTCTAGACCGTTTTGTAAGAAATTGTCCCAAATAGTAACCATGGCATTAACAGGCCAAATCCACATATTTATCTTCTTTTGAGTTCAAAAATTTCAGAGCGTAACCATGCTTCATACCCCATCTTTGACAATAGTTTTGGGCCTATTCCCTAGTAGGAAAAGTTCTCACAGGAGGTGGGTCAAGTGGACCTGGCACCAATTCAATGGTTAGGTTTGTAGTTTCATAGTTACAGGCAAACCATACGTTAGTTTGAATCAAATTTAATCCAGCAAAGACCTCTGTAACATAAAATGTTACTCACAACCAGAGGTTGCATCCCTCTGTGAAAAATTTTGTTCCTCAATTGTCACCCTTGATGAGGATGCAATTGGGGCTTCCAATGTTTAATTAGCCAAATCCTTTTTTTATTTTTCCAAAGTGTTTTTGATGGAACTGTTGAGACTGTGTGAATTCCTTAAGAGATAATAATCAAAGAGGGCTGAGACAAGCAGGAAATCAGCCAAGTAAATATATCATAAAAGAAACAAGACTCTGAAATGAAGAGAAAACAACAAACATCCGGCAGAAAAATGTGATGGGACATTTAACAAGAACGCTAGTTATCAAGTTTTAGGTCTAGAGGATTTTCAGATTAGCAGCAGTGAATGGCCTTCAGAAATGATTTAAATAAAGAAGTCAGGCTCAGAAGATCATGAGTGAGTCGGCGACGAGTTCAGCTCTTACTAGTCAGTTCTTGCTAAAAGGACAGGCTTGAGAGATCAAGTTCTTGTTTTTGAGATAGTTGTTGAGTAGCGGATTTGAGAAGAGAAAGAATAGAAGCAGAAGAAATAAATAAAATAGGAAGAAAGAGTAGAAGAGAATAAGAAAGGGATCAATTGCGTGAGTTTGATGAGTTTGAGTTTTGTGTTGTCAGGATTTTGCTGAAGATGAAGTTTGTGTTGTGATCCCCTTGCTGTAGTACGTGAGATTCCACTATTGAGTCTTGGATTTGTGAAGATGACAAGAGTGAGAGACATGTGTGTGAAATGATCTGGGATTTGTGACAGTGATTTATGGCGTGCGGGAGTGACAGAGATCACTCAAGTAATCCAGGTGTAACCAGATGTGACAGAGATTGGGGCAATAAGAAACATAGGAACAAGTAAGAAAAAGAAAAAAGAAAAGATAGAAAAAGGAAAAGATGAGAATAGAAAGAGGAGGGTTTGTGATTTATTCAACAGGCACTATCAATGTAGATCACCGCGCAGCCATGTCAGAAGAAGGAGGGCTTTTCACTGTTCCCATTCAAAAAAATGCAATGGTATAATTCAGTATTCAATACAAATTTCAATTGAACAAAAAAAGTTTGCTCAATTTCGAGTTGAGAAAGAAAGTTTTGTAGGTTTTTTTTATGATTCCAATTTTAACTTTACTTTCACTTTAAAGTAAATTTGGAATCACTAGATGTGGAACAAAAGTCCCACAAAGTATGCATTGATCCCAAATTTGAGTTGATGGAACCCAAGTGTGATCCAGGGGGTGCCTGAAATTCTGGCACAACTTCCAGGGGGTTACGCACCCCCAAAAACAGTGGTTTTGAGCTGTGTACCAAGGTACACGGCTCCAAATTGCCATGTTTGGGGTGTAAACAGCTCCTATAAAACCCCCCGGGGGTCGCGCGTGTTTGGAACGGCCCTTTGTAGTCGTCTATGGGCCCCCATGGCTCATTTGAGCTGTGTAGGGCCCTAAATGACTCCCACATCACTGGAGTTGTGAATTTATCATCACCCGTTTGCTAAATAATCCCATTATCCCTCAGAGTCTCTAGAACATCAAGATAAATATGTCCAAATGGAGCATCATCCCCAGTCAGAATTCCCCCTTCCCTAAAAAGACAGGTACCCTTTTTCTGGCACCTCTGGAACCTCTTTCAACCCCAAATACAATCCTGCACTGTTGCAGTAATACCCAGAAACCAGAATCTCACCTGCACCTGCCTTGTTGTTTCCACCTCACCCCTATGACCCAAATTGTTGCACAATCCACAAAAACTTCTCCTGGTCTTCCAAGCGCATGAGCACAAAAAGCAGAAGCAGGGGAAGCCTGCCTCCAAAGTTTCATTTCTTTCAAAAAAAAATGGCATACCTTCTGCTGAATTCACTGCATAATGGCCTCTGGCAAGGTTTGAAAAAAGTTTAGAATTGCCAAACATTCCTTGAGAACCTTAAAATATACAAACTGCTGCAGCACCAGCTTTTTCTCTCCTGCAGTAGTCACACTCATCATCACACATTTCCTATCAAGGTTCAAGTTCTCCCTTTTCTACCCTCCTTGAATTTGAGGGTACTGAGACAAAGCTTTTGCCATTGTGAGCGCCTTCCAACAAAAATGCCTTACTGTAAAGAAAAATAGTCAGAGGTAAGCCACCCATAAAGTCATTGGCATGTTAGATAATGTAGGAGAATTAGTGATCTGCACTAGAGCCTCTTAATCCACTAGAAAATCAAATTATAATCCCCAAAGCATGTGCTGGAGCCATTTCACAATCTTGATCACCCCACAGTGGAGACTCCTTTGGGATTGGGGTAAGTTTAACAAATAGCTTTATGGAAGTCTTTGAAGGGGAATTTATTATTAATTATACTATTTAAAGTGTTAGTAAACAATGGTGGTTTTGAATTGCCTGCCGTTTTTAAAAAAAAGTTAATTTGAAAAATAATTCTTTTTTAAATTAATGGCTGGTTTCTTTGAGACTTCAAATAGGTCCCAGATGAGACCTAGATTAATTATTACATGTGATTTATAGGATTGTTGAGGATTATACCAACTAGGTATATATTATTGAAATGAGTTTACCAAGAGTTGATCAGATAAATTTGATCTTTAACCAGTATTCCAACACCCCAAGATAAGGTTTTCCTTTAAAGGGGGTAAACTAGGAGAGGACCCAAAGAATGGGTTACCTACAGGAGGGTTGTGTAGGGGAAAATGTTGGTATCTCCTTGGTTTGTCCCCTCTCTCCAAATGGGTGTTACTATTGATTTGGAAAAGGTTTTTATTTTTTGGCTGAATAATATTTTAGATTCCAGAAGAAATATTTTTCTAAGCACCTTCTGGGGTTGGTTTGATTTTTGGTGATGAGTTTTTGAACTGGGTTTTTAATTTCATTTCTTCTCCTTTTTGTTATTGGTTTAATTATGGGATGTTATCTGGGTAGTACCACAGATTGATTGGAGTGGTGAATGGGAGTGATTCTCCTGGTTAAGGGTGATAGATGAATTGTGGGAATGATGGTGATGAGGGGAAAAAATTGGATAGGGTGGAGAGGCCCTCCTTGGATAGAAAAATACTACCCCCATGGGTTCTCAAGGATTCCCCTGAGGCTCTCTATGTACATTTTATTAAAAGGGAGTTACAAACACATGAGGTATTTCTGATGGTTGATAAAAAGTAGTACAGGTGCATGCAATATTTTTTCTGGTTGGAAAAAAAATTAGCAAATGATTTTTATGCATGCATACCCTTGCATAGTTGGAAAAAAAGTAGCACATGATTTTATTGCATGCAAAACCTTGCATATAGTGCTGTGTAGTTCTGAAAAGAGTTTTTGGTTCTGGTTGATTTTTTAGCACTGAGTGTGCTTCCTGCATGAATATATTTTTGTGAAGTTCTGAGGCAATTTTTTACTGGTGGTTTTTTTGGTCCTACATGAAACTGATTGAATACGTTGCTGTGTTGTTTGAAGGTGAGTTTTTAATGGTGGTTTGTTTGTTACTACATGATGCTGACTGCGTATATTGCTGTGTATACAGATGTGGTAATTTGAGGGTGTACCTGCTGCACTGCCCCTGGTCTGGTGGGTGTTATTTTTCTGGTATTTCATGATCATTACTGCATGTATTGCTGTGCATACAGATGTGGTAATTTGGGTGTATACTTGCTGCATTGCCCCTGTTCTGGTGGCTGGTTTTTCTTTATTACTGCATGATCCTGACTGCATATATTGCTATGTAAAAGATGTGGTAAGTTGGGGGTGTTCCTGCTGCACTGCCTCTGGTTTGGTGGCTTGTTGTGTGTTTGGTACTGAATTTAGTATCTTGCATGTAGTGCTGTGTATAAAGGTGAGGTGATTTGGTGGTGTATCTTGTTGCACTGCCCCTGGTCTGGTGGTTGGTTTTTTGTTTGGTACTGCATGTGGTATCTTGCATATAGTTCTGTGTATACAGGTGAGGTGATTTTGTGGTATATTTTGTATTTTTTTCACTGAACCTGGTTTGGTGATTGGCCCTTTGTTTGATATTGCATTAGTAACCATTAATTTCAGCTTCCTGATACCAATAAACTTGAAGTCTTTTAGCTACAGAAAGTGATTCAGTGGAAGAATAAGAGTATTCTTGAAGTTTAAGACAGTTATCACGCCAGAATAATAAATATTAGTGAATTAAGTGCAGGTTTATAGTGGTTTGGTTAAAAAAGGGTTTTAAATATGTTATAAAGAGGAGAAACAGTTTATAAAGACTGAGGGTAATTTTAAGATTACTGATACAAGGAACTTTGCAGTCCTTTAGCTACAGAAAGTGATATTGGTGTTGGAATAATAATCATTCCAAGAAAATACTTAAAATGCTCAAAATTATTGGTTAAAAGCAAGTGCAAATATTGGAGTAGCTGGTTTGGTTAAAATTATTTAAAAATATTTTTCAAGAAGGGCCAAAGTTCATGAAAAAAAGGGGATCTTTTTTGAAACAACCTCTCTTCAAGGGGCTCTTTTCAACCATGTAAAGACCTTGGGACAATGAGGTCCTAAGTAATTTACTCAAGGGGAATGAGTGGAATGGCTGTCTCACAATACTTATTCCTGAAGGCAAGGAGGAGATAACGTACTAATTTAAGCAGTAAACCCAAGATTCTTTCAGAAATTAATGGTTGAAAGGGTCCCAGAACAATTATTGGGAATTTTTCTGATATTCATCAGTGAATTAATGGTGGGGTTAGAATTAACAGCTATACTATCAGACTGAGGCCATAATTCACTTGTTTATCTTATATAAACACTTGATAATGGATGGCAAGGGGTCTGGATTTATTAATTAAAAATGAATGGGGTTTAAATCATCCAAAAAGGGGTGTTTATATAGATTTTTTGGGGTAATAAGACCTTCTCAGGGCATGTAGAGAGGGTTGTGCTTGTGGGATGAGGATAGAAAGCTGGCCAGGGCTAGTTTGGCATGTATTATTAGTTCTGTCAACCTGCTAGCCCTGCTTGTGTCATATTTCTATGTGAAATAATTTTCAGAAACTGTTTAAATGTTAATTTGTTATTTTCAAAGTTCTGGCATATTTCTTTAATTTGTATTAATTATTTTTGAGTGAAATGGGCAAAGGTAGGTATTTTTGAATTTTAAGCCATTTTCTGCACATTTTGGAAATTTTTAATAATTTTTAGGTGAAATTCTTGGTCTTTTTTGTGGTTCATAAAGATTTTAAAATCAAAATAACATGAAAAACTTCATTAATGTTTCCCTTAATTTATTTGCTTTATACTTTGAATTTCGCACTTCTTATTCAATATTCAGAGGTCTCAGACATCCCCATATCCGTCAGTCAGGTTGTTACATATCCATGATGTTTGCATGCAGGTTGTAGCATGTTCCTGCAGTACCTGGCTGTCAGGATTGGTGCAGTTGTTTAGGACACGCGCAGGCTTGACAGCTGCGTGCAGGAATCTTTCCTCCACCGCCAGCAGTCACTTTGCATGCGGGTTTCTTGACAGGCGCCTACATGTTGAGTTTCAGGCGCGTGTACCCTTGCTGTATGGATGCGGGGCTGCGCGCGGGAATTGTGACACAACAAAAATCCACCTGTAACTCCTATAATATACAAAAAACCTCAATTCTGAGTGAATTTTAGGTGTGAAACCTAACCATGACATTGAATGTGTAATGTAAACGTGGCCAAAAAGAGCCATGGTGGTGCCATGGTCTTTTGGTCATTTTCTTTTAAAATTATTTAAAAATATAAGGAGTTGTAATTCAATGGTGGGGTCAGTGAGTGACCCTACCTTATTTTGGGTGGAAAAACCAAATTTGTAATAATATCTCAGTATTTCTTACTCATTTTATTTTAATGATTTATTTCTATTTTTAATTTGCTTCAGAAGGTTTCTCCATGCAAGTAGAAAGCTGACAGTCATAAACACCTCTCCTTAGGAGATCAAATTTGGACCTTGTGCCCTGAAACAATGGGTTCCTTATGACTTAACAAAAAGGGGTAAAACAAAATAAAATAGCGGTTATGCCCCAGCTAATGTAGCACACAGGAAAACCAGAGAGAAAAAACTTAATTCTTTGAGAATTCACATGCTGGGTACCTGCAGAGGTCCACAGTTTAAGGGTCTTAGATCAAAGGTTGGGGGTGTATTGATTTATCTTCAATGCAAACATCAATAATGTTTTGAAATTACACTAATGTATTTCAGACTAAGGCCATAAATAACTTGCTTAAATCTTTCAAGCAATTGATCACAGATGGAAATTGTTCTTGATGATAACTGGTGAATTATTAGAGTGAAAGAGTCAAAAGAGGTACTTTATAAATACCTTTTTGGGTTGAAGGGAGCCTTCTCAGTGAAGGTAGAGGGGTTAGGGCGCATTTTCTAAGGCTATCAAGCCAGCCAGGGCTTTTTTATCACTTCCTCTTGGTTCTGTAATAAAGATGGTCCTGGATCTTTGAATATGTGCATGATTTTAGCTACAGGATCTGTTACTGTGTTAATTTGCTATTTTACCAATCCTGCATGTATCTCAACTTTGTTCTATTGTTATCTGTTATAAATGATACGTAGTGAGTTTTTAATGGTTTTTAGCCATCTTCTGATCATTTTGGTAATTTCAAATAATTTTTATGCAGATTTCATGTTATGTTTTGTGCTCCATAAAGATCTGGATCATTCAGTGACGTGGTGATCTTTATCATTTCTTTTTTAAACAAGTATACTTGATAGTTTGATTTCTTGAATTTTTATTTGAACAGTCATGTTTTTAGATAACATACTATGCATATTTCATGTTCTTGAATATGCATGGGTGTTCTTAAAGGGTTCTAGCTGTTACTTGATTTACAATCTGTCATTTTTATGTCTTGCAGGTTTGGCATGCAGAGGTGCCAGATCTTCTGTGTTTGGGGCAGGATCTGCTGCATGCGGGATTCTTGTAGGAGGGAATCTGGCTAATGCATGTGGGATCTTAGCCAAATTATGCATGCAGGCTAAAGTTGGAGCACACAGAATGCGTGCAGGGCTGCGGGGATGTGCATGCAGGTTCACTCAGGGTTATCCCAATTGGGATAACTTTTGAGGGGATGAAGAGCCGCATGCAGGAATTTTGTCAAAACACAACTATTGGTTTGACTCCTGGAAAAACAAAAACCTCCATTCTGAATGAATTTTGGGTGTAAAAACTATACTTGAATTTGTGTGTGGAATATTAAAATTTCCAACAAGTGAAACGGTGTTCTGTAAATTTTGGGTCATTTTTTAATAAAAAATTTTGAAATATGAAGGAGTGAGAATTCAATGGTCGGGCCAGCAACCCTACCTTATTTTGGGTGGGTAATCCAAATCTGGAATAATATTTATGGAGTTCTCACTCCTGGTTTTTTTTTTTATAAATTATTCTTGTTTTATGGTTCTTTATTTATTGTTCTTTATTTATTGTTCTTTATTTATTGTTCTTTATTTATTGTTCTTTATTTATTGTTCTTTATTTATTGTTCTTTATTTATTGTTCTTTATTTATTGTTCTTTATTTATTGTTCTTTATTTATTGTTCTTTATTTATTGTTCTTTATTGTTCTTTATTTATTGTTCTTTATTTATTGTTCTTTATTTATTGTTCTTTATTTATTGTTCTTTATTTATTGTTCTTTATTTATTGTTCTTTATTTATTGTTCTTTATTTATTGTTCTTTATTTATTGTTCTTTATTAATTGTTTTTTATTTATTGTTATTTATTTATTGTTCTTTATTTATTTTTATTTATTTATTGTTCTTTATTTATTGTTCTTTATTTATTGTTCTTTATTTATTGTTCTTTATTTATTGTTCTTTATTTATTGTTCTTTATTAATTGTTCTTTATTTATTGTTATTTATTTATTGTTCTTTATTTATTGTTCTTTATTTATTGTTCTTTATTTATTGTTCTTTATTTATTGTTCTTTATTTATTGTTCTTTATTTATTGTTCTTTATTTATTGTTCTTTATTTATTGTTCTTTACTTATTGTTCTTTATTTATTGTTCTTTATTTATTGTTCTTTATTTATTGTTCTTTATTTATTGTTCTTTATTTATTGTTCTTTATTTATTGTTCTTTATTTATTGTTATTTATTTATTGTTATTTATTTATTGTTATTTATTTATTGTTATTTATTTATTGTTATTTATTTATTGTTATTTATTTATTTTTATTTATTTATTGTTATTTATTTATTGTTATTTATTTATTGTTATTTATTTATTGTTATTTATTTATTGTTATTTATTTATTGTTATTTATTTATTGTTATTTATTTAGTGTTATTCATTTATTGCTCTTCATTTATTGTTCTTTATTTATTGTTCTTTATTTATTTTTCTTTATTTATTGTTCTTTGTTTATGGTTCTTTATTTATTGTTCTTTATTTATTGTTCTTTATTTATTGTTCTTTATTTATTGTTCTTTATTTATTGTTCTTTATTTATTGTTCTTTATTTATTGTTCTTTATTTATTGTTCTTTATTTATTGTTCTTTATTTATTGTTCTTTATTTATTGTTCTTTATTTATTGTTCTTTATTTATTGTTCTTTATTTATTGTTCTTTATTTATTGTTCTTTATTTATTGTTCTTTATTTATTGTTCTTTATTTATTGTTCTTTATTTATTGTTCTTTATTTATTGTTCTTTATTTATTGTTCTTTATTTATTGTTCTTTATTTATTGTTCTTTATTTATTGTTCTTTATTTATTGTTCTTTATTTATTGTTCTTTATTTATTGTTCTTTATTTATTGTTCTTTATTTATTGTTCTTTATTTATTGTTCTTTATTTATTGTTCTTTATTTATTGTTCTTTATTTATTGTTCTTTATTTATTGTTCTTTATTTATTGTTCTTTATTTATTGTTCTTTATTTATTGTTCTTTATTAATTGTTCTTTATTTATTGTTCTTTATTAATTGTTCTTTATTAATTGTTCTTCATTAATTGTTCTTTATTTATTGTTCTTTATTTATTGTTCTTTATTTATTGTTCTTTATTTATTGTTCTTTATTGATTGTTCTTTATTAATTGTTCTTTATTAATTGTTCTTTATTAATTGTTTTTTATTTATTGTTATTTATTTATTGTTCTTTATTTATTGTTATTTATTTATTGTTATTTATTTATTGTTATCCATTTATTGTTATTCATTTATTGCTCTTCATTTATTGCTCTTTATTTATTGTTCTTAATTTATTGTTCTTTATTTATTGTTCTTTATTTATTGTTCTTTATTTATTGTTCTTTATTTATTGTTCTTTATTTATTGTTCTTTATTTATTGTTCTTTATTTATTATTCTTTATTTATTGTTCTTTATTTATTGTTCTTTATTTATTGTTCTTTATTTATTGTTCTTTATTAATTGTTCTTTATTTATTGTTCTTTATTGATTGTTCTTTATTAATTGTTCTTTATTAATTGTTCTTTATTTATTGTTCTTTATTTATTGTTCTTTATTTATTGTTCTTTATTTATTGTTCTTTATTTATTGTTCTTTATTTATTTTTCTTTATTAATTGTTCTTCATTAATTGTTCTTTATTAATTGTTTTTTATTTATTGTTATTTATTTATTGTTCTTTATTTATTGTTATTTATTTATTGTTATTTATTTATTGTTATTTATTTATTGTTATTCATTTATTGCTCTTCATTTATTGTTCTTTATTTATTGTTCTTAATTTATTGTTCTTTATTTATTGTTCTTTATTTATTGTTCTTTATTTATTGTTCTTTATTTATTGTTCTTTATTTATTGTTCTTTATTTATTGTTCTTTATTTATTGTTCTTTATTTATTGTTCTTTATTTATTGTTCTTTATTTATTGTTCTTTATTTATTGTTCTTTATTTATTGTTCTTTATTTATTGTTCTTTATTTATTGTTATTTATTTATTTTTCTTTATTTATTGTTCTTTATTTATTGTTCTTTATTTATTGTTCTTTATTTATTGTTCTTTATTTATTGTTCTTTATTTATTGTTCTTTATTTATTGTTCTTTATTTATTGTTCTTTATTTATTGTTCTTTATTTATTGTTCTTTATTTATTGTTCTTTATTTATTGTTCTTTATTTATTGTTCCTTATTTATTGTTCTTTATTTATTGTTCTTTATTTATTGTTCTTTATTTATTGTTCTTTATTTATTGTTCTTTATTTATTGTTCTTTATTTATTGTTCTTTATTTATTGTTCTTTATTTGTTGTTCTTTATTTATTGTTCTTTATTTATTGTTCTTTATTTATTGTTCTTTATTTATTGTTCTTTATTTATTGTTCTTTATTTATTGTTCTTTATTTATTGTTATTCATTTATTGTTCTTTATTTATTGTTCTTTATTTATTGTTCTTTATTTATTGTTCTTTATTTATTGTTCTTTATTTATTGTTCTTTATTTATTGTTCTTTATTTATTGTTCTTTATTAATTTTTCTTTATTTATTGTTATTTTTTTATTGTTATTTTTTATTGTTATTTTTTTATTGTTATTTTTTTATTGTTCTTTATTTATTTATTGTTGGTACTTTGAAAGGTTTCTCTGTTCACAGTAGCAAGCTGACAGTTAACTTTCATATATTAATTATTCATATTTTTTGCACAGCATTTGGTTAGGTTTTGGTTGTATATTTGATCCAAGTTTTTTGGTAAAATTTATGTTATGAATTTAGGAATTCCAAGCCATATCCATATGAATTTCACTGGGCTGTGATACCTGACTAGTATATGAGCTGGCCATAATTGATTTTGGGCTGTATCTTCGAAAAAATGAGAGATAGAAGGGTAGTTTGGCGGAGTGATTATAGGTTATTTTTGGTATAGAATCCCTCTCTGATACCACCTTTGGGATTGGGATTATATTTCTAATAAAAAATTGAGTCTGATTGCTACAGCTAAGTTTTGGTCAACAAAACCACCCAGTTTGAGATTTGGATGGAAATAATCTGACTAAAATTCTGAGAAACTTACCAATTCATAAAGCACTGGCCAATCCTTTCCCTCATTCTTCTGGGTTAAAATTCCCTCATCCATAAACATGCTAGAGTCCACCGCAAGCCAAACACCCCCATTTGAATAATCCAAACATTTCAGCAGAATCACCCACCCCACAATCTACTTTAACTACTTGAATGCCTGATAAAATTCCTTTGTTTAAACACATTTGGCCACCTTTCTCACAAGTTTTTGAAGCCAACTAGCTTTCTTTGATAATATGTTGATGAAAATCCAGACAAATACCCACATTTCTAGAAAATGAGAGATATGGGAAGTATTTTTTGGAACCAGCCAGTTGATGACCTTTTTCACCCTAGCATGAATGATTTTTCTCCTTCCTGCAGAGACCTGGTGCCTGAGTATTTCAAGTGTGTTTAAACACACAGAAAAACATTTCTCCATAAATTTAAATCCTGCTTCTTCAATTCAAAAGAGAATCTTTCACTAGGTCTGAGGATATTCCAATAAAAATCCCATATCCCCAGGTTCTCTGTCAGCTCCATCTGTAGTTGCTTGTGGGTCCTTTTGGCTCTATGTATTTGATAAAAATTTACAGTTTTGGCAGAATTTCACCTTGAAAAATCCAAAATATCTTTTCCTGGTACACTTATATGGAGTTGGTTTCTACAAGAGGCAGTTGTGTTAAAGGTCAAAAACCAAATATTTTCTCAAATGCAGTCAATGTTCTTGAATAAAGTTGACGTTCTTGTGGTTCCTGCCCCCACATCACATCCAACAAGCCTTAAAATTCACTGGCCATCATGTTCTCTACCAAATATTCTACATTTGGCGGTAACACCACATCTTTAATGGTAACTAAATTGAGGCTTTGGAGGTTGTGCAAAGGGAAATGTTAAATTTGAAACCCTACACAACCTTTTCACACCTCAAATGGGTTGCGTTGTGGTGAACAAAAATGTAACCTATAGCCATCAGAATCACTTTTCTGGTAGAAGAACTGCTCTAATCCTCAAAATAACGCCAAAAATAGATTCTACACAAAAAATATCCTATAGTCATCCAGCCAAAGTACCCCTCTATCTATCATAGATTAGAAGATACTGCCCAATCACATTTCACAGCTCAGTGAAAAAGATATGGACATACTCTGGAAGAATTCAAGTACATACCACACTAATTAAACCCATTAACCACTCAAACTCCTCACCAGTATATACAGAATTAATATATGAAAGGCACTGCATGAAGAACCAAACAAATTACCTCATATGTACACAGCAATATATGCAAGCAGGCACATGAATTACAGAAGCAATATATGCAGGACACTGCCTGCAGAACCAAAAAAACAACCCACAACCACAAGTCCGCCACCAGGTGGCAGCCCCCCCTGATGTCTATAAATAGAGGGCCTCTCTCCAGCCATTTCCCCCACATCCCCCCAGGCACCCAGCCTGGAGTGGCCACCCTTATAAAGGGTATTAAAGCCTTATATAAAATATTAACCCCTTATATAAAATGTTAAACCCTTATAAAAGATATCAAACCCTTATAAAAGATATTAAACCCTTATCATAAAAAATGAGCAACCCTAATATCAATCATCATCACCAACCATTAACACATACCTTGACCATCATAATCATCAACACCATCCATCATCAACATCCATCATCATTACCACCCATCATCATCATCATCCATCATCATCATCATCCATTATCATCATCAACAATCATCATCACCTACCTCAACCATCATCATCATCCATCACCATCATCAACAATCATCATTAACTACCTCATCCATCATCATCATCATCCATCATCAACATTATCCAGCATCATAATCATCATCAGCAACCATCATCAGTATCAAGTATAGGCTCAACAATTTCAACTTTATCAATCATCACATGTAACATCAAAGGAGTATTCATCAGTAACCAATCAAACAAGGTAAAGGATATATAAAGGATAAGACAAGACAAAATATTCTTCCCTTACTCAGCTTCTATAGCCTCAGTAAACTATCTGTTCCACCATTTCTTTCTTATCAAGCTTGAATACATTGATCCTAGGTCTGATAGAGACTACTATAGTAGCAACTCTATCTGAAAATCAGCCACCAATCTCTTTTCTTTTATTGTTGTGAGACTACTATAGTACGTACAGAGGCCGGAAATTCAAAACCACCCTTAGTATTCCTCTATCTTATCAAATAGTTGTAGTACTAAATTCCCCCTCAAGTGACTGCCAGCAAGCTATTTGCTAAACTTTACCCAATCCCAAAGGATTCTCCACAGCCTGGTGCATTTTGCAACCCATCTGGTTTTTGAATGGGTGTTTCAAACCCATATGAGGTGTGAAAAGCCATTGAAAACCCAGATTGGTTGCAAGCGGCGCCACACAACACATTTTGAGTTGTTAATGGGTTGTTTAGGGTTTCAAATATCTATTTATTTATATTTATATTTCTAATATTTATTTTTTATTTATTGATTGATTTATTGATTTATTGATTTATTGATTGATTTATTGATTTATTTATTGATTTATTTATTGATTTATTTATTTGTTCATTTATTTATTAATTATTCATTCATTCATTCATTTATTTTTTATTTTTCAATTTACATAACTATCTGTTGATTCAATTCTTTATTTAATTATTTTATTTGTTTGTTTATTTTTTCACAAATCATATGGGTTGTGAACCTCCCTTTGCAACTTAAATGGGTTGCAAAAGGCTTTTTGCGCCTGTTTTAAACCCATGGGTCACAAATTTAACATTTCAATTGTGCAAAATCCACAACATCTTGCCATCCTTCTTCAAAACAGAAATAATTGGGCTAGAATAACTGGAGAATGATTTCTTGTATAAAAGAATCTGCAAATGTTCCCTCACTAGCTTGGTGAACACATCCCACACTTCTAAAAGAATAGGAATTGATTTTAATTTCCAGGGTTTGTGATCCACCATTGGAATTCAATAAGCATTGCAAATTGTTTTCTTGAGAAGAACCCATTCCTCCAGTACAAAAGCCAGGTCCTTCCTCCACAATATCATATACCCCTTCAATAAATTTACCTCTTCCCCCAATAAAAACCCCTCCAGACCGAAATCTATCTCTGAAATATGTTCCTCTGTAATTTTTCCATAGGTTTGAATTCCATGGGAAAGAGACTGAGAAGTGTCTTTTTAAGGATTCCAACACCACTTAATGGCCCACTGTGGAAAAAAGAGGTTAATAACCCTAAGAGTTGTCCTCAGATTTGGAAGTTAATGGTCCCTAGCCTCTGTAAGGAGTAGAGCGCGCCTTCCAACCAACAATGAGAGGGAAAAGAGAATAAGGGATGACAGATGAGATAATTTCCTTCCTTCCCTTCACAACCTGGTGGTCTATTCTATGATTATTCACTAAAACCTGGAGTTGAGAGAAAGTTTTTTAAGTCCTCCCTCTCAACCCTAACATAGATACAAGCACAACAACAGCCAAAAAACTACAAGAAGAAAATACACAAGACAGAAAACCTAAACCAACCATATTGCATCCTCAAATTTCTACCTGCCATTAAATTCATCCAGTTTGACGTTCTCATGGCGCAGCCCTGGCTCTAAATCCTACTTGGAGCCCCCCACGCCTGCCCCTATCCGCCCAATGCACTGTATTCAAATCAGCCAACCCGGTCCCTGCTTTTGCTTGCAATTATCTCTCAGATCCAACATCTAAACCTCCACACTCAATGCTGAGCCAACCGTGCCATTGCTGCTGCAAAACCACTGCACCGGAAAATTCTGAGCCCGCTTGCACCCAAAGCTGAGTGTGTAGCTTGAAACAAAGTTCCAGATCTGTGGCTATAGAATGCAACAATGCTGCAAGGGCGGATTTAAATACTGAGGCATTTGCAAAATTCTCAGTTGGATTTTCTTTGCCACTGTTTTTTATTTCTCACTGCAGCTCCATAATTGCTGCAATATCTGTAACGCTCAATTCTCCATCATTGCTAAAATTTGACCTGAAAAAGGCTTGGAGTTTCTCAAAAATGTGCCAAAAGGGCAGACTCTTGTGGCAAATCCCACTGGTGATGAACATGGGGAAAAAATCACTTCTGCTGGAAACTCCCTCATCAAAATCCCTAGCAATCCCTTAATTGCCAATACCCGCACTTGTATTGCTTAAAACTCTTTCACCCTTCATTCTTGTTCCTCTACATTCAACTTCCTGAACAGATGTGGAGCTTTTTGCATGTGGTTTATGTGGAAAAAATTCAAAAATCATGGTTGTCATCATGGTTGAAAAATAGCCTGGTTTTTAATTTCCAACCATTCCCATCAACAACTATCAAAATTTCTTTGCAAGTGGCATCATTGTATTCCAAGGAGGCTTGGGATGTGAAAAGAAAGGGTTTCCCCAAGATAACTTCTTACCCTTTTGAGACCAAATAGGGAAGTTTCTGGAATACTCTTGCTACCTGGAAGGCTTTTTTTCCCAGAAAAACTTCCACCTCACAAATTTAGCCTCCAAAGGTCCACACCCCAATTTGGTTATTACTCCAGGTCATACCTGCTTCCCTTGCTAGCTTAGAAGTAATTATTTTCAACATTGATCCAATTTTGACCATGTTAAAAAACTTTTACTTCCCAATACCAAACTTACCATAGACCAGTGGGAAAATAATGTGAATGAATACTTCCTCTGATTCTGCTTCAACTTCTGCTGTTGCAACCTGAGCTGTCTTTGTTTATGGAAAAACCTCTCTTGTAGTTTCTGCGTATTTCTGCAAGAAACTGATGATTTCTTCCTCAATAAAAGGAGAGATTGACACTAAATCTAATATATTAATGCCTATTGGGGTGTCAGGGGCAGATATTTGCCTTGCTATTTTGATTTCCTTCCTCTTTAGAACTCCTGTTCTTACCCCTGCCTGTACCACTGCCTAAATTGTTTGGGGCTGAGGGTCCAATTACATTCTCTCTTCAATCTGAACCTTTTTCTTGCCTATGTGGACCATCTGCGCCTTAGCCCCCAATTTTGGTATTTCCAAGCTTTTTGGAAAAAAGCTAGTCCTAAGTACACCATGGATTCCTTGTTCTCCTTTTGAAAATGTTTCCCTGCCATTTAACCTACCTGATCTTTCAGAGATGGTTCCCTGCTGCCTCTTGAGCATGGTTTCCTATTTACCATGTAGAATTTGGCTCCCCAAAGTTTAACAGTTTTTTTCCTTATATCCAAGGTGAGGTCCTTGCAATATTTCCTTGCATGCCATTTTGCTAGGCATTATTGTAATGGCGGGGGCTTCAGGGGACCCTTCATATTTGGATTTGGTTCCAAAGGCATTTCAATGGGAGATTTGGTGATCCTTGTGCATTCCTTGCTGTTTTCTTTTCCAGAAACAGCTTTAGCTGATCCATCATGTATTAGATCTGTGTGGTCTCTGCCTTGGTCAGAGGGGGTGCTCTTTTATAATTCTTCCATGGCACGGTGCTAATAGCAGTTTCAGCTCTAAGAGGCTGCCCATCCCTGATGAAGTCTTTCAGCTTAGGATCATTTTTAAAAATATTTAAAAATTTCTGAATGTCTGGTAGGAGCAGTATCCCTCCATTGTGTGACCTCGGAAATATTCCTGATTTTAAAGGCAAAACTGAGTTTTAGTCCTGAATTAATCATGAAATCATGGAAGAAAAATATGTTTTAATCAAACCATATCCTTGGAAAATTTTTTTTTGAGGACTAAGTATTATAAGAACTTTTCAAAAATTGATGGATAGGAAATGAAATCCATCCTCAAGCTTATACTTCCTTTTGCAAGTTTTTCAGAGCTATCTTTTCAAGATCGCTTTCTAAGAACTGCTGTTCCTGCTTTCCATGATTTTCCATCATCTCCTCATTCAATTTTTCCAAATTCTTCCCCTGATATCCCCTCATATTGTTTAAATCCTCCAAGTCTTCCTTCTCCGGTATAAAGTTAAATATTTGCTGCACCTTTTCTTTTTCCATGGCTCCTTCACTGGCAGCTGATTTCTTGAAATGGTGCAAGAATCAGAAGACTTCATTGGTCCAAAATAAAACAGATGAATGGTCCCTAGGTTGGAATTTTGCCTCTGCTCCATGCCAGATTTGTTGAAAACTCACTGGAATTTCTGGTAGTACCATGTACCTATTTGTTTCTCTTGTTGGGGGCAGATGGAAACTTCCTCTGCAACCAGCGCCAGCCTCAGAGCTTGCCTCCAGATTTTTGTATGGTTTTTCATTAACTGTAAATGTGGGTAGCATATTATCCATGGTAGAAAACTTGGTACTATCTCCAAGAGGTGAATAAAAGAAAAGGATTTGCAAATTAGCATAGAATAATAGTGCTAAAGAATTTTCCCAATGAGGCCCCCAAATATGTGGTGCAGAAAACCAGAATGAAGTAAATAGTAGGTCCGCTCCATAGGTTTAGGTAAATTTCTATGCAGTACTCCATCCACTTTGGTATTTGGGAGTTTAACAGTAGTGTAAAATTAGAAAAAGAGACAGTTGGCTAGTTACATAGTTTAATTAAAAAAGTAAGAAAAACTCTGAAAGGAAAGTTAACCACTTCTCTTCAAAGCTTCAATCTTTCAAATCCCCTATACTGACCCCTTGTTTTTGTAATCCATATTCAATTGATGTTTTCATCTCAGAAAAATGCTCCTTATATAGTAAAAAAAAAAACCCTACTTCCCTATCCCCCTTACTCTCTGCCGTTTTTCCAAAGTTTCAGGAAATGCACCTGAAAACCTTCCCAATCCTTCCCAAATTGTGAAAAGGCTATTGGGTTAATTTCTGGCACCAGGGAAGACCCTCCCCTGCTTATAACTCAGGTGGGTTTTGAGCATCAGATTTGATTAAAATCTCAGGGAATTCTCATATTCCATTATAGTTTCAGCTTCCTGATACAAGGAACCTTGCATTCCTTTAGTTACAGAAAGTGATTCAGTAGTGGAATTATGATATTCAAAAAATAAACACTGTAAAAGCTCCAAAAGTAATAAATATAACAAAAGCTAGTGCAATTTTTATGGTGTTTTGGTTAAAGGGTTTTCAATATGTTATAAGAGGGGAAAAAGTATATACAGAACTGGGGATATTTATAGAAAAATGTCTTCAGGGGGTCACTTTGGACCATATAAAACCTTGGGACAATGGGATCCTTATGAATTAAAAAAAAGGGTTCAAACCTAATGGAATTGTTTTTATGGCCGTTCTAGACAGAAAAAGAGCCAAGTTATGTTTTAAATAACTTATTTTAGGTATTTAAACACAAGATATCTGCAATAATTCATGGTTGAAGGGTCTCAGATAAAAGGGAGGGTGATTGTGGATTTTTCTTCAAAGGGAATGTTAAGGGTGTTGGAATTGATAATAATAATATAAAACTAAGGCCATATAAAAATTTCTTAACTTTTATAAGCACCTGATCACAGATGACAGAGGTTCTTGATTGATAACTAAAATTCACTGGGGTCAAAATATCCAAAAAGGTACTTTATATATACTTTTTTGGGGTCAAAGAAGCCTCCCAGGGCATGTAGAGAGTGTAGGGCTCATGGTCTAAGGCTAGTAGGCTAGCAAAAGATAGTTGAGAAGGCATTTGTATTGCTTTCATTAACCTGAACCTTTCTCTGCAGTATTTATGTGTGATATTTATGTCAAAACCTGTTTTTTTGGTAATTTGGTATTCATACAGTTTTGACATATTTCCTAATTTTGTACTATATTTATTTTGGGAAAATGTTAAGAGGCCAGAATTTTTAGATTCTCTTTCATCTTCTGGTAATTTTGATAGTTTATAAAAATTTTCATGGTGACTGCTTGGGGTGTTTTGCTGTCCATAAAGATTTGATAATGCTGCTGCTTTTGTGAGAACCTTTATTGTTATTTCACTTGAGTTGTCCATTTTATAAGTTGGTTTTATATATTTTTATTTTAATTTTATATGTTTCAATTTTTACTCTATCCTTCATTCACATAATTCAATATGCATGATGCGTGCATATTGGTTGTAGCAGTTCTGTGCTGTACCTTGTCAACAAGAGTTGTAAATGCAAACTTTGATGTGCGCCTTCTTGACAGCTGCGGGTGGGAATTCAAGATTTGGGTGCGGAAAATGGAATTGCAAATATTGAATGCAGCATTCCTGGAAGGTGTCTGCAGTGTTGAGGTCTTGACGCGCGCAGCTATCCTTATGTGGATGCGGGGCTGCCTGCAGGAATTCTTACAAAACATAAATCCGCCTGTAGCTCTTAAAATATACACAACACTTCAATTATTACTGAATCTAAGTTGTGAAAAATATATGTAAAAATTAATGTGAAATATTATAATGACCAAAAATTCACTGTAGTGGTGTTGTGATTTTTGGGTAATATCTTTATTAATTTATCTAAAATATAAGGAGTGAGAACTCAAAGGTGGGGTCAGTGAGTAATCCTACCTAATTTTGGCTGGGGAATCCAAATCTTTAAGATTATTTTTGTATTTAATACTAATTCTGTAGTTTATTGTTATATTATGTTATCTGATTTTCTTTCATTAAATTTTGAAAGGTTTCTCTGTGTAAGTAGAAAGGTGAAACTTTCACTTTAAGTTGGCTAAGGGTTCCCAAGGATTCCAGCTCTCCACATAATTTTCTAATTCTTTTCTTGGAATAAGCTTTTAAAGAGCTATCTGCAAGATCTTTTACTGATAAATTTCTTTTCTCATTCCTGCCATTTCTGCTTGGGTTTGAGATAATGTGAATTTTTCCCAATAACTTTTATGATCTTTCACTAATTTCATTATTTTCTCCTCCTTGGCTGGGTCCAGCTGGGGTGGCCAAATGTGAGATTTACCCAAAAAGGATGAGGTGCGGTGTGAGGGAAAACTCTCCAACATTGAGTTGGTCAAGTTGGCAGTTGCGGTCATAGCCATTGTCTTGTGTGAAACTTGGGTCAAATGTTTGAGTCCCCTCATCATGCTTGCAACTGGCATACTTGCACTTGTGGGTTCCTCCTTGCAGATCCGTAGGATGGTGCTCTGAAACTTTCCTGGGTGATGCACCTGTTTTGGAACATTGTGAAAAAATAGAAATAATTTTCTTTGAAACTTTTCAAAAAAATATAATAATATTTTCTTGTGGGTTTATTATTTTTAATAATTTTCTAAAGAGGTTTTAGATTCAATTAAGTTTGGGTTCAAGGGTACTAACACTTGGTTAGGGTAGATACCGTCTTTAAAGGGTATCCCAAGGGGGTCTGAGTGGGTACAAATCAAATCCTGTGATAAATCCAAAGATTACTAGTTTTGGGTGTGTTCAAGCAGGTCTTACACAATTAAATCCACAAATTAAAACATAAAATCCATTAAGAAACAATAAAAAAATAAAAAAATAATTTTATGTTTTATTTTTATTATTACTTGGTTTTATAATATTTTTTACAAAAAAAAGGTATTTTTAATACTCCCTTTTCTGTTTTTTATGTTTATTTTCTTTCTTGAGAAATAAATTTGTTTCTGGTATAATTTCCAGGCTTTATGTTGCCTTAATAGAGAGCAAAAATTAATAACTATTTATAATTCAAGCTACTTTCCTTCTATTAATATTTGTTTGTACCAGAGAAGTTTTTTGTGCTGTTGTTCAGGGATTAAGTAATCTCAATGGTTAGGCATGGAATAACACAGTTTTTCTTCATTATTCTGTTTAATAAGATTCAAATAATAATTGATGAATTCCCCATTGGTCTTTAGATCCACTGGAAATATTAATAATATATATATATATAATAAGCACTTTTACATATTTTTATGGTAAAATTCCTGGTCAAAGAAATAAATAATTCAAAAATAATTATTTAGGCATATTTCCAGGACAGAAAGAAAGTCAACAGCTCTCTGAATTCAGGAAATTCTCAGTCCTTTAGCTGCACAGAGTTATGCAGTGATGGAATAATGATATTATCAAAAATAAACATGGTGAAAGCCTCAAAAGAATAAATATAAAAGGATCAGGTGCAAGGTTTGTCTTGGTTTTGTTAAAAGGTTTTTAAATATATATTTTAAGAGGTGCCCCATTTTTATAGTTTATACAATAATGTGGATCTTTGCAGCAATATTTCTCCAGGGGGTCAAGGTTGGACGGCATAAAACCCTGGAGTAAAGGAGACCTTTTTGAATTACTAAACAAGGAAGTATTATCCAAATTAATTGGTTAATATGGCTCGGAAAAACAGCACAAAAGCCATTGCAGGAAGGAAATAACTTACTTCTTTGAGTAATCACTCACAGGGTAACTGCAGTGATTCAAAGTTGAAGGATTTTGGATCAAAGGTGGGGTGCTTGATGATTTACTTCAATAATAACAGGAATTGTTCATAATTTAAGAATAATAAATCAGACTAGGTCCATATATCAATTGCTTATTTTCTATAAGCAACTGATCATGGATGGCAGAGGGTCTGGATCACAAAGAATGAATTGTGGGTCTGAAAGAGCCAAAGAAGGTCTGTATAAATACCTTTTTGGGGTGGAAAGGAACTTCCTTGGGGAACATAGAGAGGGTAGGGCTCATAGAATAAGGCTTGGAAGCCAGCTAGGAAAGGCTTAGAAAATATTGTTGGTGCTGTGTTAGGATTATACCCATCCCACTCTGTGCTCTGACTCTCATTTAGTCTCCGCTCTAGTAGTCCCGCGGACAAACTGAGAGAAAGATCTGTGACATGTCTGTATCACCTCGGTCTCTCTACTTCCCGGGAGAATCCCCGGGTGAACATCTGGCTTGACTTCTCTCTTTTTCTTTCCTTCTGGCAACACCAACTCTCTTGTCATTTCCTTGTCTTCCCATTCTTCCTACCGTCTTCTCCTCAACTCCTTAATCTGAATCAACTCAAAAACATCATCTCAATCTAAACTCTCAAATCACGACCTAAAACCTTCAACTCTTTCAACCTTGTCTGAACCATCTCTCTGTTGTCCAACTTATGTGTGGTAAGAATCTAATCCTCAAGATTGACCTCACATGATCTCCCTGACAATGCCATTCAATCCCGTAGTCTCTGTCTTTCTCATTTACACTCTATCAACCTTCTTGCCATCAACTCCCTATGCCGTCTGATCTTTTCCTTCCTAAGTGACTCAAAGCTATTGGTCTCTTCATCTCTTCATTTTCTTTCTTCTTCCCAATTTTTCTCCTGTCTCTTGCGATTCTAACTTTCACCATCAGTCCGCTGGTTTTCAGTTATAAATAGATCAATTGAAATCTTATCACGGTTAAAAGCCGAACAACCCCGCATTGCTGAAAATGAACAAACCAGCCGGAGCAAACGATTACTTCCACCAGGTTACCCTCAAGGCCTCTGTCAATGCCATTCCCCCGCTTAACAAGGACAACTATTCCATCTGGCCAGATAAAATGCTGATGTTTTTTGATCTCAAGGATATCAAGGACATCATGATTAAAAACCTAGGACAACTCCCAGTACAACAAGGCCAAGAGATCCGGGCAATCATCCTATCCAAACTTGACAGCACCACACACGCCAACGTCGTCAATTCCTCAAACATCACATCTTCCAAGCTACTCTGGACCAAAATCACTTGCAGATTCGCCTCATCTGAAACAGCTAATAGAGCGCGAATTTTCAATCAATTTCTGCACGCTCCATTTAATGAACAGGCTATCGAAGGATTCATAACAGACATCCAAAAATCCCTCACTCGAATGGCGGACGTAGTAATGGACTTACCGAATGATATTCTGGCGTATCTAATTCTTTTCAAATTCCCACCAACTCTGGAGAACCTAAAACAACAAATCATGCACGGTGAGAAGTTGATAACTGTAGAAGTCGTATTCAATCATTCAACTCAATATAACAACGAAAGGAAGGCACAATTCAAGACAGGAAAATCTACCACTGACGTTTCCCTAGTGACCTTCAAGGGGAGATCCAATAAGGACAATAGAAAGCCTCAGATCAGATGCAAAGAAGGTTTTCATGATCCAAATGCTCCTCATCCTGAATCATCCTGTTTCCACCTCCATCCTCAAATTGCTCTTAAATGGTGGGTCAAACAGAAAAATGAGTGGAAGAATAGGATGAAGAAAACTCCTACCATCAACTACCATACCCTCCGGAACCTCTGGATCAACGCAGACAGCACACCAAATCTTCTTCTTGATTCTGGAGCAAATATACACATCTTCAATGATCTAAAATACTTCTTCTCCATCAATCTACAGGATGAATTAGAGGAAATCAAGACAGGCAAGCTGGAAGCAAATCTCAAAATACAAGGAATAGGTGCTGTGCGACTCAAGTGGAAAGATTCTATTATCACACTTGAAGATTGCATGTATGTCCCTGATATTGTTGTCAATCTGATCAGCCCCGGCCTCCTGGCAAAAAAGTTCTGTAGCCTCTCCCAAAAACAGGATCAATTTCATATCACCCAAGGCGACTCGATGGTTCTTAGGGGCTTGATTCGAGGTAATCTATTTGTAATCGAGAAGCCTCGAAGCGCCGGGAATAATCTCTTGGTTAATCACTCCAGTCAATCATCCACTAACCCATGTAATCAAGCTCAGACGTTATCCAATCTTCACAAAACATATGGTCATGCCTCAATCTCCATGCTCAAACCAATCCTTAAGGACCAATACTCTAAAGACAAACTAGATAAATTTCAGTGCAAGGGCTGTGTAAGAAGTAAGATCACATGGGCCCCGTTCTCAGGCACGTTGTTGCCCTCGTCTAAAACACTTGAACGAATCAACCTAGATCTAATTGGACAAATAACTCCTCAGTCAAAGGCTGGCCACCGGTACATCTTGACCCTTGTGGACAACTTCACAGGCTATCTGGCGGCTTTTCCTCTACAATCTAAAGAAGAGACTCCTAACGTCATCATTGAAATCCTCAAGACGGAATACAAGCGAATTAACTATTACCCCACCGAAATCTTTTCTGACAAGGGAACAGAATTTACCAACGCCACCTTGAAAGAATTTGCGAAATCCAAACATATCAAACTTCTAACCTCAGAACCATACCACTCACAACATAACGGTAGAGCCAAACAAGAAAACCAGACAATCATAGAATCAGCCCGTGCGACGTTCTCCTCATCTAGACTTAGTAAATGTTACTGGATGTCGTGGTTCAAAGTTGCTGCTTTATGCTGAACCAAGTTCCAAGGGAAGGTAACGACCGATCCCCTTGGGAACTTATTTTTGACAAGAAACTCCCCACTAACTATCTCAAACCTGTAGGATCCACCGTTATATATTTGGCAAACAAACTACAAAAAGGAAGGAAATTTGATGAAAAAGGATTAGAAGGGATCTTAGTTGGGTTCATTCCCCCTTTTCATTCTCACCTAATCCTCAGCTCATCTGGTGCTATCATTGAAACAATACACGTACAGTTCCTCAAAAATCCACTCCACGACTTTCCCCTCCTTGAATCACTGGGAATCAATCTCTTCAACCAAACCAAACCAGAGTCAAAAGAAATCAACTCTTCATCATTCAAGAAGAAATTCTCTTTCCGCAAAACACAAGTCGATTCGTCCAAGTCGGACACAGATCAAGACAACTTGGCGTCTCCAGTTTCTCCACCTTCTGATCACTCTCCCCTACCTTTGCCACCTCCCGATCCTCCAGTCCAAGCTATCTCTCAAAGACCAAGAAGGGAAGTACAAAGACCCCAACGTTACGGCTTCCACCACTACTACAAACCTCCTTCTTATAAGGCAGCATGCAGTTGCCCAGAATGGCCGAAGTGGAAGCAAGCTTTGGAAGACAAATTGAGCTCAATTGAACACCAAGATGTCTGGGAAGACTACAACGGCATCCCAGAAAATGTCCTAAATACTACGTGGGTTTTCAAAGTAAAAGAAAACTGTCATGGAGACACCTTCAAATACAAAGCTAGACTCTGCGTTCAAGGATTTGATCAAGTTCTGGGAATAGACTATAACAAAACATGGGCACCTACTGGAAAGCTTGGATCACTTTGAGTAGCTCTTGTCTACGGCCTGAAAAATAAGCTGAAAATTACTCAATTCGACGTGAAAGGCGCATCCCTCCATGCCCCAATTGATGAAACCGTCATCATAAAGACCCCAGAAGGATCCTCTAGGAAATCTCCTTATCTGAAATTAAAAAAATCTCTCTACAGTTTGAAGCAGTCACCCAAGAACTGGTACAAAACTCTTACGTTGTGGATCAAATCTCAAGGATATCTCAAATCAACTAGCAATCCTTGTCTGTACCACAACACCAAAACCGGTGAAATTCTCTACTTCCATGTCGATGACCTTATTCATGTGGGCAACTCCGACCTCTTCGCAGTCAACTTTCTTGAGCGATTCAAGAATTCCTCTTGCCATCCTCCTAATACCATACTAGGGATGCTTATGGAGATGGAAGACGACAGAATTCTCTTTAGTCAACCCAAGAATATTGCAAAAGGCTTGGAAGAACTTGGTCTGACCTCCTGTAAGGACACCTACACTCCACTGACGCAAAATTTAAACCTTGAACCTGCCACCAACGTTGACCACGCCAAATTTTGCGAACTTAATATCAACTATAGGTCTGCTATCGGACTTCTCAACCACTTAGCTCACTACTACCAACCCATTATTTCCTTCTCTGTCTCCAGCTTGGCCAGGTTTAACGCCAAACCGGGCATGGCTCACTAGAGAGAATTTAAGAAGGTCTGGAAATATCTCAAGACAACAAAATATTTTAAACTTATAATTAAGTATGATCTGGAACAAGAAATTCTCTCAACATTCAGCAATGCTACCCGGGGAGACAAATTGACTCTCCGCAGATCTCAAACCAGTTACATGATCCTTCACTGCGGCAGTCCTATAATTTGGAACTCCACTCGGCAAAAGAACATCACTTATTCTTCTACCAAATCGGAGCTGAACGCCTTGCTTGACTGCTACTTAGAAACCAAATGGATCAAGCATCTTATCAGTGAGATCTATCAAATCGCCAAACCAAAGCCTACTCTACATGTTGATAATAAGGGTCTGGATGACAAGATCAAGAGGTTTGGGTCGCACTCTAAATCAAGGCATATAGATATCAAAACCAAAGGATTGCGCAAAGACTATGAAAACGATGAATTCACACTTAGCTTGATCCAAAGTCACTCAATGGTTGCGGACTCTCTTACAAAAGCTTCTTCAACAACCTCCCTACAACTTCTTCAAAATACCGTCTTTGAGAATACCCACGGCTGACGCTTTGGATTACCCTCTTACCAGTGACAGGGGGTGTTAGGATTATACCCATCCCACTCTGCGCTCTGACTCTCATTTAGTCTCCGCTCTAGTAGTCCCGCGGAAAAACTGAGAGAAAGATCTGTGACATGTCTGTATCACCTCGGTATCTCTACTTCCCGGGAGAATCCCTGGGTGAACATCTGGCTTGACTTCTCTCTTTTTCTTTCCTTCTGGCAACACCGACTCTCTTGTCATTTCCTTGTCTTCCCATTCTACCTACCGTCTTCTCCTCAACTCCTCAATCTGAATCAACTCAAAAACATCATCTCAATCTAGAATCTCAAATCACGACCTAAAACCTTCAACTCTTTCAACCTTGTCTGAACCATCTCTCCGTCGTCCAACTTATGCCTGGTAAGAATCTAATCCTCAAGATTGACCTCACATGATCGCCCTGACAATGCCATTCAATCCCCTAGTCTCTGTCTTCCTCATTTACACTCTATAAACCTTCTTGCCATCAACTCCCTATGCCGTCTGATCTTTTCCTTCCTAAGTGACTCGAAGCTGTTGGTCTCTTCATCTCTTCATTTTCTTTCTTCTTCCCAATGTTTCTCCTGTCTCTTGCAATTCTAACTTTCACCATCAGTCCGCTGGTTTTCAGTTATAAAGAGATCAATTGAAATCTTATCATGCTTTTAGTTAGATGATCAAGGATTTGTGCATTGGTTTAGCTGCAGGATCTGTTATTGTGTTAATTTGTTATTTTGATGATCCTGCATGTATCTTAAATTTGTGCTATTATTATTTGTATAAATTTATCAGTAGGGGGTGTTTCTTAATTTTCTATCAACCAATGATCAATTAAATGATTCAACACAATTTTCATGAAAACCTCTGGATATTTTTTGTGATGTTTGAAGTTCTGGATCTGTTAATATTGTGGTCATCCTCCATATTTGTTTTTCAAATTAAAATAATTTTGAATAGGTTTCCTCATAATTTAATTTGATATAGTATGTTATTAGATCATCTACCATTTATATTTCAATTTGTTAAATATGCATGGGTGATCCAACTTGGTTGTAGCTGTGTGGTGCAGTACCTGGTTGACGCGGGGAGGTCTTGTGGATCAGAGGTGTGCTTATCAGATCAGCTGCATGCAGGATTAGGATCCAATGCACACATGAAATGTAGCGCACCTTGCACGCAGGTCCTCTGTCTAACTTAAGTTGCATGCGGGAATCTTGATTCTGGCTGTTCCTGACTAGCTGAGCGCGTGGCTACTGTAGGAATTTTGAAAAAACAACTTTCTTTGTGCAAATCCTGCAATATAAAAAAATAACTCAGTTTTGAATAAATTTTAGGTGTGAAACCCATATGTCACAACACATGTGAAATATTAAAATGGCAAAAAAGTGAAAAAGTGGTGTCATGAATTTTAGGTCATTCTGTTATATTATGTTAAATTATGAAGGAGTGGGATTTCAAGGGTGGTGTCAGTGAGTGACCCTACCTAATTTTGGGTGGGGAGTAAATTTCTGTAATAATTTCTATGGAATTCCTGTGTTATCTTTAGTTTGATTAATATTTTTTTTATTTGTTAATTTGAAAGATTTTTCTGTCAGTATTAGCAAGCTGACAATAAAACTTGCACCTGCTCCTTCAATATTTATTATTTTGGAGCTTTTAACATGTTTTCTTTTTAAAGAATATCATTAATCTTTCACTGAATTAATATCTTTAGCAAAAGGATTGCAAGGTTCCTGGAATCAGAAAGCTGAAAAATGGGGGTCAGGCCAAAATTATCCCTTAAAATTTTTATTTAATTGTTTATTTATTGGACCAGACATTTATAATAAAAATAATTAAAAACACTTATAGCAAAAATTCTTTTTATTGATTTCTTGAGTGGATCTAAACACCAAAAAAGAATAGATTGAACATTATGCAAACCGTTTTAACCAGAAAAAGGAAGAAAATATCTGAAATTTTATGCCTAATTTTTGGTATTCTTGAACCCCTGAACAAAATCACAAAAGACTTCTGTACTACAAAAAGGAAGCAAAAAAAGAAAAGAAATTGAGTTAGAAAGACTTATAATTTTTAAATCTTTATTTAGGAAAAATAAGGACTGGAAGAAATATAAAAACAACTTGTTTTCTCAAAGAAAATCCACAAAATTGAGTTATGTATATTTTTAAGTAAATATTCATTAAAAAATTTGAAAAAATAAAAATAACTTATATTGTTTATTTTTCATTTTTTTCAATGAAATCCATGTTTGAATTTGGAAATTTAATTGAGAAGGACCTGCTCAAGGAATTCCCAAACGCTGAATACTTGGGTTTAATTCAGTATCTACTTGATACCCACCAAGACCCCATAGGTTTACCCCTGAAAGTACTCATTTAAAACAAATCAAGCTTGAGTATATTTGAACTTAAGCTTGACTAAGATAAAGAAATCATAAAAAAAATATAAAAATAATAAAAAAACAAAAAAATTGTAATTATTATTGGGTAATGTTGAATTCACAAGTCTTTGAGTCGTGTACACAAATCTGTACAGAACTCTTTGATTTGTGTACACGACTCAATGGGCCCTGTGGCTCCCTAAACAACTCAAATGAGTCATGTGGCATGCTAAACAACCCAAATGGGCCGCGTGGCATGCTACACGACTCAAATGGGCCGTGTGACAAGCTACACAACTAAAATGGGCCGTGTGGCATGCTACACGTCCCATTTGAGTTGTGTGGCACGCTAAACAACTAAAATCAAGTTGTGGAGCCTCCACTAAGTAATAAAAAATGAATCATAAATAATAAATTATAAATTATAAATAATAAATTATAAATAATAAATTATAAATTATAAATTATAAATTATAAATTATAAATAATAAATTATGAATAATAAATTATAAATAATAAATTATAAATAATAAATTATGAATTATAATAAATAATAAATAATGAAAAATCCATAATAAATAGTAAGCAATAAACAATAAATAATAAATAATGATAAATAATAAATTATAAATTATAAATAATAAATAATAAATCATATATAATAAATAATAAATAATAAATAACAAATAAAAAATAATAATAAAGAATGAATAATAAAAAATAAATAATAAATCATATGTAATAAATAATAAATAATAAATAATAAATAATAAATAATAAATAATAAATAATAAATAATAAATAATAAATAATAAATAATAAATAATAAATAAATAATAATAAATAATACATGATAAATAATAAATAATAAATAATAAATAATAAATAATAAATCATAAATAATAAATAATTAATCATAAATAATAAATAATAAATAATAAATAATATGGTTGTTTACAGGGGTACAAAAATCAAAAATGCCCATTATGGGGGGTATAGGGCCCCCCAGGGGTCGCGCGTGTTTAGAACAACCCTTTGGAGTAGTGTATGGCCCCCCCAGCGTTGAGGGGCCCTACACAACTCCCACAGGTCTTGTGGGGCCCTACACGACTCCCACAGGTTGTGTGGGGCCCTACACAACTCCCACAGGCCTTTTTGGGCCCTAAACAACTCCCACAGGTTGTGTGGGGCCCTACACGACTCCCACAGGTCTTGTGGGGCCCTACAAAACTCCCAAAGGTCGTGTGGGGCCCTACACAACTCCCACATGACTGTAGCCATGAATTTAACATTACCCATCATTTCTTTCCTTTTTTCAAGAATTTTCAACAAACCATTTGTGCATTTTTAAGCAATGTATCAAAGCAGGGGAAACACCCAAGCAAGCGGCAGAGCCAATCCTATGGATCTTGGCCCAATGGAACCCCCACCCGCAAGGATTCTGGTCAAAATCCTGACAAGGGGGCTCAAAACTGCAATGCAAGTTTTGCACAAGGCAACAATGGCAAAACCTGCGGCTGCCAATTTGACCAAATCATCATTGGAGAAGCCTCCATTGCCAAAAAACTCATTCAAGGTGGCTACTGCTTCAGTAAAACGTCCCAAGCTGGACCCAGCCCAGGAGGAGAAAATGAAAATGTGATTCAAAGAGAATTTGAGTTATTGGGAAAAATTCAAGGCAGCGCACTCCCAAGGGGACATTTTAGCCATGGGAAAAGAAATTTTCCAGCAAAAAAATCACAAATAGCTCTAAAAAATTTGATTTGCAGGAAGGAAGTAGAATCTTATGTGCAGAGCTGCAATCCCTGGGATAAATTAGCAGTCTTAAGTGGAAAGGACATAAAAAAGAAGGGATCTCCCTCTCATCAGAAATTAAGAGGCCCCAAAGATTGGGAAAAGAAAATTTCCTTAGCCCAAAAGTGGAAGAAATTGTATAAAAATTAAATGTATCTACTTTTAATTCTTTTTCAACTGATTTAGCTCAAAAACCAAAGTTGTAAGTAGCAATAGTGATTTCATATATGAACTATTGGATAAATTGAATTTAAATGTTTCAAAAATGATTAAATATCAGTCTGGAAAATCCAGAACTTGTGATATTGACCTGCTATATGCTCAATTAAAAGATACTATGAGTCTGAACAAAGTAACACTGTTCAGAAATATATAAAATATTTTTTCTACAATCCAAGAAGAACTCCTTATATCAGTAAATTTCATCAAGGATGAACTTGAGAAAGTCACCCAAACTTCTTCCATTCACTTAACTAAAAAAATAGACTGGATGAGCAACAATTTTGAATTTTAACCCAGTATCATTAAGAATGATCCTAAAAACACTAAAAAAAAATTTAATTAACCCTCAAATAAGCAACCTAGAGGAACCAAAACCCACAAGGCTCACCACTCATCCTAGTGTTCCCCCCAGATCTGGAACAGCTAGGAATGAATGTTATAGGCCCAGCCCTACACCTGAAGTTGGAAAAGCTCTGAAATTACTTCCACAGGTAACTGAATGGCACAATTTCTCTGAAGAAGGAGATTATAGCCATATAATTTTCATTAAATTTCTAGATTAGACGCTGTCTTCATATGAACTTCCTGACACCATAAGATTAAACAGATTATTTGAGGGAGTAGCTCTTGATTGGTTTATCAAAAAAAGAGAGAAGAAGTAGGCTCTATATCTTTTAATTCCTGGAAGGAATTGATCAAAGAAAAATTTGTTACCAGGATATGGAAAAGAAAAATGATGAAACCTATTGAAAGATCCCACTTTGACCCATCCAGATACAAGCCCTGCATGTTATGTTTGGAACTAAAGAAGATATTGGATTGTTTCAATCCAGAAGCTGATAAAGAATAGTTCAATGAGAGAATCCTCAAATTATGCATGGGAAATCTCAACCATAGTTTAAGATGTAAAATGCCCATGTATTCTGACATCTCCACTTTGATTGGTATACTAAAAAAAATTAAAGAGATTAATGGTCTAGAAAAAAACATTAACAAAACTAGGAACCAAAATACAAGGAATAGGGAAGAGTAAAATGCTAAAAAAAAGGAATCTTCTGCTCCAAATACTGCTAATCTTGAAGCAAAGAAACTGAAAAAACATCAGAAAAGTTATGCTGGAACTGCAATCAGACAGGGAATCTCAGAACTGATTGTCCCCAAACCATAAAATGGATCAATCCAATAGAGGGAGAAGAAGATGAAAACTTTCAGCTTGCTACTATTGCAGAGCAAGCTCCAAAAGTAACAGAAAAAACATAAAAATAATAATAATAAAATTAACCTAAGAAGGAGTAGGAAAACCATGAATATTATTACAGAAATGGATTTTCAACCCAAAATTAGGTAGGGTCACTAACTGACCCCACCCTTGAAATCCAACTCCTTATATTTTTAAATAATTAAGGAAAGAAAGACCAAAATACCACGGCTCCACTGTTGAGCTTTTTGGCCAATTAAATATTTCACACACATTCTCATGCATAGGTTTCACACCTAAAATTCAGTCAGAATTGAGGTGTTGTGTATATTTTAGGAGTTACGGACAGAAATGTGTTTTGTCACAATTCCTGCACGCAGCCACGGCAGCCAATGCACCAGCGTGCGGCTGAGATACAGCCCTGTCACTCCATCAAGGTTGTTTACGCAGCCCCGGGCCTCTGACAAGTACGCAGCCGTGGGTCTACGGGTTGAAAAAGTGACAGGCGGACTGAGAAGCTTAGGTACCGCGGAAAATGCTGAAACCCACACGGGAACATTCTACATATTTAATAAATGTTCCTGTGGACAGTAGATAGTCTAAAAGTAAATAAAATTATATAAAAAAAATTAAATAACCCTTATAAGAATTTTTATTAAATATAATTCAAAGTACCAAGAATGTCGAAAATAAGACAATGACAACTTCTAAAAATATATTGAAATACTTTATTATACTATTATGAGAATTTCTAGACATCAAAATTTTCGTGACATACTAAGAAAACTAATGATTTAAAATTATTACATGAATTCTCATCAATTATATTTTTAAGTAATTATTTTAGTAAATCAACTGGAACTCGAAAATAAGGAGTAAAATAAATATCATGAATTTACCCCAATTATTTCATAGATAATGAGAACTCACCTGACATCAGAATGTCCGTAAAAATGTCTATTAAAATAATTATTAAATTACCGGGAAGATTTACTAAGGATAATTAATTAAATAATACATAAAAAGGACAGATTAGTGTTATTCACACGTCCAAATATCAACTATAAAGTAGAATAATTCCCATACCCTGAGGAATTAGATTCTACCCGTGTTACAGCACCAAGAACACGTGGCCAAATACCACTTGTTACCCTGCTAGCCTCAGTGTCCCTCCCTTTGAGCCCCTGTACCCCTCAGAAGGACAATATTGGGACTCCAAGAGCTATAAATAAAGAGCTCTTTTGAGGATATTAATACCCAGAGACCCAGTTATATTTACATCTAGAAACTGTAACAAGGTAATAAAGTACTTATAAGAGATAAGTAAGTGATTTATGGCTTAGTATGATTAATAATAGCCGTCCTCAACCACTTTATATAAATTTAAAATGCTGAACAACCTTATAACCCCAGTATGCAGGTTTAAAACATCAGTGCACATCCCAAACAGATACCCAAAGGATCTAATAATATACAAGTGAGTTTTATTATCCTTTCTCTGTTGTTGCAGCTTGGTTACAAGGCCCTGCCACTCCACCGTGTATTTTATATACATATTATCTTTAGGTAAAATATCCTTTAAACTAAAGAGCCCAATGTAACCAGGACTATGTGTTTTCATACTGAAATCCCTGAAGAGAGGTGTTAAAGATCCCCAATATAATTGTGGCCCCTCTATAAAAATATTTAAAAATCAATTTATTCACATTGATTTATAAAAATAAACCATAACCAAACCAATTAACCTTGAAATCAGCTTAATCTAATTTTTTTCACAGTTTTTTGCTGCATTTATTAAATAATAAATTTATTATTTATTCTATCATCTATGGAAGCTAAAGGATAGAAAGGGTCTTGGCATCCAGGAGGCTGGCAATTGGTAGTCTAGCCGGGAAATATTCCATTTTATTATATTTAATACCTTGGACCAGACATTTCACGTAAAAATAAATCAAAGATAATTTTATCTGAATTTATAACCATGATTTATCATTAAATTATTTTGCTGTGCATTCAAAAACCAATGCAGAATTAATAATCTATTATTTAAATATTTTAAAGATAAGAAAAGAAGAATATATTAAAAATTATAAAACTACTGGTTGGAAAGCTTTAACTCAAGCTGAGCAACTTAATATCTCTTCTGCACATAAAAAATTAGATAAACTCCTTGAAAAAGAAGATCTTGAGAGGCGTATCAACTTCCAGGCCCTATTAAGGAAACATAAAGCTTGGAAGAAATACTGTATAAATTACTTTTTGAAATTTAAAAGTAAGTATACAACTTGTATTACCATATTATTATTTTTAAATAATATTAATATATTTTATTGACCAATAAAAGAACCTTTTTACATCAGTGAACCCTCCTGTACCAGAGACCACCGCCACTGAAATTGATTTATTGGATCAAGAAGTCTTAGATATCTCTGGAAGCCCTGAAAATATTGATTGGGTAGGTGAATACCTCATTGGAACACACCAAGACCCCGTAGGATTACTTACTAAGGATCAATTTAATCCCAATAAGATCTTGGTGCCTTTGAACATCAACTTAAGTGAGTTTTGAATAAAATTTATTTTTATTTATTTTTTCTGTAAAACACTTATAAAGACTTTATTCAAATATGAATAGACGTAACACAAGAGCCTCAGGGAGAATTCCCTCCTATGGATCTTTGCCAGGAGCTCCCAACAACCGTGAGACCACCAATAATGACAACCATGAGGGGACTGGAACCATTGAATCAAATGTTGATGGAGAAGGAACAGCACCAAGTACTTATTCCCTTCCCCAACCTAGAGCCGGAGAAGTTAGTAGAATAAAGACACCCTCCATTACAAGAAGATTCCCTGCAGCCACCCCAGTAGAATCTGGCCAAGGAAGCCAGGATCCAAGACTTATTCAGAGAGCATGTGAAATATTGGGAAGAGTTCAAAGAAACCAAATCCAAAGAGTTCATGGTATCTATGAAAAAGATAATCTCCCAGGCAAAAGCTACCCAGATAGCTCTTCAGAAAATGATTCCAAGGAAAGAGGTAGAATCCTACGTAGAAAAATTGAATCCTTGGGATCAATTAGCCAAACTGAAAGGCAAAGGATCAGGAAAGAAGAGATCTTCTTCCCATCCAAAGCCAAAGGGAAAGAAAGATTGGTATCAGATAATATCCCTAGCTCAAAAATGGAAAAAGGTTTACAACAATTAGCTTCTAATTCTGAGCCCAAACAAACCTCTGATGTAATTAGATCCTTTTCTAATGATATGCGTCATAATTTTAAAATTGTTTTCGAAAATTTGGACGGTGTTTATACCCAAATGGATAAATGAACCTCAGTAGTAGCCAAATTGATTAATAACCAAACAAACAGGGTAGGAATGGAAGAGATAAAAGAAAACACAGAACAGTTATTGGAGAAAATTAATCCAGGCAGGATCAGAAAGACTCAAAAAATTGAGAATATGTTATCAGGTATCCAAGAAGATTTCATTATCTCTTTCCAACTGTAAAAAGAAGAATTGGTAACCACTACTAACAGCTCCATTCTATCCCTTAGTGAGAAACTGTATCTGCTTAATAATAAAGTGGACCTGAAACTTAATCTGATCAAGAATGATCTTAGAGACTTAAAATTCCGTCTGACCAACTCCTTGGGGAGTACCACAGAGGAACCAAAACCTCCCACACAAACAACTACTCCTTATGCACCACCCTTACCAGGAATGCATAGGAGTGACAACTTCAGGCCTAGTCCTACCCCTGAGATGGAGCAAGCCCTCAAACTTTTACCCACTATTTCTGAATGGCCCAAGTTCTCCGGTGAAGGAGAATACAATCATATAAATTTTATTAAATTTATTGAATACACTATTAACTCTTATGACTTACCAGAAGCTATAGCTGTAGTCAGGCTGCCCGGAATATTTGAAGGAGTAGCTTTGGACTGGTTTATCAGTAAAAGAGAAGAAGTAGGATCCTTACCATGGAATTCTTGAAAAATTCTGATTAAAGAACAATCTGGTTCTAGAATGTGGAAAAGAAAAATGATGAAAAATTTCAAAAATTTGTCATTTGACCCCTCCAAGGATAAGCCTCACAAATGGTGCTTGGAACAGAAGAAAAGAATAGATTTCTTCTATCCAGATTCTGATAAAGACAAAGTAAATGAAAGACTACTAAACTTGTCTCCTGGAAATCTTAACCATAGTGTAAGATGCAGGATGAGTATGGATGCTGACTTGCCTACTCTAATCAATGTGTAAGAAGAAGTCATAGACATGAATGGGTAAGACAAGAAAGTCCCTTCTAGAACCAAATAGAACTACAAAATTAGCAAAACCAGAGAAAAACCACCTCTGATAAATACCTCTGATAATAAGAAACCTGATGAGAATAGGTAAAAAGAGAGAATGCCTGGAACTTGTTAAAATTGTTACAAGACAGGGCATATGAGACAAGACTGCCCATTACCAAAAAGAAAGAAAGAAGTCTTGGAAGGAGAGAAGGAAGTTGAAGGGAATCAGAACTATGAAGATATAGATGATACTGAAGGATCTCTTTCTGAATGTAAATTGATCCTGACCAACCCTGTTAATGTTATAGAAGGAGATATAGGCACTTCTGTTGAAATTAATAACATCCATAGGTATTCTAGTTTACCCCAACAATGGGATCCTACCATAATTCCTAGAAATATTATGGATGTTCAACCATTAACAGTTAAACCTATGAGTGGGAAAAGTTATACCACTGGTCAAACTTGCTATGCAACAGGATTGTATAAAGACAGACCTATCAGGTTATTACTGGATAGTGGAGCTTTCTGCTCATGTTTTTGTGCCAAATTCTTAAACAAATGGGATTGCAATTGGAAAGAACAACTTCTGCCCATCCCAAAAGCCAAGTTTAGCTCTTGCAACTCTACCAAGAATGCTATTGGAGTATGGACTTCTCCTATAATACTAACCCATACTAAAGGATCTTTGAGAATACAAGTGGAATTTGTAGTATTGCTCAATGGACTATGTGAATACTTGATACTAGGTAATGATGCCTTATGTCTATATGGTATAGATGTGTTCCCGAGTAAAGGGAGATACTTCACAGTGGGTGGTAATTGGGATAAGAAGTTTAAGATATGCACCATCCAATCTAACATCCCCTCTTCTACTTATCAAAAGCATTTAGAAGACTTTGATCAAGAATACTTCTCTCAAGCAGCTCTGAATATGAAACTTTCTGAAGAACAGAAGAAAGATATATTGACAGTCTGCTTTGAGAACCAAAATGCTTTTTGTATTCAAGATCATCCCATTGGTGATATTAAAGGACATGATATGGTATTAAAATTGACCATTAAGCCTCCTTATCCTCCAAATTTAAGAATACCAGCCTATCCTTCTAGTCCGCAGTCTAGAAAAGCTCTTGAGGAACATATCAAAGAACTGATAGACTTACAAGTATTAAGGAAAGTAGGGTACAATGAGAAGGTAGATGTGACCACACCTGTAATCATAGCTTGGCATAATGACAAGTAAAGAATGGTAGGAGACTTCAGAATGCTCAATAATTATACTCAGGCAGATTATCATCCTATACCCTGGATTGGTCATGCTCTGCATAACTTGTCCAAGGCCAAGTATATCACTACTATGGATATGCTGAAAGGTTTCAACCAGATACCTATAAGCCCTGAAAGCAGGACTTTTATGATAATAATCTGTAATTTGGGAATATATGAATATCTTAGGATGCCCTTTGGTATAAAGAATGCCCCATCACACTTCCAATGAACAATGGATACAGTTCTAGCAACATACATCAGACAAGGATCAATGATGGTATATAAGGATGATGTTATTGTATACTCTGATGATTGGGATACTCATATCAACCAAGAAAGATTAGTACTCCAGACTATCTCCAAAGCAGAATGGAAGGTATCCATGAAGAAATGCAACTTTGGCTACGGAGAATTGAAAGCCTTAGGACATATAGTCTCTGTTCTCACTCTAGCTGCTGATCAAAATAAGATAGCTGCTGTCATTAATAGACCCATGCCTTAAAAAATACAGAGTTACTGTCTTTCATTAGTTTTTGCGGTTACTACAGACAATACATACCAAAGTTTGCTATGCTGACTAAGAGTCTGTATGAAGTATGCAACAACAACACTCTATTTGAAATTTTTGGAATATTATTGGAATATATTATGGTGCTAGAATGATTGGTTCTTTCTATTTTTTGCTCATCTGTCTATTTCCTTTTTTTCTTTCTTTTCTTTATTATTTATTTCTACTTCCCAGGCGCGGACATCTCCCAGAGTGCGCGCCACTGTACTTCAGCTTGTATGCATATTCATTACTGTCATATGTTGTCTAAGTCTTGTACTACTCTCAGCAATCACACAGTTCTCTTCTCCCCGCCAACCTTCTTTATCATCTCTTTGAACCTTCCTCAAGATCCAGTATTAGCAACAAGGACTAGCTCAATCAGAAGGCTGTGGCCACAGTGGTCAATATTGGTTAATTCTGTGCGATGACCTGCTGCAATCTCCATAGATTAGAATTCTCCTAATCTTTTCATCTTTGGCTTCCCTTCTCTAAAGTTTTAACATCTTTCTTAGCTCGTATGGTGGTTGTTTCCTAAATCTCTTTTGTCTCAAAGTGCCTCTGAATATCCTCATTTTCATCAGCTTGGGTATGACCATCTTTAACTCAAATTGTGTTATCATGATAAAGTTTCTAACCTTCTTGTTCAGTTTTCTGGTTTTAAATCAATCATCATTTTAATAATAAAGGGATCAGTTTATCACGATTAACAGTCAAAATTGCAATCAACCAGGAAACTCAACAATGACCAACCCACTCACGGCTACTATTCTCAAAACCTCCATAGAGGCTATTCCACTCCTGACTTCAGACAACGTTTTGATCTGGGGAAATTGGGTTGTGAACACAATGGACCTGCAGGAAGATCTCTACTCCAAGCTCAAAAAGGAAAAGAGGGATGCAAACGGCAATCCAATTGGACTCAGCACTAGCAAGAACGTAAGAATCCAAACAATCCTAACCTCCAAACTCGACACTACTGTTCAAGACAATATAATCACTACCAAGAACAAGAAGGATGCCCATCAGATCTGGGCGGACATCAACAAATATTTTGCCTCAAATCACGCTTCCAATTGAGCTAGAATTTTCAAGGAATTCCTTTTCACTCCTTTCACCTTTGCAAAAATCCCTGGATTCATCACCAACACCAAAACTGCTCTGTCTAGACTTCACAAGGTTGGTATCAATCTTCTGAGTGACATTGCGTATCTGATTCTGGAGAAGCTGCCACCAAGTATGGATACAGTGATTCAATAAATCACCCACTTGGATAAAAAGGTCTTGCCGCATCAAGTACTGGATCATTTAAGAATGTTCAATAATAATAGATTCTTGAATAGGGACGTTCTGATGGACAAATCCAATCAAAATTTGAACTCCTTCTTGTTTCTCACCACTAGAATCAAGCCATGCAATGAAAAATGGCACAACCCAAAGGCTGCCCACCCTGAAGGTAGATGTTGGAAATTATACCCACATCTCAAGCCATCCTTTCCTAGAAAGAAGAAGAACGGTTTGGAGTCCACGTTGGAGGGTACCTCTGTTAGCTCCTTCCTTACAGGCTCAATTTTTCCTTCTGACCACTTTGTGGTTGATTTGGGATCATCAAGACATATAGTGTCTGATTCTCAACTGTTCTCCCATTTAGACCAATTGATGACCGGATTGATCTCAACTACTTCTGGAAGGAATTCTCTCAAATATGAAGGAATCTGAACAATGACTGTTTTGGATGATCTAAATCAAGAAATTACCCTTTCTAACATGCTGTTTTCTCCTAACTGCACTGTCAATTTACTGTCAATGCGTTTTCTTGTCCTAGATGGATTTATCATTGATTTTGGGAAAGAAAATTTTATATTACAGAAAGACAAATGGAATAAGTGTGGAGTCTATGATTGCAATATACCTATTTTTCATTTCCCAAACCACAAACAATCTCAGATAGCTCTTCTTAAAAGTGATGAAATCCTTCATAAGTCCCTAGGACATGCAAGCTACTGGAGAATTAGTCAAAAACTTGGTATTGCTATTTAGAAACCTTCAATTTGTGAAGCGTGTGCCATTGCTAAAATCAGTTGAAGTCCTTTCAACAAGAAACACACTCGGGCCGAGAGACCTTTTATGGAACTTCATTTCAATTTAGTTGGGCCCATTCACCCATTGAGCATTAACGGAGATTCTTATTTCTTAACCGTTGTTGATAGTTGTACCAGATACTTCACAGCTATTCCTATCAAAAACAAGGGCGAGGCTGCAAGTACACTGGAATTTTTAATTGAGGTCAAATCCAAACGTTTCAACTATAAGCCCATTATTATACATTCGGACCGGGGAGCGGAATTCTGGAATCACAACCTCTCCAGCTACTGCAAGGAAAACAAGATCAGAAAGACCTTTTCCAATGCGTATACACCACAACAGAACAGATTAGCTGAAATATTCAATTGTCTTGTTCTGGAATCTCTTAGGAAGGTGCTTTTTGACTCACAACTAAACAAAAAATTCTGGAATGTAATTATTAGATCCTGCGCATTAGCTCTCAATCAGATTCCCGCTCACAAGTCAAAGAAATCACCTTACAAATTGTTCAAAGGAAAGACACTGAATATAGATTATTTCCATCCCATAGGAAATCCCTTGAGTTATATTCTCAAGGATTGACCTTCATTCTGAAAACTGGAACCTTGTGGACTTGTTGGTAGGTTGGTGGGCTACCACGACAAACTCCTGTCTTAAAAAATACTGACAGCCAACAATAAAGTGATTGATACTAAACACATAACCCTACTAAAATTTGACTTGGCTCTCAAGACAAAAGTTGTCACTGACATGAACGTTGGAGACTGGTGTATGGAATCTACCAAAAAAGATTCTCTTAACAACGCGAGTATTGATTGAAATCCGGATTCCGCACCTCCTAGAGAAGACTCACCTGTCATTGACACACGTGAATTGTCACCCCCCGTGGAATCTGTTGACTTCACTGATGGTGATCAGACTCAGTCTCCTCGTACGTATAACTTGCGCAAACAAGTATCTTCAATCAAACCACTTAAATACTCCTATGGTACTATTACAAAGGAAGGACATTCAGATTTCTCCAACAAATGAGAGATGTAGATCAACAAGATTGAGAATCAAGATGTTTGGGAGAACGTGGAAATTGAACCAGATCACTATCTCAGAACAATGTGGGTTGAAAAAATCAAACCAGCAACCAGCCTTGCTCCAGAAAGACGGAAATCACGACTATGCATTATGGGGAATCTGAAAACTTCTGGGGTAGATTTTGGGGATACCTACGCTCCCACAGGAAAGTTTACAACCCTTCTTCTTCTTCTGCTGAGTGGTTTGGATCTTAATCTTGAAATTAGACAGTTTGATGTAAAGGCGGCCTTTCTGTTCGCTCCATTGGATGAAGAAATTTACATTCTTAAACCCAAGGAGAGTAGGAGGGCGTCCAAATTTTCAAAACTCAAAAAATCACTCTATGGTCTTCAACAAGCTCCTTCAAACTGGTATAGAACCCTCACTGGATGGCTGGTAGACATTGGTTACGAGCAATCTTATGCCGATCCCTGTCTTTAAACTCACAAAGATTGACATTCATCCATTTTCTTTCACATAGATGATCTGATTGTAAGCGGTGAAGTCAAATGGTTTGAAGAAAGATTCTTAAAGAAATTTCCACACTCCTTGGCTCACAATCCTGAAACTATTCTTGGTATGGAATTTTCCAAATCAAAGGAAGGTATCATGTTGAATCAAACCAAGTTAATTCAGAAGACTTTGGAGGAACTGAAGCTATCAGAGGTCAAACCAGTCATTACGCCCCTTACTCCTGGAATTTGATTAATTCCGGCTTCACATACAGAAATCTCAGAATTTAATAAGCTTGGGGTAAATTACAGGAAATATACGGGTTTACTAAACTATCTAGTGTGTCGCACTGGGCCGGATATAGCCACGGCTTCCTCAATTCTGTCCCAGTTCAATCAAAGTCCGGGTTTATCTCATTGGAAGGAGGTTCTTCACGTTTGGAAATATCTCGCAGGGACCTCTTCCTTCTCTCTCACTCTGAAAACCAATGCAACGGCGCTGAATTTGCTACAGGTCTTTACCGAATCGACCTGGGCAGATGATCCCAGCAGTTGGAAGTCTCAAATTGGTTTTGTCATCTTCTGGAAATTGTCGCCTATCACTTGGAAAAGTCGCAAACAGTCCAACATTACACTCTCATCTATGGAGGCCAAACTGAATGCTCTAACCAATGGGGAACAAGAATTGTTGTGGATTCAATCCATTGTTAATGACCTTTGTAGGGGTTCTCAGATTCAGCCTTCAACCTTCTACGTAGATAATAAAGGATTGGTTGATAAAATCAAACACTTTGGGTCTAATTCAAAAATCAAGTATATTGACATGAAAATGAAGTGGCTGAGGGAGCAATCCAGCTCTAGAAACATTCACGTGAAGCTCATAGCCACCAATGAAATGATCGCTGATTCTCTTACAAAAGCGGCGAATAAACAGGCCCTACATCTTTTAACCTCCAGGTGCTTCTAGGCCTACTTTGCACCAAATTATGGGGGGGTTTTGGAATATTATTGGAATATATTATGGTGCTGGAATGATTGGTTCTTTCTATTTTTTGCTCATCTGTCTATTTCATTTTCACTTTCTTTTCTTTATTATTTATTTCTACTTCCCAGGCGCGGACATCTCCCAGAGTGCGCTCCACTGTACTTCAGCTTGTATGCATATTCATTACTGTCATATGTTGTCTAAGTCTTGTACTACTCTCAGCAATCACACAGTTCTATTCTCCCCGCCGACCTTCTTTATCATCTCTTTGAAACTTCCTCAAGATCCAGTATTAGCAACAAGGACTAGATCAATCAGAAGGCTGTGGCCACAGTGGTCAACATTGGTTAATTTGGTGCAATGACCTGCTGCAATCTCCGTAGCTTAGAAGTCTCCTAATCTTTTAATCTTTGGCTTCCCTTCTCTAAAGTTTTAACATCTTTCTTAGCTTGTATGGTGGTTGTTTCCTAAATCTCTTTTGTCTCAAAGGGCCTCTGAATCTCCTCATTTTCATCAGCTTGGGTATGACCATCTTTAACTCTAATTGTGTTATCATGATAAAGTGTCTAACCATCTTGTTCAGTTTTCTGGTTTCAAATCAATCATAACTTTAATAATAAAGGGATCGGTTTATCAGAAATGACTCATGAGAGATTGAAAAACTATGAGGAACCAAAAATATCTATGACCGCTAATCCTTTAATCATCCAAATAGATTACTCCAAGCCTTTTCAACTGTACATTGATACCTGTATGGAAGGGTAAGGAGCCGCTCTACATCAAGAAAGGATAGAAGAAGACAGACCAGTAGAGAAACCAGTACTCTTCATATCTAGACAGATCAAAGATACAGAAAAGAGATATGGAGCCATTCAGTTGGAATGTTTGGCTCTAGTATGAAATTTAGAAAAGCTACACTATTACTTAGAAGGCACCACTTTTCAAGTGATCACAGACTGTAATGCTGAACGAAATCTTATAAACATGAAAACCCCTAGCAGACATATGCTCAGGTGGCAAATTGCTATACAACAGTATAGAGGATAGATGACTATAGTGCATAAAGCTGGAGATAAACATCAGAATGCTGATAGTCTAAGTAGGAATGCTTTTCCTAATGACTCTAAAAATCCAACATATGACCCTGAAGATCAAGATATCTTTCCTATCCTGAGCATCAATCTTTTTGCAATAAATTCTCCAATAATGGGGATCCACTTATGCAAATTAGATACTGCTTTCTTCAACCTAGTAAGGGAAATTTACTCTCCTGAAATCAAGCTGCTGATTACCATTATGGAATGTGAATCCCCAGAAGCAGCTCTGGTAAATAGTCTACCTGCTTCATTACTTAACCCCTATAAAGCAGGAAGGTTTACCTTTTGGGATGGTCTCCTTTACTAAAGACACCAACATTCCAGTGTATTAGTACTAAGCAAAGAAGAACATATACAACATATACTCCAGGAATTCCATGACAACTGTTCATCAGGGCATCTATCCACAGAAAGAACCTTGGAAAAAGTAAAACAAACTGCTTGGTGGATAGACTGGAAAGAAATCACTATGAAGTATGTTATTAGCTGTGAGACCTGCCAAAAATATAATAAAACTACTGACAAAAGGTTTGGAATCCTAAAGAAGATCTCTGAACCTAAAAACAGATGAGAAATCATCAATATGGATTTTGTCACCGGCCTCCCCCCTGGAGGTACTCATTCATATAACTCTGTCCTAGTCATAGTTGACAGATACTCTAAGGGGGAAAAGTTCTTACCTAACCACAAAGAAGATAGTGCTATGGATTTAGCTTCACTATTCTGGAACAGGATCATAGCTGATGTTGGTATACCCAAGATTATAATCAGTGACAGAGACCCCAAATTCACCTCTGAGGTTTGGAGGAATCTAAATGATATACTGGGTACTACTCTAGCATTTTCTACAGCATACCATCCCCAAACTGACGGATTAGCTGAAAGAATGATACAGACCCTAGAAGATATGTTAAGGAGGTTTTGTAGCTTTGGTCTAAAATACAAAAACTCAGATGGTTATTGCCATGATTGGGTAAGCCTACTCCCAGCCCTAGAAATGGCCTATAACAGCAGTAAATATTCTACAACCAAAGAAGCTCCTTACATACTAGAAAGAGGATGGATTCCAAAACTACCTAGGAATAACTTAAACAATAACTTAGCCACTATTCATGTAACATCTCTTGACTTTAAGAAGATGATAGATCTGGAATATAATCATGCTCAAAAGTGTGTAGAAGAAGCAGTAGAATACCACAAACAAAGATGGGAAAAATCACATAGAGAACCTGACTTTAAAATAGGAGATCAGATCTTGATATCTACAACCAACTTCAACAATCTAGCAGGTAAAAGAAAGCTGAAACCAGCCTTTGTTGGACCATTTTCTATCAAAAGGATGCATGGAAAAAATGCTGTGGAAGTAATCTTGAGTGAAGAATTATCAAAAAAACTGTCAGCTTCCTGATGCCAGGAACTTTGCTGTCCTTTAGCTACAGCAAGTGATATTGGTGTTGGAATAATAATTCAAAGAAAATAACGGTAAAATGCTCAAATAATTGATTTAAAAGAAAGTGCAAAGTTTGGTTGGTTTGGTTGGATTAAATTTGTTTAAATATGTATTTTTCAAGAGGGGCCACCATTCATGAAAACAGGGGATCTTTATTGGATAACAACCTCTGTTCAAGGGGCTCTTTTGAACCCTGTAAAGAACTTGGGACCATTTGGTCTTAGATGATTGCTCACAAAAGAGTAACTCAAGGGGATGGGCGGACTGGCTGTCTTACAGCACTTATGCCTGGGTGCAAGGAGGAGAAAACTTAGTAGTTTAAGTACTTACTCCAAGAAGCTTGCAGAAATTCACGGTTGAAAGGGTCTCAGGACAATTATTGGGTTTATTTGCTTATATTCTTCACGGAATCAATGATGGGGCCAGAATTATTAATAATACTATCAGACTATAGCCATATATCAATTTTTTATCTTGAATAAACACTTGATCACATATGGCAAAGGGGTCCGGATTGATACTTAAAAATTACTGGGGTTTAAATCACTTAAAAAGGGTTGTTTATATACCTTTTTGGGGTAACAAGACCTTCTCAGGGCACGTAGAGAGGGTTGTGCTTGGGTGCTGAGGCTAGAAGGCTGTACAGGGCTAGTTTGGCGCGTATTTATGGTCCTGTCAATCTACTAGCCTTGTCTATGTCATATTTCTTTGTGAAATAATTGTCAGAAGGTGTTCAAATGTTAGTTTTTTATTTTTATGATTCAGACACATTTCCTTATTTTGTATTAATTTCTTTTGAGTTACATGGGTGGAAGTGGCTGTTTGTAAATCCTACGGCATCTTCTGCACATGTGAGGAATTTTTAATAATTTTTAGGTTAACTCCTTGTTGTGTTTTGTGGTTCATAAAGATTTGGCAATTGCATTTACGTGACAAACTTCATTATTTTTTCCCACAATTTATTTGCTTTATATTTTGATTTTCATATATTTTTTATTAAATATTCTTAGGTTTCAGAAATCCCTCTGTCCGGTAGTCAAGTTGTTACATATACATGATGTATGCATGCAGGTTGTAGCCTGTTCTTGCGGTACCTGGCTGTCAGGCTTAGTAAAATTTTTGTTGACGCGCGCAGGCTTGACAGCTGCATGTGGGAATCTGTTGCCTGCAGCGAGTCAGGAATTTTTCATGCGGGCCTTTTGACATGCGCCTACATATTGAGTTTCAGGCGTGTGTACCCTTACTGTATGAATGCGGGGCTGCGCGCGGGAATTGTGACACAACACAAATCCGCCTGTAACTCCTAAAATATACACAACACCTCAATTCTGACTGAATTTTAGGTGTGAAACCTATACATGGCATAATGTGTTGAATGTTAAAATGGCCATAAGGTGCCATGGTGGTGTCGTGGTCTGTTGGTCATTTTGTTTAATAATTATTTGAAAATGTAAGGAGTTAGAATTCAAGGGTGGGGTCAGTGAGTAACCCTACTTAATTTTGGGTGGGGAATCCATTTCTGTAATAATATTCATGGATTACTCACTCCTTCTAATTTTATTATTTTATTTCTGTTTTAAATCTGCTTTGACAGGTTGCTCTGTCCAAGTAGCAAGCTGACAAAAACACCCTGTATTTTCTGTTAGCCTAGTCAAACACTTTCAACCAAGAGAAGGTAGCAACCTCCCTTCAACAATAATACAAATAGAACCTGACCCTGTGAAAGAAAAAGGGAAAGTCAGCAGGATATTGAGAGACAAGAAAGAGAGATTACAAGGAAAAGATGTTAGACTATACTTAGTAAGATACAAATGAGAATCTGCAGACAAAGATGAATGGTTACCAGAGAATAACATACCTGATGGACCAAGACATCTCAGGAACTACAGAGGCAGCAAGAGGAACTGAAACATTTTTTCCCAAACATGCTCCAGATTTTTTTCAGATATGGCCATATCTTGGAGTTGGGGAATGTCAGATTACTACTATTGCAGAGCAAGCTGCAAAAGTAACAGAAATAAAATAAAAAAATTATAATTTGATTAACCTAAGAAGGAGTACGAAAATCATAAATATTAATGCAGAAATGGATTCTACACCCAAAAGTAGGTAGGGTCACTCACTGACCCCACCCTTCAAATCCAACTACTTATATTTTTAAATAATTAAGGAAAGAAAGACCAAAATACCACGGCTCCAGTATTGAGCTTTTTGGCCAGTGAAATATTTCACACGTATGTTCACATATAGGTTTCACAACTAAAATTCAGTCATAATTGAGGTGTTGTGTATATTTTAGGAGTTACGGACGGAAATGTGTTTTGTCACAATTCCCGCACGCAGCCGCGGCAGCCAATGCACCCGTGCGCGGCTGAAAAACAGCCCTGTCACTCTGTAAAGGTTGTGTACGCAGCCCTGGGCCTCTGACAAGTACGTAGCCAAGGGACTATGGGTTGAAAAAGTGACAGGCAGCCTGAGAAGCTTAGGTACCGCGTAAACATGCTACAACCCACACAGGAACATTCTAAATATTTAATAAATGTTCCCGTGGATAGTAGATAGTCTAAAAGTGCATAATATCATATAAAAATACTTAAATAACCCTTATATGTATTTTTATGAAAGATAATTCAAAGTACCAAGAATGTCAAAAATAAGAAAATGTCAACTTCTAAAAATATATTAAAATACTTTAATATACTATTATGAGAATTTCTAGACATCAATATTTTCCTTGACATACTCAGAAAACCAATGATGTAAAAATATTAAATGAATTCCCATGAATTATATTTTGAAGTAATTATTTTAGTAAATCAACTGGAACTTGAAAATAAGGAGTAAAATCAATATCATTAATTTACCCCAATTATTTCATAGATAATGAGAACTCACCTGAAATCAGAATTTCTGTAGAAATGTCTATTAAAATTATTTTTAACTTACTGGGAAGATTTCCTAAGGATAATTAATTAAATAATACATAAATAGGACAGATTAGTGTTATTCACACTTCCCAATCACAATTAAAAAGTAGAATAATTCCCATAACCTGAGGAATTAGATGCTACCCGTGTTACAGTACCTAGAAAACGTGACATAATACAACTGGTTACCCTGCTTGCTTCAGTGTCCGTCCCTTTGAGCCCCTGTACCCCTCAGAAGGACAATATTAGGACTCCAAAAGATATAAATAAAGAGATATTTTGAGGATATTGATACCCAGAAACCCAGTTATATTTATATCCAGACACCGTGCCAAGGTAATCAAGTACTTATAAGAGATACGTAAGTGATTTATGGCTTAGTCTGATTAACAATATCTGTCCTGAATCTCTTTATATAAATTTAAACTGCTGAAAAACCTTATAACCCCATTATACAGGTTTAACACATCAGTGCATGTCCCAAACAGATAACCAAAGTATCTAATAGTATACCAGTGAGTTTTATTATCCTTTCTCTGTCGTGGCAGCTTAGTTACAAGGACCTGCCACTCCACCGTGTATTTTATATACATATTATCTTTGGGTAAAATATCCTTTCAACTAAAGAGCCCAAAGTAACCAGGACTACGTGTTTTCATACTGAAATCCCTGAAGAGAGGTGTTAAGATCCCCAATATAATGTGGCCCCTCTATAAAAAATATTTAATAATCAATTTATTCATATTGATTTAAAACAATAGACCATAACCAAACCAATTAACCTTGCAATAAGCTTTATCCAAATATTTTATGGATTTTTTGTGCATTTATTAAATAATATATTTATTATTTATTCTATTACCTCTAATAGCTAAAGGATAGCAAGGGGTTTGGCATCCAGGAGACTGACAAAAACCCTTATCCTCAATATTATGATAATGATGTATCAATCTCAGAATGTTACTTGATTATCACTAACCCTGTCAATGTCATTGAAGGAAAAATTGAATCCTCTATGGATATAAACCCTGTTTATGGTGAACCCAACCTACCTCCACAATGGAATCCCAATATGAAAATACAACATTTTTCCAATGCTAAGACTCTGACTCTGAAACCATCTACTGGTAAGAGTTATAAATCTGGAAAAAAATGCTATTCTACTGGATTAATTCAGATATATAAAATTAAAATACTATTGGAAAGTCAAGAATTCTGTTCCTGTATTGGAAATTCTGTTCTGGAAAAATAAGATCCTAATTAGAGAAAAAACATTTTACCAGTACCACAAGCTAGATTCAGTAGCTGCAACTCTCCTCTGAATTCTATGAGGTTATGGACTAAAGAAATTATAATTACTCAAAAAAAAGGAGGCATCAAGCTGAAAGTAGAATTTGTGGTACTAAAAAATGGATTATATGATTACTGCATCTTAGGAAATGATTAATTCTGCCTATATGGAATTGATGTATTCCAGAGTAAAGGAAGATATTTTCAAGTAGGAGGTGGCTGGAGAAAAATGTTTCAGATATGTCATATTGATTCTCATAACTCCGGCCTAACCTACAAGAAACACTTGGACACTTGAACCAAGAATATTTGGCCCAAGCAGATTTCAAATCCCAACTTACTGAAGAGAAAAAATATAAAGACTTCAAGTCTGCTTTGCAAATAAGAATACTTTCTGCACTAAGGACCATCCAATTGGCAATATCAAAGGACATGATTTGATTCAAACTCTCAACATAATATGTCAGCTTTCTGATACCAGGAACCTTGCAGTCCTTTAGCTACAGACAGTGATAAAAATGCTGGAATGATAATAATAATTATTATTCCAATAATAAAGGCTTAGAAGCTCAAATAAATGATTTAATAAGAGCAGTTGCAAGGTTTAATTGGTTTGGTAGTAAATGGTTTTCAATATAATATAAAAGAGGGGCCACAGTATTACACTACTGGGGATTTTAACAGACGAGCAACCTCTCTTCAAGGGGCCTCCTTAGGCAGTTTAAGAACCTTGGAATAAAGATGGGTGCCTTAGAAAGGACTTATTCCACTAGTGGCTGGGCTCAACAGCAACAAAAATCCAAGAAAGAAAGGGTAACACTCACTCTGAGCACTTTAACACGAAAATCCTGGAATAATTGGAAGGGTTTCAGAGCAGATGGGGTAGATTGCTTGACTAAACTTCAATGGTTGATTGGTTAATAAAGGTAAATAATATTACTACAGAATAAGTCATAAATTACTTGCTTATCTTCATATAAGCACTTGATTTACAATGAAACTGTTTCTGATTGACAATAAATAATTCCTGGTAACTGATTAACTTCTGGAATAATGGATCCAAAGAGGTCTGTATAAATACCTTTTTGGGGTGATTTTGGTCTTCTCAGGGCACATAGAGAGGGTTCTCCTCGTGGGCTGAGGCTGGAAAGCCAGTCAGGGCAAGATTAGCACGTCCACTTGGTGCTGTCAATCATCTGTCCTTAGATCTGCTGGATTTCTGAACTATTTTAGCCACAGGATCTGTTAATCTGTTATGGCGTAAATTTGATCATTCTGTACTCATCCTTCATTTGTACTATTGGTATTGTTTTAAAGCGTTCAGATGTGGATGTTTACTGATTTTCCATCGTCTTCTGATCATGCAGATAATTTTTAATAATATTTATGAACACTTCTTGTAGTGTTTTGTGGTCTTCAAAGATCAAGATCAGTGATTAACGTGCTAGTCCTTGATCTTTGATTTATTATTAAAAAATGTTTAAAACTTAACTTTCATTAATTTTTTTTAAGTTTTGATCTTTTTAGATCATTAGTGATTCATATGTCAGTTTGTTACATATGCTAGGCAACCATAAATAGGTTGTAGCTCTTCTGAGCGGTACCTGGTTGTCAGATTAGTAACAACTGATCCAGAAGCGGGGATCAGTTAGTAAAGATGCGCGCGGGGTAGGATCTGCTGCGTGCGTGGCAGAATCAGCTGCGCGCGGGTCTCTAGTACGGGGGAACCTTCTGCTACTAGTACATAGGGTTATGTAATGATGCGGGGCTGCGCGCGGGAATTGTGACATAACACATTTCCGCGTGTAACTCCTAAAATATATGCAACACCTCAATTCTGAGTGAATTCTAGGTGTAAAACCTATACGTGACAATACGTGTGAAATATTAGAATGGCCAAAAAGTGCCATACAGGTGTTTTAATTTTTAGTACTTTTCTTTTTAATAATTTTAAAAATATAAGGACTTGGAATTCAAGGGTGGGGTCAGTGAGTGACCCTACCTAATTTTGGGTGAGGAATCCATTCCTGTAATAATATTTATGGATTTCTCACTCCTCACTTTGTTAATTGAGGAATTCCAATTTTTCATAGTTTGTGTTACTATTTGACAGTTTTGCTCTGTATATAGTAGCAAGCTGACATAAAACCTCCTTACCCTCCTAACCTCTGTAGACCTGCTTACCCTTCTAGTCCCAAAAATAAAGCAGCTCTTGAGAACCATATTGAGGAATTGATTGAAATTCAAGTTTTACAAAAGGTAGGACAAGATGAAAATGTGGATGTCACTACTCCACTAGTTATATCCTGGAATAATTATAAGTAAAGAATGGGTGGAAATTTCAGAAGGCTCAAAAATTATACTCAAGCTGACTACTATCCTATGACAAGGATTGATAATGCTCTGCAAAAACTATCTAAGGCTAGTTTTATTAAAACAATTGATATGCTAAAAGTATTTGACCAAACAACTATCAGCCCTGAAATTAAGGGATTCATGAGAATCGTATGCCACTTGGGGATATATCAATATCTAAGGATTCCATTTGGGATCAAAGATTCCCCTTCTCACTGTCAAAGAGTTATGGACACAGTACTAGTAAAATTCATCAGGAAGGGCGCCATGATGCTATACATTGATGATGTTATCATTTACTCTGATGATGGGTCAACTCACATGGACAAGGCAAGAATAGTCCTAAAAACCATCTTTTCTGTGGTTTGAAAAATTTCCATGAAGAAATGCATGTTTGGGTTTGGAGATGTCAGCTTGCTACTATGTACAGAGCAACCTGTCAAAGTAACAAAAATTCAAAATAAAGATAAATGAAATGAAATATTAAATAGGAGTGGGAAATCCATAAATATTATTTCAGAAATGGATTCCCCACCCAAAATAAGGTAGGGTCACTCACTGAGCCCACCCTTGAAATACAACTCCCTCATATTTTAAATAATTAAATAAGAATTTACCCAAAGGTCATGGCACCCATATGGCACCTATTGGCCAACTTAATACCTCACATATAGCATAATGTATATGTTTAACACCTAAAATTCAGTCAGAATTGATGTGTTGTGTATATTTTAGGAGTTAAACACAGAAATGTGTTATGTCACAATTCCCGCGCGCAGTTCAGCGTCCCTACACAACCCCTATGTGCCTGTAGAATCACATTTGCGCGTACAGAAGTCCCGCGCGAACAATCTTGTCACGCAGGAAGCAGATCCTACCCTGCGGGAATCTGAATGGACTGATCCCCGCTTCAGGATCAGTTGTGACTAATTTTACAGCAGGTACCCCTCAATGGAGCTAAAAACTAGTAGGTTTTACCTGGCATATGTAATAATGTGACATATGCAATACAAATTATCTAAAAACCTTAAAAACTAAATAAAACTATTATACAATTAATTCAAAAATATTTTAAATAATAAATCAAATAATGAAGTTTACCAGGAAACAGACAGATCCTATTCTTTGAAGACCACAAAACACTTCAAGGACTGGCCTTTAAAATTATTAAATATTACCTATGTGCTTATGAGATGATGGAAAATCAATGAATATACATATCTTTCTACTTTAAACCAATATTAATAGTACAAATGAAGGATAAGTGCAGATTTATCAGAATTACACCATTAATAGATTAACAGATCCTGTTTCTAAAATAGTACAGAAATCCAGAAGATCTGAGGACAGCTGATTGAAAGCACAAAGTGGAAATGCTAAAATTTCCCTTACTGGCCTACCAGCCTCAGCCCATGAGCAGAAACCTCTCTATGTTCCCTGAGAAGCTCATTATCACCCCAAAAGGTATTTATACACACCTCTTTGGATCCATTATCCCCATTCAGTTTTACCAGGAATTTATTTTTATCAATCAGATGCCCTGTTATTGTTGATAAAGTGCTTATAAAGAGACAAGCAAGTGATTTATGACTTAGTCTTCAGTCTTATTATTATTTCCCAAAACCAATCAACCTGATTCACTAAAGTTTAGTCTGAAAATCAACCCCATCTTCCCTGAAACCCTTTACCTGAATCTAGCAGGCTTTTCTGTTGATTATTGACTCAGAGGGAGTGTTTAACTTCCTGCCTTGGGCATTGTGCTGTTTTGCCCAGCCATATCAGTGGATAAGTCCTTATAAGGCACCCATTATCATTTGAAGGTTCTTAAGATGCCTAAGGAGGCCCCTTGAAGAGAGGCTGTCTGTCTGTAAAGATCCCCAGTAGTAGAATACTGTGGCCTTTCTTTTTATAAAAAATTAAAAAAAAAATTTAACCAAACCAATAAAAAATTGTACAAGCTCTTAAAAATATTTATTATTTGAGCTTTTCAAGTGTTTATCTTTGGAATATTTATTATAATTATTCCAGTATTTTTATCACTCTCTGTAGCTAAAGGGCTGCAAGGTTCCTGTTATCGGAGAGCTGAAAGGAGAATCCAAAGCCTTAGGATGTATAGTGTCTGGAATAACCCTGAATGCTGACCAAAGCAAAATAGCTTCTGTTTTGAACAGACCAATTCCCAAAAAATGACTGAACCTCTATATTTTATCGGTTTCTTCAGTTAATCTTGGCAGTAAATACCTAATTTTTCCCTCCTAACAAAATGTTTGTTTAAATCTGCAACAAAAACACCCTTTTTGAGATTACTAATGCAAGAGTAAAGAATTATGAGGAACTCAAAAAAGCTATGAAAACAGCCCCTGTGACAATCCAACCAAATTAAAGCAAAAACTTCAAGCTATGAATAAATGCTATTATGGAAGCCCTAGCAGCTGCTTCAAAGCAAGAAGTAGGATAATATGATAAAACAGTGTAAAAACATATACTCTTTATATAAATACAACTGATGGATACAGAACAGAGATATGTTGCTAGCCAAATGGAATGTCTTGCTCTAGTATGGGCATTGGATAAAATGCATTATTACTTGGAAGGTATAATCTTTGTGGTAATCACTGACTGTGATCCTTTAAGAATTTTTATCAAAATGAAAGCTCACACAAGACATATTTTAAGATGAAATATAGCTATAAAACAATACAGAGGACAACTGAACATAGTCCATAGATCTGGAGCTAAAAATCAGAAGGCTGAAAGCCTAAGTAGGAATGCTCTACCCACTGATCCTAGAAACCCTGCTCATGATTCAGAGGATGATGATATATATGCCATAATAAACAAAAATATTCTTAATCCTGAAGTAAAAATAATGGGAATACACATCTTTGAAATGGAACAATCCCTTTTTGATTCTATCAAGGAAGCTTAAAACCCTGACATGAAAATTCTTATTTCCATTATGGAAATTAATTCAACTCCTACTGAACTGAATAACAGCTTACCTGAACCTCTTCTAAAGCCTTACAAATATGCAAGATTCACCTTATGGGATGGTTTGGTATACCATAGGCACCTTCATTCTACTTCATAATCTTAAATAAAGAAGAACATATTAAAAAGATCCTAGCTGAATTTTGTGATAAATTCCTCTGATAACTTATATTCTGAGAGGACCCAAGATAATTTCTAGCAAACAGCTTGGTGAATTCATTGGAGAGACTGAACTATCAAATATGTTTCCACCTGTGAAACATGTCAGAAGTCCAAAAGGACCTCTGGAAAAAGCATTGGCCTTCTAAAAAAGCTTTCTGAAACAAAGAACAGAAGGAAAATCATCAATATGGAATTTGTGACAGGACTACCTCCTGGAGGAGCTTATTCCGATAAATAAGTCTTAGTCATAGTAGACAGGTTCCCCAAGAAGACCAAATTCTTACCTAACCACAAAGAGGATACTGCAAATGGAATCAGCATTGCTCTTCTGGAATAGACTCATTGCAGAAGTGGGAGTCTCCAAAATAATTATATAAGTGATAGAGATCCAAAATTTACTTCTGAGTTTTGGAGGAATCTCCAAAAAATCTTAGGAACCACCCTGGCTTTATTGACAGCCTATCCTACTCAAATAGATGGATTATCTTTAATAATAATAAAAAATTGACATATGTTCAGGATCCTCAAAATAACCAATGACCATATTAACTGATACTGAAGCTAAAATGATGCACAGATATTGCATATCCAATTTAAGATGACTTACAGAACTAACAGGAAGTGTTAAAACATCCCTGGCAGGCTTCCCAGCCTTAGACCATGAGCCCTACCCTCTCTATGTGCCCTGAGGAAGCTCTTTTTCACCAAAAGTTATTTATACAGTGCCTTATTTGGCTTATTGTTCTCCAGTTATCCAGGAATTCATTGAGAATCATCAGGCACTTGCAATTGCTTATCAAGTCTTTATACAGAGAGAAGCAAGTGATTTATGACCTTAGTCTGAGATATTAGTGTTTTTTCCAAGAAAATGTTATTTCTGTTTGCTTTGAGGAAGAATCAATCAAATCCCCAACCATTGATCATTAAACCCTTGAATGTGAACCTCTGAAGGTACCATATGAGTGATTAATCAAAGCAAGTAGGTTATTTCCTGTCAAACTTATGGCCAGAAATTAGCTTAGTGGAAGGAGGAACAGTAATCAAAGCAAAAGAAATGCTGGACAACTTGTGTCTATAAAGGCAAATGGGATCTCACAATGGGGCAATATGTTGGATAATTGATTTTATGAATTTGAATGGATGGGATGAAAAACAGCAGGGAAAAGGCCTCCTGAAATAAAAAAGATTTGACTCTTGCGGGCCCATGATAAAACAAGAGAAAATTAATATTTCCGCCCCAAAAGGGCTCCACAGGCTCCACAGGCCTTTTAATTGGTTTGGGCTACATCAGCAAAAAGGAATTTGCCCCTGAACCCTTTGGACCAGATTGTTCCGGTCATTTTGGTGTTTGCACCCTTACAGGGCTGAACCAGCCCCTTTACTGTTCAATCCCTGGGCTGGTTGTCCCTCACAACCAGCCCTGTTACCTCTGTTACCCCACTTACTGGGCTAGTTTCCTCATGCAACCATCCCCTGGCCCCTAACATAGACCAGGTGGGACCCACAACTCATCTGGGTCCAGTCTCAAGCTCATAGGGGGGGGGGGGGGTGTAACCTGCATACATGCCACCCCCCCTCTTTCCTACCTAGGTGAATGGCAGGGGTGGTCAAATCCTCTTCTGGTTGCCTGGGATGCAATTTGACCCAGGCAGAACATCTAAAAAATGTGGGCTGGAGGGACCTGATCTCCCTCCAGCCCTTTGCGCCTCCCCCTTGGTAACAGTGGTGGTGGTGGGGGGGGGGGAGAGCGCCCCGCTTCCTTTGCATCATCCCACCCACACAGTTGGGAGGGTGATTATATCCCCCCCCACCGGTTGCCTGGATGCGACAAAACTGGGCTGTACCAACAGTCAATTGGGCTGGGAGGGGATCAAGTCCCCCCAGCCCTTGGCGCCTCCTCCTTGATAACAGGGGGGGGAGAGTGCCCCATTGTTTCCTTGCTCAGGTAGGGGGGTGATGAAATAACCTCTCACCACTGGTTGCCTTGCTGCAACTGGCCTGTGCAGCCTTGGTGGATGGTGGTATTCCACCAGCCACCCCCCTCCTGTTGCAATGTCAAGCAATGGGAGGGGAGGGAGCCAGGACTGTTGCTCCCAGGTCCTGCAGCCCCCATTGCTGGCCGCTGCGGCCGCAACAGGTTCTTCCACCGCAACCTGGGTGGGGTTTTTACCCCCCTTTAATGGCCCTGGGAAGGCCGCCTGGCCCCTCAGCGGGCCATGAGCAAGAAAAAGTGGCCCCAAAAGGCTGTCCCAGCCAAAAAACTTAAAATGACTACTTTGGCAGGGCAGCCCAGTTGGCCAAGTATTTCCAAGATGAAGCTTGGGACCAATAATTTCCATGAAAGCCCATTTGGCTGGGGTGGCCCATCCATCCCAACAGGCCACTGATGGCCCGTGTACCAAATCACTTATTTCATGTGTTTTGAGGCCAGTTTCCC